>CM039730.1:24344695-24749610 GCA_022539455.1 Dendrobium nobile | reverse complement strand
GCCATTTCATGTGAATAATGATGGTATATTTATGAAAATTTTGGGTGACTTTTTGGTTATTTGCCAAAATCTACATGCGTCATCAAACATCAAGATTGAACCATTGATCTTAAATACAATCCTTTTTGTCATTTCTTAAGTGCTTTAATGACTTTAGAATTGGACGATTTTGGGCTTATTGACTTTTCTTGCTGAGCGCTCATTTTATTTATTAGCATGCATGATTTCTTTTTTTTTTTTTTTTTTTTTCTTTTTTTTAGGAATTTGTTTGAAACTACAAATGATGTGTATGAATTTTGTAATTATACTTTTGAGAGCTGAATTATAAACTATATGATCTCAATGAAAGCACCTTTAAGTCTTGGATTTGTCTTTCTCAAATTACTTATTTTCGATATAAATGTTGTTCGAAAGCAAAGGTCATATGATCCTATCATTTTTTTAAAAGCTTTTGATTAAATACTTGATTAAAAAATTAAGCTTGAGTTGTGAATTATTTTTCATGATGGATCAATAATAATTATTATTATTAATAACAACTTAATGATACTATTATATAATACTAACATTTCTCAAGAACAGATAATTAATAAGGGAATTTTAACAACGAGGTAATAAGTGTATCACGATAATTTTAAACTGCATAGATTCCCTCAATTCCACTTCGATCCCACTCTCGAAAAGCTACATAATGGCATTGTTAACCTTGAAAAGTTACCATTTCGCTTGTATTATTTCAAGTTTATTTCTACTCTTTTCTTTTGCTAATGACACTCCATGATCTTTGGAGAAAAAAAAATAAGCGTGCGTTTTTTAAATTCCTTTCTAATTGCAGGAGTTCTATCGAGCCTTCTTGCTTAATAATACATCAAGAAAATGAAATGGGATGCTACAAGCAGTGCTAGAGCTGAAGGAAAGTAAGTAAAATTAAGTGAATGTTATAGAGATGGTAGCTCCTGACAATGTAACATTCCAGAAAAATCCATGGTCAGAGTTCCTTGCGGAGTCTTTCTCTTTTCTTTGAAGGACCAGGCTTAGCACTAAACTTTACAGTGAAGCTCTCCACTTGTTGCAGTCTGGAGAATTGCAAGTTCTCGGGATTAACATGAATGGAAACTCCATTAGGCTCCTCAATTTGTAACTTGTACTTCGAACTTGCTTTCACCAACATTTGTCACCATGCGGTTGATTGTCTTGGATTCTCCTGTTCTGAGATTCATCGCCACATTCGATGGGTAATTCAATTCATCAGCATTAATTCTTTTTGATGTTTGAACATCTGTAGATGTCTTTAGTAAACTGCATCATTTATCATTTGGTGCTATACATGGCCACAAAGGTAAGGGATGTAATCTTGGCCACTGCAAGTCATAAACAAGACTGGATCACTGGCCTTTTTGCAGGGTTCTCTTGGCTGCTCCATTGCAAAAGAAGCTCGCATTGCCCCCTCCATTTTGATCTTGTGATGGCATTTCCATGCCGGTCTAGTAATAGGCAGTTGTCATGTTTGCTGATTTGATCGCCGCAGGAGTCCTTTCAGGGTTAAGCTTCTTTCAACATGGCGGCAATCCTGACATATGTGGGGTGGCCATGGAGGTTCCGCTTGCTAAAGTTGTAGGTGGGAAGGCGAGATTGCCTTGCTTCTGAGGGCCCAACTTCGGTGGCCATGCTGCTAGAATATTAAACTGGAGCGGCCGACAGCGGTTGCAGTATTCAACCATTGTGAAGCTCGGACCTCTAGAGGGAGATTGAGGCCCACTGCAGGGAGTTGGACGGGCGCTCCAATTTAGTTCCTAGGAAGATAATCGTTGCTGTAGGTTTCGGCCGTTGTGCGGATTTAAGCTTGATCTTCTGACCATCGCATGGCTAACATGGGAGGCTGGAAATGCTATGGGGATCGGCATTGGTGGTGTATCCATCAGCTAGTCTGTTCATGACAATCATGGCGGCTCCATCGGCAGTTTTCACAGTCTCACTCCTTTCTAGATTGTCATATTCATCAGTCACGCACAGCACTATCTTCCCCGAACCAATGGATCTTCTCAAGGAACCAGTTTGGCAGTGGAGTGCTTCAGGCTTTCCCGTCTCTCCTGGAAAACCACTAGAGGCAGCATCAGTTTGGAATCGAACGTTTCTGGTTGGTATGAAGATTCTCCATCCATTTCCTTAACGTTTCAAGCCTAACCGTAGCTCTAATCCTTCTGTCAACAGTGGCTGCGCCGACCGTCAGAACCACCATGGCGATCGTTCGACAAATGCTTTGCCACAGGGCCAAGTTCCCGCAGGCCAGCCCAGGGCGGGAAGTTGTTCTTTCTGATAGGCTGTGAACGAAGCCTTGGCCACGCTGATATAAATATAAAGGCTTGGGGTCCCTGCCCAATTGGACATGGAGAGGAATGTCGTCTCCGTCGGCAATGGCCTGCTCTATGGCAGCAAGGAGGTCGCTTTCAGTCCATGGTTGTTATAGTAGCTTGTAATCCGAGGTGAGCTCTTGGCGTGTTCCAGAAGACAGTGCCATTAGCTTTTCCGAGAACCTCAGCGCCGTGCACAAGTTTCCGGCTGAAATGATTGCTGTTACAGTGCGTGCCCGGAGTGGTCCACCCTGGATGGCTTCAGCCGGGCCCATTGAACGCCGTTGCGGCGACGAGCTTGTTGTTGCTAGGTGGCCGGCGGTGGGAGATCGCAGCGGCCTCGCCACTTGATTGGAGGGCTACGGAATCACTTTGTCATCAATTGACGTGATGTTTGTGGTGATTCCTGTGTCGATTACACCGATGATGATTCCTTCGCCATGAGACGACTCTGGCCAGAGGGCACCCCAGTGCTTCAGGGCTAAGAAGTCTGGGGTGTACGTCGTAAAGAGAAAGGTCGGGTTGTCAGTATGGGCGAGGATGAAGCCGCCCTTCGACCTCATGAAGAGCAGTTCTTGGCGCGTGAGCTTGGCAGCGAAGCATGATAATGGCGTCGATGGGTAAGAGAAGATGATTGCGGGGCTCCCCAGAATATGGGTGGCTTTGGGAAGGAAGGATTTGTGCCACTCCTGCATGTGATTCGATGCTGAGCTTGGTGTGCTTGTGGTTCTTGAACATGAAAACAATGTGTTTCATGTTCAAGAACCAACAAGCACCACCAAGCTCAGCATCGAACACTTGCAGGAGTGGCACAAATCCTTCCTTCCCAACGCCACCCTTGATTCTGGGGAGCCCCGCATCATCTTCTCTTACCATCACGCCATTTCAGGCTTCGCTGCCAAGCTCACGCGCCAAGAACTGCTCTTCATGAGGTCGAAGGGCGGCTTCATCCTCGCCCATACTGACAACCCGACCTTTCTCTTTTGACGTACCACCCAGAATTCTTAGCCCTGAAGCACTGGGGTGCCCTCTGGCCAGAGTCGTCTCATGGCGAAGGATTCATCATCGGTGTAATCGACACAGGAATTCACCACATTCATCCGTCATTTGATGACAAAGGGATGCCGGAGCCTCCAATCAAGTGGCGAGGCCGCTGCGATCTCCCACCGCCGGCCACCTGCAACAACAAGCTCGTCGCCGCAACGGCGTTCAAGGGCCGGCTGAAGCCATCCCCGGTGGACAACTCCGGGCACGGCACTGTAACAGCAAGCATTTCAGCCGGAAACTTTGTGCACGGCGCTGAGGTTCTCGGAAAAGCTAATGGCACTGCTTCTGGTACAGCGCCAAGAGCTTACCTCGCGATTTACAAGGCTTACTATAACAACCATGGGACTGAAAGCGACCTCCTTGCTGCCATAGAGCAGGCTATTGCCGACGGAGTCGACATCCTCTCCATGTCCATTGGGCAGGAGCCCAAGCCTTTATATGAAAGCAGCGTGGCCAAGGCTTCGTTCTCAGCTATCAGAAAGAACATCTTCCCCTGCTGCGCTGCGGGGAACTTTGGCCCTGTGGCAAGCATTTTGTCGAACGATTCGCCATGGTGTCTGACGGTCGGCGCAGCCACTGTTGACAGAAGGATTAGAGCTACGGTTAGGCTTGGAAACGGGATGGAAATGGATGGAGAATCTTCATACCAACCAGAAACGTTCGATTCCAAACTGATGCTGCCTCTAGTGTTTCCAGGAGAGACGGGAAAGCCTGAAGCACTCCACTGCCAAACTGGTTCCTTGAGAAGATCCATTGTTTCGGGGAAGATAGTGCTGTGCGTGACTGATGAATATGACAATCTAGAAAGGAGTGAGACTGTGAAAACTGCCGATGGAGCCGCCATGATTGTCATGAACAGACTAGCTGATGGATACACCACCAATGCCGATCCCCATAGCATTCCAGCCTCCCATGTTAGCCATGCGGATGGGCAGAAGATCCAGGCTTATATCCGCACAACGCCGAATCCTACAGCAACGATTATCTTCCAAGGAACTAAATTTGGCGCCCGTCCAACTCCCGCAGTGGCCTCATTCTCCTCTAGAGGTCCGAGCTTCAACAATGGTGGAATACTGAAACCCGATGTCGTCGCTCCTGGTGTTAATATTCTAGCAGCATGGCCAACCGAAGTTGGGCCTCAGAAGCAAGGCAATTCGGCTTCCACCTTCAACTTTGCAAGCGGAACCTCCATGGCCACCCCACATATGTCAGGGATTGCCGCCATGTTGAAGAAGCTTAACCCTGAATGGTCTCCTGCGGCGATCAAATCAGCAATCATGACAACTGCCTATGTACGAGACCGGCATGGAAATGCCATCACAGATCAAAATGGAGGGGGCAATGCGAGCTTCTTTGCAATGGGAGCAGGCCATGTGAACCCTGCAAAGGCCAGTGATCCAGGTCTTGTTTATGACTTGCAGTGGCAAGATTACATCCCTTACCTTTGTGGCCTTGGATACACCAATGATCAAGTGATGGCTGTTACTAAAGACATTACAGATTGTTCAAACATCAAAAAGATTAATGCTGAGGAATTGAATTACCCATCGATTGCGATGAATCTCAGAACAGGAGAATCCAAGACAATCATCCGCATGGTGACAAATGTTGGTGAAGCAAGTTCGAAGTACAAGTTACAAATTGAGGAGCCTAATGGAGTTTCCATTCATGTTAATCCCGAGAACTTGCAATTCTCCAGACTGCAACAAGTGGAGAGCTTCACTGTAAAGTTTAGTGCTAAGCCTGGTCCTTCAAAGAAAGGAGAAGTCTCCGAAGGATCTCTGACATGGATTTCTGGATGTTACATTGTCAGGAGCTCCATCTCTATATCATTCACTTAATATTTATTACTTTCCTTCAGCTCTTGCTCTCTTGCTAGCATCCCATTCATTTCTGATGTATTATTAAGCAAGAAGCTCGATAGATCTCCTGCAATTAGAGAAGGATTTAAAAAAAGCAAGCTTTTTTTTTTTCTCTCATAGATCATGGAGTGTCATTATGCAAAAGAATAGATGTAGAAATAAACTTGAAATTATACAAGCGAAATGGTAACTTGTCAAGGTTAACAATGCCATTATGTTAGCTTTTTCGAAGAGTGGGGATCGAAGTGGAATTGGGATTCTTGCAGTTAAAATTATAGTGATACACTTATTACTCGTTGTTAAAAATTCCCTTATTAATTATCTGTTCTTGAGAAATGTTAGTATTATATAATAGTATCATTAAGTTGTTATGAATAATTATTATTATTATTGATACATCATGAAAAAAATTCACAACTTAAGCTTAATTTTTAATGCAAGTATTTAAATCAAAAGCTTTTAAAATAAATTATAGGATCATATGACCTTTGTTTTCAACAAATTTATATTCGAAATAAGTATTTTGATAAGACAAATCCAATGACTTAAAGTGTGCTTTCATTGGAGTTCAAATAGTTATAAATCAAGCACTCAAAAGTATAATTACAAAATTCATAACATCATTTGTAGGATCAAACAAATTCGAAATCATGCATGCTAATAAATAAAATGAGCGTCTCAGCAAGAAAAGTCTAATAAGCCCAAAATCGTCCAATTCTAATGTCATTAAAGCACTTAAATGACAAAAGGATTATGTATGATCAATGGGATCAATCTTGAAGGTTGATGAAGCATGTAGATTTTGGCAAAATAACCAAAATGTCACTCCAAAATTTCATAAATATACCATCATTATTCAAATGAATGGCCTAGAATGATAGAAATCTTATAGATTGATAAAGCCCTCGATCTTTATCTATCAATCAGTGATGACGATCATGACATTCCACTATCACAAACCATTATCATCCAACCATCATCGCTCGATTGCTGCCTTCCAAAGCCTACTTCTCATGTCACTCAATTGTTACATCTTGACACTAGTCCATCGCCACCTAACTCTCATCTCCTAATATTGATATTATATATCGCAAGATTGCTATCTCTCAATGCTGACATTTATCGTTTCTTAACTATCATCTCCCATGTCAACATTTATCATTTCCTAAGAGCTATCTTCATACTACCATAATTAAATAAAGCCAATACTAGTCATTGCCAATAAGGCTGATGCATGTATTAACACCATAATTGATATATATGTTGAGAGAACAAGGCAATTGTTCATCGCCACCAAAATAGTAGATGCTCGCCATCACCACAGGTCACACACATAGTAAACACTAATCTTGTGCCAATGCACCACTTCTAGCAAATCCATCCACCCCAAGAACAAAGTTAATGCTCATCATCACTAACAAGACTGACTATGTCTCAATACCAATGTCGCATTCGCCAAGGCGATAAGGTTGTCGCCCGCCATCGCAAAAAATATAATACTCACCAACATGGTAAGGTCATTATTCTCAATCAATAACATGATAATGTTTCTTGATGTTAACAAGGTCATTAATCTTCATTGTCAACAATATTGATGCTCACTAATATCAACAGGTGTCTCCTACCATCAATACATATACAAATGCCTACCATTTACATAAGCTTGACGTCTACCATTGAAATCAAATCAACACCCAGCATTTCAACAAGCTCATTTCCCACTCTCATGCCAACATCAACACAAGCCAATGCCAATAAAGTTCATGCTCGTCACCAATATGTTATGCTTACGATCACTAATAAGGTTGATTATGTCATAGACATTATTCCTATGCCCACTGAAGCAAATAAGATTGTCACCCACCAATGACAATAACATTAATGCTTATCAATGCCAATAAAATCAATATTAACCATTGACATCAACTTTGACACCCATTGCAACCAATAAGATTATCTCATCATTGACACTAATGCAGGTGGTTGTTTACACCATAAGGTTTCCACTCTTCATCAGCACTAATATAATATCCTACAATACCAATTATATCCATCATTTTAATCTAAAAATTTTGATGCATGCTTATGCCAAAGATCATTGCTCTCCATTGACAACAACATCAGTGCTTTTCAAGCCAATAGTTCATTCATTGTTGATAACCACATTGATACTCATCGATGCCAATAGTTTGCCACACATAATTGTGAACAACCCAAGTATTCATCATTGCTAACATGGACACTCAGCAATGGTAACAAGGCTACTGACTTTCATCTCTTAAAACAATGATGCTCTCTATCACCAATAAGATCAATACACATTATAAACTCCAACACTAATGCATGGCATTTCTAATAAGGTAGATGCTCATCATTTCAGTCACTAGCCTCCTCTTTATAATAAGAACAACTGAATATACCTAATGATCTCTTAATGATAAAATCAAGTCCTCAAGGTTCTCTAACTTTACCATGGAAGAATCATTTATAGTCATGTTGATACATCATATCAAAGCCATCTCAAGGTTCCTCTATGTTGAATATTCATGGTTGTAGAGTGAGAGTATTTTTTGTCTAGCAATGTATGGATATCAAGCACATATATGATTGTTGGAGAGGAGTAAAAAAACACAAAAATTTTATGTGGAAAATTCAAAAAGGGAAAATACCATGTGACCTCACCTAGGTGAAAAGTTTCACTTATTTAAGTGAGTTATAGAGGTTGACTCATCCCTTGACTTGGAGGAGATTAAATTATAATTATGGGTACTCACATGTAAAGACTTGGTAAGATGTCACAGGTCAGAAGTTAGTGGCAGGGATGGGAGAAGGTCTAGTAGAGGTCAACAGTCGGGTGGAGGTTTAGCGACGGTTAGTGGTCTAATAGAGGTCCAAAGACGCTCAGGTATAATGCCCTAGAATCACATTTGAAAGAATATCTATTTATCTTCTTATAATTAATCAATCAGAACTTCTATAAATTATCAAAATAATAAATCTATATATCAAGTGAAAGAAACTAACAATTATATATCTCAAAATATTTCATTATATTCATTATTCAAAAATTAATAATAATAGTTATGAGATTAGTATAATTGCTATTTTATCACAAACTCCTAACTATAAAAGAACAAGAGAAAATATAAACAAAATTTAAAAAAAAAAATTTTGAGAATCTCTATCAATCTCACTCCAATTAGTTTACCACTTTCTTAACCTTAAATCATGAAAATCCACATAATTAGCATAAAATCCCAAGAAGTTACTAAAATTCTATCATTGCTTTCAATGTAAGGTAAAAGAATCAATATGCATGTTTGACTCTGTTCATATCAACATCACCTAATATGAGTATAAAATCTCAAAAAATAATAAAAAAATTAATATGATCAAAAAGTCAAAAAAAATATATCAACTATCAAAACTATAAGAAATTAATAAAAATGTCTCAATAAGCCACTTTTGTATCAATATTAATGTCAGTATGAGTTCAGTAATATTATCAATTAGTTTATGTAATATCAGATAAATATCATCATGAGTATAATTATGAAAAACAAGGCACGGCATGCGCTTTAATGTGGTGTTTTCTTTCTACATATGTTATTTGTCATAGCTATCAATTAGTCAATCTTAACTTATATTTATCATTTATTTTCATAGATGGTTTTTAATAATCATTTAGAAGTCATCTCCCTCTACCCATCGATGTAATTCAGTAAATTGGTTACAAGCTACAACTAGAATTATAATTCAACATTTTATCTAAAGGAAGTCCATCGATCTACTCTCCTATGCACGTTATTTATATTTAAAAGCTAAATCTTTTTTAATATAGTATTTATAGTTAGCCTTCCTTGCTTATATACAAGTGTTATATTTTCTATATATAAGTCAATATTATATTGAAATACAATAAAAAAAGTAAAAATCTATCAAATTTATCTAATATGTATTTAATTCAAAAATTATATAAACTTTAAATTAAACCAGTGAAAATTAAATAGTCAAAATACTCATATTGACAACACTATACATACCAAAAGTTATGTGGTGAAAGTTTTACCAATACAAAATTATTCTCATTTTCGTTAAAAAAATATAAATTTGATAAAAAATATCAAAAATATAAAATTATTAAAACAAAAAAAATAAGATAATGGTTTCTTTTAATGTGACAAGAATCACTCAACAAGATCGAAAGATGAAAATCGCTCTACGACCTCATATATAACATTTTATTTTCTAACTCCTCACATTTTCTCTCTAATTTCTATTCTTACTTTATGTTAGCCAAATTAAGAATGGAAAATAGAATTTTTAACTTACATATGACAATGGGTTAAGATATTTTAATAATAATAATAAATCTTAATATAATTATATTATTTAATCAAATTTTTTATATAAAATTCATATATCTTTTTGAGATTTTAAAATTATATATATTTATATATATATTAATAGCTTATTTTCTTTAAAAAAATAATATTGTAAAGTCAATTTGCAAAACATTACACCTAACAGACTCAAAATCCCCATTTGTACCAAAAGGTGTCAATTTCTTAAGATTTATACCAGTACCCCAAATTATATGAAAAATTATAATTAAAAACATATAATGTCATCTTATGGGAAGATGTTTTGAGATTTGGAATTAAAATAATTTCTAAAAAATTATTTATTTGGGTCAAAATACAGGCTTTTACAATCTCCCCATTTAAAAAAAATCACCTCCATATTTTCATGCATAAAATAATATAAATTTGTCAAAATAAATTAATAAATTAAAAAACCAAGAATTTGTTTAAATTCCTTTAAAATTTTGTACTGTCACTGACCTATCATTCATTTCGTTCAATAAATCATGAATTTACTCAAGCAATCACACTCACATGTATCAATCAATCACTCAAATATCTTGTAATAATTATCAATCATTCAATTCAAATAATATTATAACTTGAATAAAATTTTTATTAGTGAATCCTTTTGGCGCATCTCTATCACTCGTTTAGATTAACTACAAACTCTAAGTTGTACAGGTGGCAGTGTTGGTGTAGTAGACTTATATGCCCTTTTTTACTTTCAACCACTCTTCTTTCATCTATCTTTCTCACAGACCCTTCAATGTATTCTCTAAATCCCATGGTCTTTTGTCTATAACCATGTATAGCTTACTCCCCTATGAATCTAGATCTATCCACTATCATTATAGTGGATAATCAACCTTCTATGTGTCCTCATTGTCCACATCTAAGTATTGTCCAATCAAATACATCGAGCACACTCCGTATACTCCCCACATTGGACTCAGATGTAGATCTGCCCATAATGTCTGAAATATACCAGTCTTTTTATTGATCTTTCTCTAGTTATGTCATATATTGATTTTCTTCTTGTCATGTCATGTCTAATAATGGAATAGTCAAGTCATTCTCCACTAGTCTCGCTCTCTCAGCTAACTCCAACTCATGAATCCTCACGATACAACTTGATATTCAATTCTCTCATAGCCCTCTCGGATATGTAGCATTTATCCTTGTTCTAGTAATCAATTATGGTGTGTCATTGCTAGTACAATAAACTCTGCCTCATATTGTATCAATCTCATATTCTCCTGCTCCAATCTTATGACAGCCTTCTATATCTATCTATCGTGCTGATGGAGGTGCGAACTAATCTCTAAAATAATAAGATACTCTTCCAAATAAATCTCTACTTCTTTTTGCCCTAAAATTTCTCCCGTTGTTGCATATCCACCATCTCTTTATTTCTCCTTCAAATAAGAACACTAGAAGTGGTATTTTAATTCTTTGGGTATTGTATGTTGTCAAATTAATATTGTTATATATCTCAACAATCAGTCTTCTGCTACTTGTGTCTTTATTGCACTCTTGAATTACGGGGGCTTCAATTATGAAACATTTATAGATTGCTTGTCCCCTTCTAACTCCTTATGTCTACTTATCTATTATGAGCATCACTCATAGTGTGCAAGCATACAAGCTAGCTGCATAAAATTATCAGCACTTATTGAACTACTGCAACACTGTCCATTATGTACATCTTGATCAGTAGGGTTCATCTTATCCACTAGTAAAATTCTTATTCCTAATCAATAACACACAAAACTCAACATATTACATATAGCAATTCGTCAACATACAAAAATTAAAATATATACTACCCAATTCTACCCCACTCATAACTAACTCCTATAGCTATGGTTACATTTCAATTATTTCAATAACCTTGCTCTGATACCAATTGTAATACCTCAATAATTAAATTTAGAAGAATTATCTATTTTATCTTCTTAATCAACCATAGCTTCTATAATCATTAAAATAATAAATTTATATATCCAGTGAAAGTAACTAATAGTTATATATCTTTAAAATATTTCACTTTATTCATTCTCCTTAAATTAGTATATAATAGCTATGAGATCAGTATAATTGTTATTCTATTACAAACTCCTAACTATAAGAATAAGAAAAATTATAAATAAAATTAAAAGTAAACATGAAGATCTTTACTAATTTCACTTCAACTGATTCTAACTCCTTTCATGACTTTAAATCATAAATCTCATATAATGAACATAAAGGCCCAGTAATAACTAGCATTTTATTTCTATTTTTCAATGCAAGGTAAAAGAATCAATATGTATGTATTAATTCTAGTCAATATCAATCATCACTTAATTTGAGCAATAAAAATCTCAAAAATAATTAAAATCAATATAATCAGTAAAATCAAAAGAGATCTATCAACTATTAAACTATAAAAAAATCAATAAAGATGACTATACACTTTATAATCATGCTAATATGTTATTGTTATATTTTATCAATATTAATGTCAGTATGAGTTTAGTTATATTTATCAATCAGTTTAATGTACTTCCAAGTAAATGTCATCACAAGTATAATTATTAAAAAGCAAGGCAGTGCATGCAGCATTAATGTGTGTTTTCTTCTTACATTTATTTCTATCATAACCATCAATCTGTCAATCTTATCTTTATTTAATCATTTATTTTCATAGGTGACTTTCATATAATATTTAAGAGTCATCACCCTCTTCCCGTCGGCCATCCTCCTAACATAGGATATTATTGTTTTAAGAGCCAACTCGTATTCATTATATTGTTAACAGTCAATCTTTCTTACTTGCATATAAATGCTATATTTTTATTACCATGTAAGTCATATCACATATGGATATATAATAAATAATAATGCAGAGAAATCTACTCAATTTATTTTATTATGTATTTACTTCAAAAAAATAATAACTTCAAGTTTAAATGGTAAAAATTTAGTATGTTACCATCAAAATGCTCATAATGACAACATCTATCACAGACATGCGGGAGAAGGTGGGGCACGTTCCCCCCCCCCCACACACACACACAAAAAAAAAACGATTTTTAATGTCATTGGACCAAGCCTCGCCAACCGTTATGTAGCTTGTAGTTCCTTCAGTGAACATGCCAACCAGTCCAAACCTTCATATAGGCCTCACCTTTTATAGCACAGGTTCCTTGAATATGCCATATTCGATTTTAAGGTCATATAGACCAAGCCCCTTATAGACCTCCATTGGAGTCATGGCTCTTTTCATGTCCCTTGTTAGAAAAAACTACTATGACACTATTGAGCGTGAAGTCATTGTAATTTCTTGAAACTCAGCTTTAGGTTTTCCAATTCTTTCTCTGCCCAATAATTAAAAACATAGATCAATCCATCATATTACAAATAATGCCTCCATAAAGGCTTAGCTTCTCTTGCCCCCTGCATCCCAGATTGTGGGATCACATTTTATATTGAACTTTCTCTACATTGAAATCAATTGTTTTGGAACCGTTGATAGAACTTCTCCAATGTGCAGCTTATTCAATTTGGTTGTCTTTCGCGCTCCATCCAGTTCAAACTTACAACCTCATTTCTTTGTTGCCGAATAAGGCATAAAAAAGCTTTTGGAAGCTTGGACCCATGGCCAATCTCTCTTATCCGCTCTTCCTAGCTCTGCAAGCTATAATTTAAGCAGAGATATCATAGCGGTTTTTTGTGGATGTAACCAGGAACCAAAGAAGAGGAAGACGGATATCTCGATCTGGGATCCTCAATTTTATCTATAATAATAGTTATAAGCTCTTTTGACATGTTTGAGCACGAATTTGAACATCTGTGAAAAATATTTTATAGCTATCACGAATTCAAAAGCATCAATACTATGGATGAGAATGCAATACATATGAAGAGAGGAAATATATAAAACACATTCGGGTGGATGTAGATACAAAAAAAAAAAAAGATTTAGATGTGAAAATTTTGCATCATCAATTTTAATTGAATTTTTTTTTAAAACTGCCTATGTCGGTATCAAAGCTAGATGAAAAGGTTGAGCGAAAATTTTAAAATAATTAATTTAGGCCTCCCCTCAATTAATTTTCTAGCTCCGCCACTGATCAAAGACCAAAAGTTGCTGTAAAAGTTTTACTTATATAATATTATTCTAATTTTTTGTAACAAAAATATAAATTTAACTAAAAAATATCGACAACATAAAAAATTATTGAAATTGAAAATTGGATAAGATTCTTTATAATGATACAGTCAAATCTCTTAATTAGATCGATGGACTAAAATCAAGACCTCCATATCTAATTTTTCTTTTCTCTTTTCACATTTTCTATCTATATTCTATTCCTACTATATATATATATATATTAAAAAAATATTCATAAAATAACAAATTTTTTTAAAAAATTCTAGTGAAACCATTTTGTAAAACATACACGTGATGGCCCTAAATTCTCCATTTACATTGATAGGTGTAAGTTTCTTAAAGATTTGCACTACTACCCAAACAAATTACAAAAAAAAATATTATAATTAAACATAATAACACCTATCTTATAGAGAAGATGATTTGTGATTTGGACTTAAAATTACTACTAAGAAAATATTTGTCAGGATTAAAATACGGGCTATTTATATAGAGGTTGGATGGTGGTTCAACGATGGTTGGGTCATGGCCAACAATTGAGCAGAGGTCTAACAGTGTTCAGGGATCAGGGGTCGTCGATGATGGATGGGTGGAATTTGGCAAAGATCGACGAGCAGGTGATGGTCTGATGGCGGCGACGACTAAGCGGTGCACTACATGAAAGTCGCATATTTCCAATGAAAAATTATGAAGTTTTCGGCGACTTTCAAATTTTTTTCGGGATTTCCAGCGAAAACTTTTGCAACGATAAATCGAGCGTAAAACTGCCAGAAATGTTTCCAGTAGCTGCCAGCTGAAAAGATCCGCGTATAAATTAATAGTTTTAAAAAAATAATTCAATGAGGATTAGCCATTCCACGCCCGCTTGCGCCCAGCGGACCCGCATAGCCATCCAGCAGCCATCTCGCGCGCCACAACCAGCAGGTCATCCTGCGCCTGCTCGCGTCGGCGTGCCCACGTAGCCATCTCAGCTGGCCATCTCGCGCCCGCAGCGTCCCATTCGTGCGTGCCCAGTGGGCCCCTGTATCCGTGCCCTTCAGGCCATCCCGTTTGAACCGAGGACCTCTGTAGAGGACGGGGTTCGACCCCAGGCCCCAGCCCCTCCCATTTCGTGCACGCAGTCCGATCACCACGTCTTTGTTGCAAAACTGTTTTAAAAGATAAATTTTTTAATTTATATTAAAACTGATAGAATATTGCAATTAAAACTAATTAATTAAAATTTATTATTTTAATTGATAATCAAAATAAGTTACTTAGTAACAATTAATTAAAATAAATTATTAAATTAATAATTAGTTAAATAAACTATAAATTAATTATTAATTAAATTACAAATAATGGTATTTTTAGAGATTATTAAAATCCTTCGGAAAATCCACCGAAAAATTTGCAGGAAAAAAAATTTGCTGGAAAAGCTGCCAGAAAATCTGCTTGAAAATTTGTCAAAAATATTTCGAGTTATCCGTTAGAAATCTTGCCGGAAATCCACCAAAAATTTGCTGGTAATGGGTGATTCTCCATATGTGGTGGTCCTGCGATAATTGCGCAGAGCGGTGGTCTGGTGATGGTTGGCTGTAAGGCGTGATCTAATGATGGTCATGTGAAATTCTGGTGGCGTCGATTACCGAGCAATGGTTCGACGATGGTCGTAGGAGTTCGCCTACAGTGGTGCTTAGGTATAGCTCTAGGATCCTCAAAGCCTTAGAGCTATCTCCAATCTCCAACAAAACTTTCCTCTAAGTAGAGTGTGGGGGTAATTTAAGATTTTGTGAGCAGCGCATCTTATAATATATGAAGAGTCTAGGGCATGTTTAGAGTGCTTCATCAGATGACCAATACTGATTCCCGTGATTATGGTATTTTTCAAGCATTCAGATGGTACCAAATAATTTTTTCCCACTTAATATTTCAATGGTTCAAGAAAAAATATTGATAGTTAAGAAGATATCTAATGTAGAATTATGGCATTTTAGATATGGTCATTTGTATATAGAAGGTTTAAAATTATTGTATCATAAGAAAATGGTTTAAGGATCTACATATAATATTTATTGATTTAGATAAATCATATGATAAAGTTCCAAGAGAAGTGTTATGGAGAGTTCTTGAAAAGAAAGAAGTTAATAACGCTTATATTCAAATTATTAAAGATATGTATGAAGGAGCTATTACTTGTGTTCAAACATAAGGTGGTTGACCAAGTATTTTCCTATTTCGATTGGATTACATCAAGGATCAGCCTTATGTCCATATCTTTTTTGCTTTAGTCATGGATGTGTTCACTAGACATTTGTAAGAGGATGTACCTTGGTGCTTGCTTTTTGTGATGATATTCTTCTTGTTGATAAGACTAGAGAGGGAGTTGGAGGTAAACTTGAATTATGGAGGTCAACCTTAGAGTCTAAAAGTTTTCGCTTGAGTAGATCTAAAACTGAATATATGGAGTATAATTTTAGTTGCAATAAACCTAGTGAGGGGATTGTGACTTTGGTCGATCAAGTCATTAATAAGAGTACACGTTTTAGATATCTTGGATCTATATTTCAGAGTAATGGTGAAATTGATGGGGATATTATTGGCAGAATTCAAGTTGGATGGTTGAAGTGGAGGAATGCATCAGGCTTGTTGTGCAATAGAAAAATCGCCCTCAAACTTAAGGGAAAATTCTATAAGAGGGTGGTGAGATTTGCAATGCTTTATGGTGCTGAATGTTAGCCATTAAAAGAGAAGTATAATACTAAGTTAAATGTTACAGAGAGGAGGATGCTTAGGTGGATGAGTGGCTTTACCCTTAGAGATATGATACAAAATGAGCATATATGTGAAAAGGTTGGAGTAGCTCCAATGGAAGAAAAGATTAGAGCGAGTCACCTTAGATGGTTTGGTCACATTAAACAGAGGCCTTCTGGTGACCCGATAAGGAAAGTTGATGTATTAGATTTGACTTATGTTAAGAAATTTAGAGGTAGACCTAAAAAGAATTGGCTAGAAAATATTAGAAATGATCTTTCTTTATTAGATTTAAGTGAGAATTTGACTTTTAACATGAAACATGGCGAAAAAGGATTCATGTAGCCGACCCTACATAGTGGGACAAAGGCTTGATGTTATTATTGTTGTATAAGAAGATGGTTTAAGGTTTGCCAAAAGTTGACTATAGTGAAATTGGTGAAGCTTTTGTTATGGGAAAGTAAGCTAGAAAGCCTTTTCATATGAAAAATCACGCAGATTTATATGTCCCAATGAATACACCGTCTCATGGAGGGTGTCACATTTTTCTTCTATTGGTGATGATCATAATAGAATGAATTGGGTGTATTTTTTAAGCATAAATTAGAAGTCTTTGAAAAATTTATATATTTTAAATCATTGGTGAAGAATCAAAGTGGCAAGAATATTAAAATTCTATGCATACATAGAGATAGAGAATTTACATCAAACGAGTTTGACAAATTTTGTGATAATTATGAAATCTTTAGACAATTAACTGCTCCTAATTCACTACAACAAAATGGGGTTGTGGAAAGGAAGAATAGAATTATTGTAGAGATGGAAAGAAGTATATTGAAGATGAAGAATTTACCAAATACATTTTTGGCTGAAGTTGTTGCAACTGCTATTTATATTTTGAATATTTCTTCGACAAAGGCTATTCAAAATATTACACCTTATGAATCATGAAATGGTAGAAATCTTATTGTCAATCATTTAAAAGTATTTGAAAGTATTGCATATGTATTGGAGGATGGTCATAATAGAAGCAAGTTGGATAGTAAATCTAGAAAATTGATATTCATTGGTTACAACATTCAGTCAAAGGCACAGAATTTTTTTGATCCACAGTCTGAGAAGATCATTATCAGTAAAGATGTTACTTCTAATGAAGATGATATGTGGGATTGGAGTGAATCTATGATTCATGATAAAGGAAAAAAAGAAATTGAATTTGAGGAAAATCAATAAATTGATATCATTAAACATCAAGAAGTTAGTGATGGGTTGTCATATAATTCATCTCTTTCAAGTCCAAGATCAAAAGAATTAATCACATATAAAGAAATGCATCATAGAAAAATGAGATCATTGCATGAGTTGTCTGATTATACATTTGTCATTATGGTTATAGAATCATTATGTTATGAAGAAAGTTATGGAAAAGAAGATTTAGAAAATATTATGAAAGAGGATATTCAAAGTATTGAGATGAATGATACTTGGGAGCTTGTTAATATGCCACGAGGAAAAGATCCAATTGGTGTGAAGTGGATTTATAAAGTGAAGTACAATTCAGATGAAAGTATCAAAAAACATAAAGGAAGTCTTGTTGTTAAAGGTTATGCATAAAAATATGGTATTGATTTCTATAAAACATTTTCTCTTGTTGCTAAATTTTAAACTGTTAGATTATTGCTTGAATTAGCTACACAAATGAAGTAGAATGTTTTTCAATTTGATGTTAAATTTGGATTTTTTGAATGGTGATTTGGAAGAAGATATGTACATTGATCAATCACAAGGTTTCATTATTAAAGATAAAGATGAAAAAAATTATAAACTAAATAAGACACTTTATGCTTAAACAAGCACCAAGAGTATGGTATTAGAGTTTCATTCACACTTTCAAAAGAACGAATTTCATAGAAACAAAAGTGAGCCTACTTTGTATGTGTTGGCTAAAAATGATGATTTGCTTATTATTTGTGTTTATGTCGATGACATTATCTATTCTGGATCATCTAATATGTTGATTGAAAAGTTCAAAGTACATATGAAGAAAGAATTGATATGATTGATTTGAGATTGTTACACTATTTTCTGGGTTTACAAATTATTCAAGTAGATGATGGAATTTTTATATCTCAAAATAGTCATTGAAATTACCAAAGAAGAATAATAAGCTTACTTGCAAGACTGTTTCAACACCCATTAAAAAATAAAAAGTTAGTTCATAATGATGGTACAATTAAAGCAAATGAGAAAATATTTAGAGGAATTGTGGGTGGTCTTATGTATTTGACACATACCAGGCCTACTATTATGTACTTAGTCAATCTTATTTCAAGATTCATGCACAATCCATCTGTACATCATCTTGAAGAAGCCAAATACATCCTTTGCTATATTCGGGAGACAACCAATTATGGGATTTGATACAAATCAGTTTCTAACTTTAATTTAGTTGATTTTACTGATAGTGATTAGGTAGGTTCCATAGAATATATGAAGAGCACAAGTGAATTTATATTCAATTTTGGGTTTGGAATAATAGCATGGAGCATGAAGAAGCAAGCTAGTACTGCATTATCATCTTTAGAAGCTAAATAAATTGCAACTTCATCAGTTACATGCCAAGCAATTTGGATGAGGAGAATATGAGAAGACTTTTAGCAACCTCAATTAAAGGTGACATATATATTTTGTGATAATAATTTCACAATATATATGACGAAGAATCTAGCGTTTCATGATAGATCAAAGCATATAAAACTCTGACATCATTTTATAAAAGAAGTTGTAGCAAAATAAATTATTGCAATCAAGTATTATTTTACAGAAGATTAAGTTGTTGATGGATTCAAAAAATCTCTCAATTTTAAAAAATTTGAGAGATTCCGATCAAATCTTAGAGTAGGAATTTTTCATTAAAGGGTTCTGTTTGAATTAATGCAAAATAATTTTAATTATTTACGCATTATTAAAACTTAAACGATTTGGTTGTGAAAAGATGTGTCGTTTGACTCTTTTGTATTAGTTGGTTTCTAAATTTTAATATATGTGATTTGACTCTTAGTTTTGTACGTGATATTGAAGTTAAAAAATAAAAAAAGTTCTGTACTTGATCAAGCATTTCTCTTTTTTTGTTTCTCTAATTTCTCCAATAGGAATCACTAGTGCTGATTAATTTATCTTGTGGAGATATTTATTTGACTATAAATTTACTTAAATTGAAAATTTGATGATTATGAAATCAATTTTAAATTTTTCAAATTCAAATATGACCTCAAAATTTGTGCCCAAGCAAGAGTTTTGGAGATGTACCAATGGTTAAGTGATTTACTTTGGTCCATTTCAATCTGCTCATATTACTGCTCAGCTTATTTCAGGCTCAATTTCTGCTGAAAGTTTCCCTTCGTTCCACCTCACTGTCGTTATGCCTCTAACAGTAGTGTTGACCGTTCGACCCTTTGGGCTCATACTACCCATATTGCTCCTGATCTTGATACCCCTTAGATTCTTATGGGTGATTTTAACTGCTATCGCTATGCATCTAAAAAAGTGGGAGGCTCTACTCTATCTAATAGATGCTTATCCAAACTCAATTCCATAATATTTGATAATAGTTTAATGGATTTGCATTCGATCAGATGTAAATTTATCTGGTTCAATCAACGCACTGATAATCTGGTTCATATCAAATTAAACAGGGATTTGGTTAATAATGCTTGGAAAAGTTCCTTCTGTAGCACTTTTTGTTCATTTCAAAACCCTTCTTGCTTAGATCATAGTCTAATTGTCTTGCATTCTGGGGAAACTATTCACTCCAATCACAGATTTCTTCTCAAAAATTTTTGGACTAATTTTGATAAGTATTGGATTTTACTTATTGAGGCTTTCCCTAAGCCTTCAACTGGTAACTCTCATCTTGATGAGCTCCATAAATTTCAAATGGATTGTTTAGGGAAGGTCCATGCTGACCCACACAATCATTGCTTAATGCTTATCTTAAAGGGATTAACTCCAAAATTTCTAAATTTTCTAGTATGATAGCATCTTGGATTTTCCAAAGGGCAAAAGTCAAATAACTAAAGTATGGGGGAAGATGATTTAAAATTTCTCTATGCCAAAATCAAGAGCAGAAACAATAAAACCCAGGCTGTTGTGAACTTATTTGGCTCTACTTCCATTGCTTCTAGATTTGATGTGGTTTCTTCTATTATTCAGCATTTTCAAGCCTTATATAACCCTGCTCCTCCTTCCCTGATGGATATGGCTATTTCCCTACTAGCACTTGACTTCCTGATTATTTGTTTTCTTTTCTCACTCAACAGGTTTCTGAGGCTAAGACAAGAAAGGCTATTTTTTCGGGATCTTCTTCCTTTACTCCTGGACCGTATGTTTATAATTTTCATTTTTACAAATATGGGTGGAATATTATTGGTCATATGGTTTTTAAGGCTGATAGTTCATTCTTTTTTAAAGGTTTTTTTCCTAAAAGGGTAAAAGCTACGACCCTTCCTCTTATCCCTAAACACAAGTACACATATCCTTACTCTAATTTTAGACCCATTGCTTTATGCAATGTCTCTTATAAAATTATCACTAAGATTATTACTAATAAGCTTAAGCCTATCATGCCTTTAATAGTCAGGGATATTCAAGCAGGGTTTATTAAATCAAGAGTGTCTACTAATAACATTCTACTTGCCAATGAAATTCTTAATATTTCTTATAAAAGGGGTGGCACAAAGTACTTTTGTGCCAAATTAGACATTCGCAAAGCTTTGGATACTGTTTTTAGAGAATTTCTGATTGCAAGGTTGGTTTAGAAAGGTTTCCCTAATAGATTTGTTTGCTGGATCAAAGCCTATATTTATGATGTGAACTTCCCCATTGTTATAAATGGTGCTCTTGAAGGGTATTTTTCATCATCCGTGGGTTTGAGGCAAGGCTGTCCTCTTAGCCCTTACCTATTTTGTTTGGTCATGGATGCTTTCTCTTCTCTCTTAGATGAAGGTGGGTTTATGGGGATTTCTATTAATGGATTCTCTCTCTCTCTCTCTCTCTCTCTCTCTCTCTCTCTCTCTCTCTCTCTCTCACACACACACACACACACACACACACACACACACATTCTTTATGCTGATGACGTGTTGGTATTTGGTGAAGCTAGCTTTGACAATTGTACCAAATTGTCCATAATTCTCAACACATCTGCTAATGCCACTGTGCTTCATGTTAATTTTGATAAGAGCTCTGTTATGCTCCCTAAGAATTAATTAAAGAAATAAGGATGATATATATCAAGCCATCTATATTCATAATATCAGTCTTGAAATCTCTTACTTGGGCATCCTGCTTTCTTTTAATAGACTAAATGTTGCATATTTTATGCCTCTTATGGAATGCATTACTAAAAAGATGTCAGGTTGGAAAGCTAACCTTCTCTCCTTTGCTGGTTGTTTATAATTTTTGAAGTTTACTATCTTGAATTTCATTGCTTATTGGATCCGAGGATCAATCCTACCCAAAAAAGATATAAAAATTTTTAAGAGATCTTCTTTAATATTTTTGTTTTTTGGTGATTATGTCAGCAACAAAAAAAATTCATATGGTTTCATGGGATAATGTTTGCAAGCCTAAAATCCATGGGGGCTTGGGTATTCCTTCATTGGCTGCTCTTCAGTATGCTTTCAATTGCTCTGTGATTTCTAAAATGTACAATCGGGCTTCTTCTTTATCCTCTTGGCTTATTCAAATATATAAATCCCTGTGGCACCCTGCTCCAAATTATGCTTCTAATTTCTAGAAATCAATGTGTAAAATAACTTTTGAAGCTAAATTTTTCTTTAAATTTAGAATTACTGCCACAGCTCCTATTTCATTGCACTGGTATCACTGGTGCAACAATGCTACTTTACATGATACTGTTGATGGGCACTTTTTGTTGAATGCTTTTCAACCTGATACTTCTCTAAAAGACTTTATTTTGGGGAATTAGTGGTATCTTCCTGATTTCCTTCCCATCTCTATCCGCAAGGCAATTTGTGAAATCCCCATCCATGAAAATTCTATTTCTTGATTAATTTGGGATTAATCGGCTGATGCCAATTTTGGTGCTTATGTCAAAGGTTTTTATAATCAATTGCCAAGTTGTTCTTGGGATAAGCTTGTTTGACACTCAAAGTATGTATTGAGATTCTCTATTTTTGCGTGGCTTTCTATTGTGATAGGTTTAAAAATGGTTGATGCTTTGCTCAAGAGTAATATCTAAGTTCCTGCTACCTGCGGTTTGTGTTTTTCCTTCTTTGAAAGCATGTCTCATATGTTCTTTGAATGCTCATTCTCCTTCTCTATTATCTCCCACCTTATTCCGACAACTAATGGTCTATTGCTAATTCCCACTATTTTGCACTTACTTGAATGGATTGATGACAATTTTTTTTGCTCAGAAGCCGATTAAATACTTTTATCTATTAATGACTTGTTTCTCCACATACTTTATTTGGAAAGAAATAAACGAAAATAGAATCAGAATCACTTCCAATAGCCATTCTACTATTGCTATTAGTATTAAAAGAGTTGTGTTTGAGAAAGTGCTCAAGTGGAAGCATGCTTCTAAAATCATGGAATTGCTATAAAATGAGACCCTCGAGCTGTGCCTTTGTTGCATATTTCATGATGGACCGATTTCTTTTTGTGCCTATAAGCCTGTGGGTGTTGGTATTTGCCTTGGACAATGATGAGTCCCTTCATACAGGCGCCCCTTAGATGGTCTTCGGGCAACCAGAGGTTCGATTTCTCACTGATCTTACAAATTTTATCCTTTAGTACAGGCATAAAGCATTTGTGATAGTTTTGTTTTGGTTTTTGGCGAATATGCTCTAATTTTTTGGGCTTTACCTATTGCGGTTTTATTGTTGACTTGTTTACAGTGTATTCTTTTTTGAACTCTCTTGAGCCTGCCTCCTTTTGAGGCTTTTTGGTTTTATTACTTACTTGTAATTTCTTTTGATTACTATACGAGCTTTGTCCAAATTTTTCAAAAAAAAAAAAAAAACCTTAGGTCATCATTTTCCAATCTTAAAAGAACAGCCCACAACTAATTTCACCATAATGCTTAATTTTAAGGTTCTTTTATGCTACATTGGGACTTGCATCGAATGGATGCTTTGTTACATAAAACAAGGAAGTAACTAAACGACATAAACTGGCATACAACTTTGAGATCACAACAATTCCATAGGTACACAGAAGAAGAGAGATCAAAAGAGCATTTTTGGCATGATCATCTCCTCCGCCGAACACAAGCCTAGCAGATCGGGAGAGGAGCTCCATCCCATTCCTGTAAGCACTCGAGTAGGGGATCAATGGCCTTTCCCTCGCAAATAGCGTCAAAGACCTTGTCGAACTCTTCCCCAGGAGATCTCACCTCCTCGCCAGTGAGGAAACTGGTTCCCAGCTCCTCCCTCACAAACCTGTAAATAGGATAAGACCTACAATCCTTGATCCTGTTCCCGATCGTCGACGTTCCATTCTCAAAAGCCAACCTTGTGGCCTCCACCTCCTTCGGCAAGACTGCTTTCAACTCCTCCTCAAAAGCTGTGATCTTTTGGAAGATGGAGGAGTCAGCTTCCTTCTCCTTCTCGCCATTGTTTAGAGCATGTTCAACCAGCACCTGCCTCAGATTCTGCATCAGAGGATAAGTAGAGCTGCAGGGATCATCGGCATAGGCAAACACATACTCCCTGTCGATCACCTTGATCAAATCCTTCTCGCAGAACCTCGAGGGGTGGAGCTCGCCCTTAACCCCAATGGTGAGCACCCTCTTAGCCACCTGGCTCACCGTGTTCTTCACAGCACTCTTCAAGTTCTCTTCCAAATGTCTCAAATCAATGGCTTGGCAGAGCGCTACCAAGAAAGTGGAAGTCATAAGCTTCAGTATCTCTACCGCCTCCGCCGTCTTCCTCGATGATATCAGTCCCAAAGAGTTCACGTCCTGGTTGTGTTGCTCGGCGCTTTGCACATGGTTCGTCACTGGATTCGCGAGGTACTGAAGCTCAGAACAGTAGGAAGCCATGGCTATCTCTGCGCCCTTGAAACCATAATCCAAGCTCGGGTTTCGCCCGCCGGAGAGATTGGATGGCAAACCGTTGTTGTAGAAGTCATTTACAAGTTCTGAGATTTGAGCAAACATGAGCTTCCCAATTGCGGCAATGGCGAGCCTTGTATTGTCCATGGAGACGCCGATGGGGGTGCCCTGGAAGTTCCCTCCATGGAGAGCAATGTTCCTTGAGACATCAATCAGAGGGTTATCGTTCACTGAATTGATCTCCCTCTCAATAGACTTGGTTGCTGCACGAATTACTTCAATCTGAGGGCCGAGCCATTGGGGTGAAGTGCGGAGAGCATAGCGGTCCTGTTTCGGCTTCTGCAGAGGATCCATTTCGTGGAGCTTCTTTGCCACCTTCATGTAGGAGCTTCCTTCCAAGACATGCTCCATGATGGCGGCTGCCTCGATCTGGCCAGGGTGGTGCTTCAGCTTGTGGGTGAGGTGGTCGGTGTACTCCGGCTTTCCCTGCATTACCTCACAGAAGACAGCAGAGAGAACCTCCGCCATTACTGAAAGGATATTTGCTTCAAAGAGAACAGTGGAGGCGAGACCAGAACCGACGGCTGTACCGTTGACGAGGGCGAGACCTTCCTTAGGCTGCAGTTCGAAAAACCCGCCAGAGATTCCGGCTAGGCGAAAGGCCTCAGCGGCGTCAATGGTGGCACCCTCGGCGGTAATAGCTTTCACGTTGGGGCGTCCGGTTAAGATTGCGGCAATGTAGGACAGGGGGACAAGATCGCCGGAGGCAGTGATGGTTCCTCTCAGCGGTAGGCAAGGCGTGATCTTGTTGTTGAGGAGGTTGGTAATAGCTTCCAGGATTTCGAAGCGGATACCGGAGTAGCCTTGGAGGAGCGTGTTGATCCTCACAAGCATCGCCGCCCTGGTTGCTGCTGGCGGCAGCGTGTTACCCTGCCCGGAGCCGAAGATTCCAGCATTTAGGAATCTGAAAAAAAAAAAAAATCGCTGCGTTAAAACGACATCACTTCCAGCTAATCATGAAAAGATGCAAACTTAATTGGGCAGATTCTCAACTTCTGATCCAACTAAATTAAACCTCGAGAAAGGAAAAAGGCAATTATTTGGCAGATGATCTGCGGAAAAAGACAAGCGCAAGAAAACAGACAGCTCGAAATGTTTCCAGAGAAGAAGATACAGAGATTCTAATTGAATAGATGAAACATATGATATATGATATGTGGTAATTACTCTACGCTATCCTGATCTATTGGCTGAAAATTCTCTATGTATGTTTGTCTTCTTTAGCCTAAATGTTAAAAAATAAGAAAATTTCTTTTGCCCATCTGTACTGCAACCGTCCAAAATCTCCTTTTGGAAAATATATAATCCAAAACAAAAAAAACTAATACAGTTTTCATTAAAAATTAAAAAGCGAAAGAGTTAGGTGGGGATGGTGAGAAAAAAATAAATTGGTGAAAATTTAGATTATGACATCACCAATTTAAGCCAACTGCCAGTCTGCTACCAACCACACTGAACCAACCCTACCTAACGTTTTTATTTGGTTTGAATCAATGATGAGATTATTTTTTTTCTTCTAATTTTTTTCATTGTTTGCACCTGATGAGTTCTTTCTGAAGTGCGCCGCCCTGCTTCGTCCGGCGGTGCGAGGTGGCACCGAAGCCGGTGGTGACGCCGTAGGTGTCGCCTCCTGAATCCATGCTCTCCATGACCCAGTCGCTACTGGCCTTAACGCCGGCCCGAGCGGACTCCGCGAGTTCAACGGTGGAAGCGGCGCCGGCAGCTACGGCGGCCACCTGTGATATCTTCAGCTCTGCTCCTTCAAGCCTAACCACCGGACTCCGGAACTCCTTTACCATCCGCTTCACCTCGTCGAGATGACTCCCCTCCAACGCCTTGGCCGCAGCCCCCCACCCGAGCTGGTCCCGCCCCTTCAGACACAGCCCCTCCATAGCCTTGGCGCCGTTCGCATAACCATTTCCCTTCACATCCTCCATTGAAACGAATCTCTCGAGGATCAATACGAAGAAGAAGAAGAAGAAGAAAAGTGGGTGTATACAGAGGAAAAATCAGCTCTCGAAGGGAGCGAATTTCCTGAGTTGGGACTTGTAGAGCAGGATTTAAATAGAGAGGGATCGTCGGGGTTAGTTGAGGAGAAATCCTTGGCGTCCAAAAAGATGAGCTGAATGGATGGTCAATATGATGTACACGTGGAGAAAGATCACGAGGCTGGGGTAGAGCTGCAGAAGGGTTGGGTTGGTGGCGAGACGGGTTCTTGTATGCACGCCGTCGCTACCCACTTTCCTTTCGTGTTTGGTGTGCGGTCATATTTCCACCTGCAAAAGTGACTTCCAATCGGACTTTACGTACATGGGTATGCTGCATGTGGGCTTTGGTATTATTCAGAGCATGGTTTTGAAAACCGGACCGGACCGGCCGGTTCGACCGGTTCAACCGTGAACCGGTCTTACGGCCGGTTCGGTCTTCCCTAAGAACCGGGATGACAATGAACCAGTCAAAACCGGTTTGAACCGCCGGTTGAACCGGCCGACCGTTGAACCGGTTCGTTTCTTAAGAACCGGCCGGTTCAACAAATAATATATTTAAATATTTTTTTATATAAAATATTTAATTAAATATTAAATTAATTTAAAATATCATATATTTTATTTAATTAAAATGATTCCAAAAATTTTTTTATATTATATACTAAATTAAAATAGAAATTATCTAGCTTACATGATGCCATAATACCATGAGAGCTCTCAACACATGGGTACAAAGAAAGGTATATAAACAACACAACATAGAACTCCTAAGTGATGTGGGACTAAACAACTAGTTGTTTTTTGTTTCAACATTCAACATTGTGTGTATGTGACTTTTTTGAATGAGATCTTGTTGGAATCTTTTTTTGTAGAATATTCAAATAAAAAATCATCATAATAATTTCTAAACTTCTTAAATTTATTATTAATTATATATTCATAATTATTTAAATAAAAATAATTATTTATAATTTTAAAAGTTCTAAAACTTTTTCTAAATGCGAAATTAAATAATAGAAAAATAAAAATCTTAAAAAATAATATTATATGACATTATAAATATATTTTTATAATGTAAAAATTTTATATAATTTATTTATATAAATTATGCTTAAATATATAACATAAAACAATTATTTATATTAAATTTATATATTTTTATATAAATTAAATTCTTATTAAATATAAATTAAAATCAAAGATTTAAGATATTTAAATTTAAATTTAAAATTAGTAATTATTTATATTTAAATATATAACATAAATATCATATTTATTTATATTTAATTTTAAAATTATGTAATATATTATATATGTATGAATTTTATTTATTTTTTTAGTCTAAAAATTCTTAGAATTATTAAATTTTTAAGAATAAATTGTCATTATTATTATGTTAATTTTATTACTTTTAATTATATTATTATTTATTACGTCATCCGGTTCGACCCCGGTTTGACCGGTCGAACCGGTCGAACCATGAACCTCTCATTCTTCCGGTTCGTTGTCCGGTCCGGTTTTCACAACCTTGATTCAGAGTCTTTTTGATATGTGAGTGGGTGGGTGGTGGTGGGAATCGATTTATTATTTTTTTTATTTTATTTTATTTTTTTAATTTTTTGAGTTCAGATGTATTAATTGCGTTCTCATATTCGTATAAATAAATAATTACCAAACAGCCGATAAAATTTAGGTAAGTGAGGGTAGGTAGCGTGATTTTTTGCATGATAGAAAACTCTTGATTTGTAATATTATATTTTTTGCAAGGTTTTCAGAACCGGACCGGACAACGAACCGGTGGAAGGAGAGGTTCACGGTTCGACCGGTTCGACCGGTCGAACCGGGGTCGAACCGGATGACGTAATAAATCATAATATTATTTAAAAAATAAAATAAAAATCAATTTTTCCTGTAATTCATTCATTCAACATTTTATTTTCATAGTTCCTAATTAAAATAACATAAACATGACATCAATTAAGTTTATGAAACATAAACAAATAGCATATAATATAAGTGTCTCTTCAAATAAGTCAAACCAAGCATTTCTTCTCCAAAATACACAGCATAAATCAAATACCATAAAGCCAAAAAATCTGCACAAATCAAACCAAGCATAAATGGAGAAGAAATGCAAGCATATACGATTTGGACTTTGGAGAATAAATGCAAGCTTAAATGCATAAAAAATAACCCAAAAAAAAAATTTTAGAAACCTGCGGCAGAAGCTCCGTCGGGTATGCTAGGTTCGCTGCGCTCGTTCCGTCGGGCAGAAGCTCCTCTGTCGGGATCGACCGAGGCGGCTTAATGTTAAACTGAGATATTGTTTATTTCAATTAGCATAACATATAGGTGGGCATTTTCCTACATAATGCAGATTAATGAAATGAAGATTTCATTGGAGAGTATGGAGAAAGAAAGAGATTTTTACTTTGAGAAGCTACGCTATGTTGAAATACTCCTACATACAGCAGTCGGGCAGAAGCTCCGTCGCGGCAGAAGCTCCGTCGGGATCGACCGAGGCGGCTGGGAGGTCGGAAGCGGATTCTCCGTCGGATCGTCAAATCCAGGCGTCTCCGCGCTCGTTCCGTCGTGACTTTCTCCCTTCCCGATCGCGACTGCTGTATACGAGGGTTGGGTATGCTAGGGTCGCTGCGACGGTATAAGTATTGATACGAAAATTTTAAGCCCTTGGATCGCAGATCAGGGGATCAAATTTGCTCATAAACGAACCGGCCGGTTTTTTCAGAACCCCCCGGTTCGGCGGTTCGGCGGTTCAACCGGACTTTAAACCGGTTTTTGCCCGGTTCTTGAATCATCCGGTTATTTCTTCTCCCCGGACCGCCCGCCGGACCGGTTCGCGGTTGAACCGGTCGAACCGGCCGGTCCGGTCCGGTTCTGAAAACCTTGATTTTTTGTGCTAATTGTTTACATATTATTTTATTTTATTTTTAAATAATTGAATGTGATAATATAAATTTAGTATAAATGAAATTCTATTTGAGAATCTTGATAATGGAATTTTAAAATATTATTAATTGCAAAAAAAAATTATATTTTTATTAAATATTAACCAAAATTTTTATATACATTTATCTCCTAGATCATTTTTTTTGATACTTTCCTCCATTTTTTATAAATTGCATATTGATCAAGAACTCTTGGTTTTTCATATTCACAAATTCTCCACCATTTACTATGATGCTTCTTGAAGTACATTCCTTCACATATCGGTTAATGCTCGCCCCATTTTTTAGAATGTTGAATATAGATTTGCTTGTGGGTAATGCCATAATCTTAGTAATAAGTTTTTTTGTGAAATGAGAAAAGCTACACTTTAACCTTTCAAAATGAATTAAAAAATAACATGACAAGGCCTCTATATATATATGTAAGAATATATATGATAAGAATATAAGCGAGCATATGCGAACAATCATCGTGACATGTCTATTAGCTAGTAGAGTTGTTAATTAGAGGGATGGAGCCCTTGATCAATATTTGAAGTTATTAGTACTCAAGTGTAGTCACTATCTTTCTAATGAACTCACTGACCATGACAAATAGTTCCTAACACTGAGCGAGTAACCGTTAAGATTGGGTGAGTAAGTTTTATGACTAGATAGGTTAACCTAGTTAAACCTTGACCTTAATATATTTTAGTGAGTTCATTATGATTTTTTATGATTTCATCTTCTTTCTCTCTTCAATCCAACCAATTCGTGTTGGATCCTAACTGAATTAGGTCCTTAAGATATTTAGATAAACAATAAAGTTTATAAATAAAATATTGATTGATCCCTGGCCTCTTTCGAAGCCGCAACACCAGCCATTGAATGACAACATCGTTGTACCCACACCAACCACATATATTTCTTATTAATGAAGTGCTAACTGCTCTATCATGTTATCAATTCGATCATAACTCCACACATAATTGAAACCACATGCACTGCATAAATACACATGTTTTGAATCCTATGGATGGAAAAGATGACAGTTAACAGATGTTTCCTTCACACCAAACTTGTTAGCATTTCCACTAATGAGATATGGCTTTCAACAAATAATTTTTCCAAGTATTTGATCGATGATGTTGACGTTGTGAGAGCGATAGATTGGCTTTTTTTTCATATTGATCGGCAAAGTTCAAAAATTAAGTTTTACATAGATGAGGATGCTCAAGTGGATGAGTGGCTGTATACTTATAGGCAAAATGCGAAAATAAACTGTATATGAAAATGTTGGAGTTGCTCCGGTGGTAGATAAAGATTAAAGAGAGTCATTTTTGATGATTTGGTCACTTAAAATACTGACTTTTTCACATATCAATTCATGCTCATTGCATTTTTTCGAATGTTGATTGCAGATTTATTCGTGGGTAATGTCATAAGTTTAGTAACAAGTCTTACAAACCTCACAGTATAGAGAATAAAGAAAAGACTGAAAAATAAAGGAGAAAAAGAAGATGGGGGTGATGATGATGCAGGAGATGAAATTATAGAAGGAATCTCATAGATAATTTAGCTGGTGCCAAAAATTGTTCATAACCTTTATGTGTGAAAATTACCCTTTGATTATTTATTTATAGAGTTTTTGGTGCTACGAGAAAAGCTACACTTTAACCTCTTAAAAATGAATAATAATAAATAAAAAAAATATAACAAGGCCTATATATATATATATATATATATGATAAGAATACTAGTGAGCATATGTGAACAATCATCGTAACATGTCTTTAGCAGAGTTGCCGATTAAATGTATAAGGTCCCTGATCTATATTTGAAGTCATTAGCACTCAAAGTAGTCACTATCTTTCTGATGAACTCATCAACCTTGACAAATAGTTCCTAACCTTAAACAAGTAACCCTTAAGATGGGATGAGTGGAATCTAAGATTAGGTGAGTAGGTTTTATGATTAGATAGGTTAGCCTAGTTTAACCTTGGCAAATAGTTCCTAGTGAGTTCATTATGATTTTTGATGAATTCATCTTTTTTTCTCTCTTCAATAAAGTCTACCAAAAAGCATTGATTGACTCACTCTTTTAAAACCTTAACAACCTAGATCAACACTTGCCTTTGAATGACAACACCGTTGTGCCCACACCAACCACTTATATTTCCTATTGACGAAGTGCTAACTGCGTTATCATGTTATCAATTCGATCATAACTCCCCATGTAATTGAACTTACAAGCGCTGCATACATACGCAAGTTTTTGAATCATGTGGATGGAAAAGATGACAATTAACAGAAGTTTTCTTCACACCAAACTTGTTGGCCATTTCCACCAATGAGATATGGCTTTCATCCAATAATTTTTCCCAGTATTTGGTATATGATGTTGACGTTGTGAGAGCAATAAATTGGCCTTTTTTTCATTTTGATTGGCAAGCTTTAGAAATTAGGTGTTACATAGATGAAAATGGTCGGTGGAAGAGTGGTTATATACTTAGAGGTAGAATGCAAAATAAATATATATGTGAAAATGTTGGAGTAGCTCTGATGGCAAATAAAAATTAGAGATAGTTGTTTTAGATGATTTGGTCACTTAAAACACCGACCTTCTGATAACGTACTCTGTTAGGAGAATAGATATAAGACTTTAAATGATTTTGTTAAAAATAAAAAATAAAAAAAAATATATTTTTTATTAGATTTAAATAAAAACTTAGCTCTTAATAGAATATAATAGAGAAAAAGAATCCATATATTGAATTTTTTAATATTGTTGTTGTTGAGCGAGCTTCAGAAATTATTTGAATCAACTAATTAGCTATCCTGTGATGCTACTCAGCTACCCCAAGGAAGTAGGTGGCTCACTGTAGCAGATCAAGACCTGACCAGTTGCTGATTGTTGATAAGGCAAAAAAAGATTTAGGGACACGTGTTTCTATTTTGAGCTCATATGGTAGATAATAAATGAAAAATATATTTTAAAAATATTAATTATTATTTTGCTTTCAATAAATTTCAAATGAGAAATTTATTTTTGTATATTTAAAAATAATATTGATTTCCACCAACGTATAACTTAATGCTGAAATCAATTATTGTTATCATTTTTAATAAAATATAATATAATTTAAAACAATCAAATGGGTATTGTAATTTTTATTTTATTGGTTATGAAAAATAAGGTAAATATTTTATTCCCGAAGAATATAGAAACAAAGTCATTAAGAAGAAGAAGACCTAAAGGGCATTAACGTAATTAAATTCAAAGAAGTCGCTATGGCAAGTTGGTCCCTCAATCAGTTTGGAATGTGATCAAATATGAACCATCCAATCAACCTAACACCACGAAAAAAAAATAAATGAGAAAAAAAATTGTTTGGTAAGGTTTAATAGATATTCCAAATTTTGGTTGGGGCTTAAATTAGGCATGATTGGGACCGCTTTTTTATTGCTTCTTAAAACTATTTTAGTGCAAAATTAAAAAAAAAATTGCTCTTGTTGCGTGCTAGAATATACGCGGCGGTAGAGTTTGTAAATTCGCGTCCGAGCGTTGTACGAGTATTCAACACACAAACAGAAAAGAGAATATGAACACAAAGATTTTTACGTGGAAAACCCGAAAGAGGGAAAAAATCACGGGGCCTCACCCAGTTGTAAAGTTCCACTAGTATTTGTTTGAAGTACAAAGATTGATCCGTCTTACAAATCAAGACGATCAGTTTATAATCAACTTCTCACAAAGTTACAAAGTTCTACAAATTCCCGGCGTTTCCCGAAAATCCGACAGAGTTCCGGGGTCTTCAGGCGGCGGGAAGAGCTCCGGCGGTGGTCGATGAGTCTCTTCCTTCTTCTCTTCTTCTTCTCTCTCTTCACTTGAGTCCCCTTTGTGAAGAATGGGGGCTCTATTTATAGTTTTTCTGGAGTGCCATGACTTGTAAATAGGTGTGAGATCATGGGCGAATAGGGAGTGGTTTGAATGGACTGCCGATATTGAACCCTTCGATCGTGCACCGTTCGTTGGACATTTGGAGGCCTTAATGATGTCAGAATTTGGCGATCTTGGGCTCGTTGAATTTGTCTCATCGAGCCACTCGATTCGAGTATAAGCTCGTTAAAATCAGAGACCGTTTGGTAACTCAAATTACAGTTTGAACCTTCTAACAGCGCTTCAGGTCCTTGATTCGAACTCATTGGGGATCAGATTGGGTTGAACTTGGTCTCGTTGGGTTCGTATTTCCGAGACGCTCAGTTTGACTGTAGGCTCGCTGAAATCGGAGTTCGGTTGCTTCCATATTTAATTTTTGAAGTTTTCGGGTTGGGTTTTACCTCGAGATTCGTGCCCGATCAAGCTAATTTTGTGATGTCGTATCAGTTCTAAAACTCCTTTTTAAGAAGCAGTGAGAAAGTCATCCAAAATGAAACTTTAGTTAAAATTTTTGAAATATCTTCATTAAGGCTTCATTTGGGACATCTTTTGGACTGCTTCCTAAAAAGACTTTCTGAAATAAATTTTTGTACTAGAAAGTTATTTTAGAAAGCAACAAAAAAACAGTCCCAAATGAAACATAAATCATACAATTTTAACAATAATGAAAAACTAAAATGCAAAGAGTAAGAAAACTATTCCAAACAAAACCTAAATCTCTATTCATGGAGTTTCAATCCCTTCATTCATATACTCAAAACATTAACAATAATGGCTAACTAACAAGAGATGACACATCCAAATTTGCATATCGATGAAGCCTGGATGCTATTAACAAGAATGGCTAAATATCATAAGATAAAAAAATAGAGGGAGAAAAAAAAAATTGAATGACAAGCTCTAGAAATTCTCTAGATTATATAAAGTGCAGTTTTAAGGCTTTGTTTATGACAACTTTCTTATTGCTTTCTAAAATAGCTTTTCAGTATAAAAAATTTAATTCAAGAAATTTTTGTACTAAAAAGTCGCTTTAAAAAGAACTAAGAAATCATCTCAAACAAAGCCTAAGTGATATCTTGTCCTAATCTCATCTTCTAAACTCATTTATAAGCTTACAAATAAAAAAAATATGTTCTAAGATTTACCAAACTCTTATTGTATAAATATATGAACTATGTAGGCAAAAAGTTCATGAAGTGTTTTGCTAATTGTGAAGTGAAATCCTTCATAATTAAGCGCGTGTTAACCTTATGTAAATCTTGTACATGGTGTCAATGTTGACCTCATTTTTGTATGAGGTCATTAGGGACCCATCCAGATCAATACTGACCCTATATCAATCTAAACTCCAGATCCTAGGATCTATCTAATCCCTAGGATTCTTCCAAGATCAATCTAAATTCTAGGATCCCCCTAGACCCCAGACCTTAGGATCAATTTAGATCTTAAGTCAATCCAGACCTCAATTCAATTCAAATCTCAATCAAAATCCAGACCCCAGTCCAGTTCAAGATCTCAATCTCCAGTTCAATCTTTGATCTTATTTCCGATCAAACTTCAACCTTATCCAATCAATTATGATCCTCCAAATGATCATAAATGGTTTAGATAATTCAAACCTAATCTATCAAACTCAAAATCCAGATCAAACCCAGAATCCAGAATCAAATCCAAAGTCCAAAGGCTCTGTCCTAAAGGCCTTTTCCAGTGAATTTTCAAATACTTAAAAAAACCCAGTCAATTGACCTCCGATTCAGAGTCTGTCAGTTGCATACTGATGGGACATGTCTCTGGAGGCAACCCTCCAAATTTGAGCCCATTCTGAGGTCTCTAACCTTAGAAACTTAATTAAAATTCATAGGCTGTAAAACCTTCAAATATTTACAACCCATGCCACTAGACTTGTCACTTTGAAGATTCTGACCTTAGAGCTTTCACCAAAGCCTCTAGTCACTTCCAGACCTTTAATCTTGATATGTTGAACATTAAACTGAATTTTTCTGGGCCCACTTTGACCCCCAGTTGACCAGGGGTCAAAATGACCAAAATACCCCTATGGGGTTCAAATGGTGATTTCAAACCAAATGAACTCCGAATTGAACGCAACCACCTCCAGCAAGTTTCAAATGTCATTTCAAATCTATTGGACCCATTTCCAAGCCTTGGGTCAACCTGGTTGACCAAGTCAACAGGTTCGACCCAAAGGGACCTTTAAGGGTTCAAACAGGTGTTTTGAACCGAATGACTTCCCTAGGACTTGGAACCACATCCAATAGACTCAAAATGTTATTTTGAATATGTTGAACCCATTTTCAGACCTTGGACCCACCTGGTTGACCAAGTCAACCAGGATTGACTCAAAATTCCCTTAAGGCTCTGATGGGTTATTTTAACCCATTTAATCAATTGAATCCATTTTAAGCTTCAAACCAACTTCTAATTATGGCCTAACCATGTTTTGGGATGTTGGTCAATCAAATCCAAGTAGAGTTGACTAAGTCAACTCTAAGGTTGGGTTAAATCTATTCCAAACCCCATATCAAATTCAAACCTCCATCCTTTTACTTGGCTTTGGTTTTGATTTATTTTAATCAATCTTTGAGGCCACTTGGCTGCCACATCAGCAGTCCACTTGGGTATTGACCAGTCAACATTTGGTCAACAACCCTTTAAGTGTCCAAATGGCTTGAACCCTCAAACTCCTAGTGGATTGCCTTAAGCTCTTAATCCATCAGCTCAAGCAATCCTCCTTGCCACCTCAGCACTTTGGTTGACTGTTTGACTGGTCAAACAGTCAAACCAAGCTCTCAAATGAGTCAAGGATGGTCAAATGACCTCTCAAACTTAATCCATTCTATTTGAAAACTCTCCATCTATTTTAATCAGTTTCTGGAACCTTCTCAAGGCTTTTATTAGCCCTTGGATGGAGATCCAATGGTTCTCATCAATCCTATATGGCCATAAAGGGACAAAATGACCTTTACATGTCATTTGTCCTTGTGTCCTTGATCCTCCAGCCTTCCAACCACTCCCTTGACATGTGGCAGCTATCTGGAGTCCAGCCAAACAAATTCTAGCCGTCTATCCAACCAGGGGACGTTTGAATAGGGTGTAAACCCTCATTTGAGCTAATTCTCACCTTAGCTCTCTCTCTCTCCAACCAGAGCTTTTGAACCCCAATCTCCAGTCCATTTCAAATCCCTATGGCCTTCTTCACACGGCTATAGTTGAATCCCACCGTTAGAAGTTCGCCGGCGGCAGGCTTCCCGGCGAACCGAGGTGATTTCCGTTCAAAGGCTCATAGGGATCGATCCAGGCGTTTTCGAGCCGAGGTTTCTTCTACAAAATGGAGCGTGGACAGTCTACAAATGCAACCATTCCTTAAACGGTCAAAACCGTCCCTTATCGAGGTGAAAATACTAAACCCTAGAGTAAAACACATAGGGTTATTTAACTTTTTGAAAAGCTCATTTTGAGCCATTCTTTTTAATCCCCATTAATGCTCTTCAGTTAAGGATTCTATATTTAAAATTTCAAGTCAAACAATAGAGCCAATCTCTCGAACGAGCCAAAAAAATAGGTCCTAAAGAGTTTTCGTAACATAGTTCAGGTGTCCATTTTCTGGACCGTCGATCGTTCGATCAACGGTCCAGATTAAGCCCTTCCGCGGTTTGATCAGACCGCGTGATCCATTTCATCGCATAGATGGCCGTCCGGCAGAATCAAGACCATTGATTTTGCGCGACGGACGATCTCACGGCTGGCGGCGTCCGCTGACGTGGTTAAGTCGAAACCGCGTCCGCGCCGCCGCCAAATGATTGGCATTAAATGCCCTGCGCCGCCGCGGTTTTGATCCGCCGAATCGGTGAATGCCACGTGGTTCCGCGTTTTGATCGGGCGAGCCAGAGCGTGACACTTGTCCTATGTACAGCCGTCGGCTTAATTAAATGGTATTAATTTAAAGTTAAAACCATTTAATTACCAGAAACTTAAAAAAAATATTAAAAATTAAATACTTTTCAAAAAATTAAGTATTATATATCAAACTGCTCGGTTTCTCAAGGCCTTCAATTTAAAAATAAAATTACTTTAAAATACTCTATTTTTTTTAATAATTTTAAATATTAACTATTAGATTATTTTAATTAATATTTAATTAAAATATATCCAGATATTTCAAAATTAAAAAAAAATTAATTTCAATCTATCTTGAATTTCCAGGGAACTTTCCAGAAGTTATTTGAGTTAATTTTTATGTTATTTTGATTTATTCAAATCATTATTTATATTTTATATATAATTTTAAAATCAAATCATTTTAACATTATATGCATATTTAAATTTTTTTTTAGCATTTTGAATTCGACTTGAAATTTCGATCAGAGATTAGATTTGATTGAATTGATTTAATGGGGATTAGCTAATGAGTAATTAACTTGTTAATTACTCATTATTTGAGCTTTATTTTCAAACATTCAAAATGTACTTTTGATTTTGTGTAGGTTGCACACACACACCCTTAGGGCTCTCTTAGATTTAGGTGTTGAATGTGATTATGTGTTTGTTCATGCTTATGCTAAGTCCAAGGGTGAGTTCAAATATTGATTTGAACCTATTAAACCTAGTGAAACAATTAGGGACAATAATTAAGGACATTTGTCTAGAAAATTTAGAATAATTCTAACAATTAGGATGCACATCCTTTTGACTCAAAACTTTGAACACTTGAACTTAGTGACATGTCCAACCCATAAATTTTTTTTTTCACTGATTTTTGAGGTCATTAAGCCCATTAACCAATTTTCTTAAGATCAAACCTTAATTAAGCCATTAAAACTTCCAAAAAATGTAATAAATGCATTTTAAACCCAAAAAATATGTATAAACCCTCTAACTGACCAGATTTAAGCCCTTAACCAAAGAAAATTAAAACCAAAATTATTTGACAGCAAGTTAAACCATAATTTAATTTTAAGCAAAATTGAATATTTAATTAATATAATTAATTAATAATTATTAAAGATTCCAAAAATTTCCCAAACACTTGGGGATCTCTCCTTAGGTCATTTATGACCTTTGGAGATGATTTCAAGGAGTTCGGATCTCATTTGGAGCAAAATCACAAAAAGGCCCTTTAATTAAAGAGTTTTAAAAAAAAAATTCATTAAATAGTCAAAACTTCAAATATTCATAACTAATTCAAGAAAAATCCAAATTGAACAAACTCACTTGCATTCAACTCATAATAATGTCTAATATTTATTAAAAATGTTAAAATTTCAGAAAAACATCAAATTCAAAAAGTCAACAAATCGGTCAAATATAGGTCAATCTAGTTCAAAACTTCAAACCTTCGTAATAAAATGTAGAAAAATCCGATTTCAACGTACTTACCTTCTAACTGATCGCAGTAAGGTCTAGTATTTTAATAAAATACAAACATTCCAGAAAACATGCTTAATCAAAAAGTCAATTTTCAACCCCTTAATTAAATGATTAAAATATTCCAAAAATTCATAAAAACTTGAAATTCATTTTAAACTCCAGAATTCATTAATTAACTTCTAAAATCAGTAATCAACCAATTTTGGATAAAATTCATTAACTTTCGAATTTTAATCAACTTAAGCTACTTAATTATACCGGGTACCACTGGGTAACCCAGGCCTACGAGGCTATTAACTTAGCCCCAAGGAAGGTGAAATAAACTTCACGGCCTCGGTGTGAAACAAAGGTGATATCCAACAAATAATTAAATAAATCTTAAAATTAACCTTAAGTCATTAATACTTGAATTCAAACTTAAATCCCTTAAACCTTTCAACCAATCGAATCTTAAGCAACTTAAATCAAATGATCCTATTTAGGACATATCAAAACCACACAGCCTACCTCACACACTTTAGATGGTTTGCTAGGACAACCGACTCTAGTTTTAGGTTAGGCCGGTGTTTACTTTCTCGCTGTGTGCCGGATTTTTGAGTTTTCACTGCATGTTGTTTGCTAGTTTAGAATTGATTGATTGTTTATTTATTTACTGCAATCTGTTGAGCACTTTAAATTTCAAATATATTAACTGCTTGAGATCAAATATTAACTGCTTGAGATCAAATATTAACTGCCTGAGGATTATATATAACTGTTGATTATTAGGATAACCTTGCAGGATCGAGTCTAGATTTTTCTATTTAAGATTAGTGTAAATTTGATTGAATAAGGTTGTAATTCTTTGAAATGACTTGAGATTTGGATGCTTAATCCAATTTGAATTCCAAAGAGGTGAAGACATCCCTAAAGGGGAGAGTCTTCTTCCATTTGGAAGTCAAATTAGGATATCTTTCAAATATCCAAAGAGGGAAGATAACACCCCGTTCAAGGGGGAGTTTCTTTCCATTTGGATATCCGGAACCGACGAATCAAGATGTTCGCGAGAAGATGAAGAAATGGACAACGAGAAGAATCCCAAATCTCAAATTCATTTGATTTAGGATTAGATATCCGGGTTGTAGTCAGTGGTGCCCGGCCACTTTACTTTCTTGCAATTCTGGATGTAATAATAAGGGGCACTTGCCTACGGACATTCAATTTGATATATTTAATTTGATTGATTTATTTAAATTGATTGCGCATTAGAACTCCTGCTCTTCTAGTCTTTTTACCTGCATGCCGACTTTGATTTGACCTGGAATACGATTGTAAGCTCTTAAGGACTTAACAAAATTTTCTACTTTAATTAAATTAACATTTTTAAGACAACATAGAAACTCTAACGTTTTAAGAAGTAAGCCCGGGACCGCCGGGAGTCCTCATTTCATAGCATTCATTTAAATTCAATCTTTTAATCGAGTCGATTAGCATGCATCATATTAGCAACTAATTAAAAAACCTTTAAATTCTTAATTGCATTTGCTTAGACATCGAACCCAACATGAGTAAAAGGGGCCAATTAGGATCCGCTCTAGATGTCGGCCCCGCTCTCAAAAACTTTTCTTAAACAACGTCTCTACCCATTCTAACATTAAATGACTTGATACATGATTTTAAAGCGCCTAGGTGGTTTAGCTGGCTCCCCAATCCAGGCCGGGGTAAGTCCAGATATGCATTGCACTAGTTAGGTTCGGGTCACTTATTCAGTACCCAATTTAGACTTAGGTTCTGAGGCAAGCTCGGGCTATAAGACCTCAACCTCCGGGAATCGAATCCCAAATTTCTAATAAAATTGATTATTTAAACATTAAATCAATTTCAATCAAATTTAAGCCCAACATTTAGGATAGGCTGGAGTGTTTTTGAAGTGATTCAGAATCTCAAAACACTCCATACTCCTCTCCCTTTGACTCTGAAAATAAGTGTTCAAACTTGATCCAATCCCATTTGAAAATTCCTACCATTTCTCCCCTTTGATATCAAACTTTGAAAATCTTAAAAATAAAATTTACACCGCTATTTTAATCGAGAGTTTTCGTAGAAAATTCCGATTTTCTACGATGTAATTAACTACGAGGGCTTGCGCTCGTAGGAGATTTAGAAACCCAGAAATTATTTTCAAAACCAATAATTTTTCAAAATCTCTAATTAACTTTCTTTGGGAAAATCAAACCCGACGATCATTATCGTCATTTTCGAACGATCCATAATAATTGATATCTTCTTTCTTCGGAGAGATATATCAATTATTATCGTGGCTTCGATTATGAAATTAACGATCTTTTATCCGAATTAGAATATTCAAACAATTGGTTAAATTCCATTTTGATCCTCCGGGGTCAAATGTGATTTTTTCCTTTGAGTTTGACTACGATAATCCGGATAAATTCAAAATTCTAAAATTTGAACCCATTAGGGAACGATATATTCGTCTTTCGAGACGATATATTATTCATAATGACGCGTTCGATTTTAAAATTCAAAATTAAAAATATTCCCAAAGAAAATTAATTCTTTTTCAAAACTATATATACATAAATATATATTTTTCAATCAAAACAGTCAAGTAGCTTTAAAACTTGAGCAGGTAGTTTCGAGCTTTGGACAAATAGCTTTAAGTGAGTTCTCACGAGTGACACAACTCAATCTGGTCTATTGATTTGGAGCATCCGCTACTAATCAAAATGTCTTGAATTCGAGCCTTGCATATGTGATGTGTGTGTGAATTTTTTTAATTGACCTAAATGTACCCGAAAAAAAAAAAAAATGTTCTCATGAGTGAGCTCCCTTGCGAGATTTTTCATTAGCAAGTACCCTCAGGCAAGTAGCAATGAGTGAGTACCCTTGGGTGAATTTATATGGTTGGCTCCATAAGCCGAATTCATTATTTTGCATTAACTATAGCAACTTTAATAGGCCGACTTCTACAACCATGTCAACAAGCCTTGGAATTTATTTGTTAAATCGTACCAACTTACTCATAATTCAACCAAAAGGGTCTATTTTGGTGCACAACTGGCATTTTTGGAAGGTATGAATATAAACAAATTATTTCATTATAAGATCCTGATGCATTTTGCAAGTGGACGCAAGATGTGCATCACACGTTTCTTATTCCTAATTATATTATATGATATAAGACATTAGATATATAACTATTAATAGGTGTTAATTAATCTAATTTATTTGACAAAGATCTTCAAGGGTATTATAAATCATTTTCATTCAAATGCATATCTTTACATGTATCATTCTCATAAAAGGGAATGCAATATGTGAAAAGATCTTGATGAACTTCCGATAAAATCTTGTCATGCCAAAAAAGCTACAAGCCTCTGACACTAAAGTTAGTCCCAACCAATCCACAGATATTTTTCACTACCACTTACCACAACTCATAAAGGTTATGGACTTCGGTTAAAATTCACAATTCAAGAACTTGACATATAACTGATGTTACCTTAAAGTCTTCAATAACAACATCAAATGCTTTCAATGATCTTCTGCAATTCTCAGTTACACAAAGATATCATTAATAAACATAATATTCAACTGATTCAAATATTTCCTGAATATCCAATTCATCAAATCCATAAAATATAGTCCATGCATTTGTTATAAATAAATTGAAATTCATAGTACAATGTAATTCATATCACATTTCATTTCCCAAACCTTGATATAATCTCAAAGTATTAAGCACTGGAATATGCTCGTCAACACCAGAAAATAACGTTATAACCACTAGAATATAGTTTTATAGCTACCTGAACATGTCTTATAGGTACTAGAATATTCCCTAACACAAACAAAATCTCAAAAAATTCTAGCCCCCTTATATTTCACAGCATTCATAATTCATTCACATTATAGCAGTTAAAACATATTTGAGTATGTGTCAAAATTGCATTGTTTTCTATAACGGTAGGCAACAGAGATTTTGACTTAGAAAAATTTTACAGTTTAAAAATATAACAAAATTACAAAGGACTGCATAAAACATCATTTCAATATTTTAATTGTGCTAGAACATTATTTTTTAGTGTCCAAATTATTTTTTATTTAATTAAAATAGCACAAATTCTAAAACATCGGCATAAATTTTTTAAAAAATATTAAAAATATTTATAATCTTAATATCTATAACATATAAAAAGTTATACGGTGAATATTTTATTGATGTAAAGTTATTCGTATTTTTCGCTAATAAAATTATAAATTTAATAAAAAAATTTAAAAAAAAAATCATATCTTGAAAACTAACATAAAAATAATGTGTTCTATCACGATCCAGACAACCTTTTCAACTGACTCGATGACTAAAAATGACCAAAAGTGACTCAAAATAGAGTTTCTCTCTCTTGGAAGTGTTGGTGGAATTTTTGAAAAAAGGTTTTGAAAAATATTAGTTTTCTTTGAAAATTTTAAAATTGACTTTTTTATTCAAATTCTAAGATCAATCATCTCATTAGAAAAGTTATACCACTTCGAGAAGTGGAGATAAAATTTCAAAACAGGGTTCAAATCCAAAATTATAAATCCTACCTCAAATATCATAATTTGATTCGAGATAGAACCGCAAATGACCTCGAAAGATCAAAATGGAGTTCGATCTGATTTCTAACTATGATATTCTAAGTAGATTATCATTGATCTCATGCCCAAAATTTTATGAACAAATGATATATCTTCCATAAGGGAGAAGATACCACTATTTGGTAATTATTCGGGCATGACGATAGTGATCATTTGTTGATTGAATTTTTCCAGAGAATACTGATTTGAGTTTTAAAAACTTCTTTTGAAAAATTTGGGATTTAGCTTAAATTTCAATTTTGAGATTAAACAGACCATTAGGGATGATATACCGCCTCAAAAGGCGGAGATAAAATCTACTAACATATTCAGATTCATAATTATAAATTTTCTCTAGGCTATCGTCTGACAAATTGTGAGTAGAAAAGTTTAAGGGAGAACCACATATGACCCCGGGAGGGTCAAGATGGGGTTCAACCTAAGATCGGATCACGATAATTAAGAAGAGATGATTATTAGTTTCATATTCGAATTGACGTTAACACATGATAAATCTCTTCAGAGAAAGAAAAAATCATTTTTTAGCAATCATGTCACTACGACGATAACGATCGTTATGAATTTGATTTCCCAAAAGAAATATCAAGTGAGTTTTGAAAATCATTTTAGAAAATCAGGTGTGTGTGGTTCTAAATCTCCTACAAGTGCAAGCCCTCGTAGTTAATTACATCGTAAGAAGACAGAGTCTCCTACAAAAACTCTCGATTAAAATTATGGCAAAATTTTTTTAAAGATTTTCTAGGAATGATATCAAGGAGGTGAATTTGGAATTTCAAAAGGGAGTTGATCAAGATTGGAGCACTTATTAACGGAGTCAAGGGAAGAAGGATAGGGGATACTTTGAGATTCCAAAACCATTTGAAAGTGTCCCAACCTAATCTAAATGTTAGGCTTTACACTTTGGATTGAAAGAAGATTTAATTTGAGTTAAGTATTTTATTAGAAATTTGGAATTATATTCCCAAAGGTTGGGGTCTTATGATCAAGACCTTCCCCAGATCTTAAATCTAAATTTGGACACTAGACCATAGTGTCCAAACCTAACTTATGCAGTGCAGAATCTGAACTTATCCCGGCCTGGATTGGGGAGCCAGTTAGTCACCTAGTTGATTTTAAATACATGAGTCTGGTCATTTTTATGATAGAGTGGTAGGGACGTTTTTATTAAAGCTTTGGAGAGATAGGGGTGACCATTAGAGATTGTCCTAAGTGGCCCCTTTGACTTATGTTGGGTGAAAATGCTAAATATTGATATAATTAAAATTTTGACTCTTTTATATATGTTTCTAATGTAATGCATGCTGGTCGACATATCCAAATTATGTATGTTTGAAATTAAAAAAATATTTAAAAATAATTTTTTGGAAGACTAAACTTTTCTAGATTCGACACCTCATCCTTATAGGTTAGATTATCCGGACTCTACCAGTAGGTGAGAAAGTGTCTAAAATAAGGAAGAGAGAAGTGCAGTAATATGCAAGCGACACCGGGGGAGATCCCCGACTAATTTCTTAAATTTGTTATCTTTTTATGTTGCTTGACTCCTAAAATTTTAAACTTTTAATTACGAGTAGAAAAATTTTCATAGCCTCACGTGTCTAGGCTAAAATAAAAGCTGTAAACAAATGCCAAAAAACTAAGAAAAGTAAGTAATCATTTATGCAATCACATTAACATATCAGATATAATCAAATTAATTAATAAATATCCATAGGTAAATTTCCTTGCTTATTACAACTCAGAAATACATAAAGTTAAGTGGTTGGGCACTACAAACAACAACCCAGATTCTAGTTCTAATAAAGACACAAGTGACTTTGAGTGGGATACTCTTCGTCTTCAACCCTTCTGTCTTCTTTACTTCGGGCTCCATGGATCCTTCATAGCTTGCTACCCAAATGGAAAAGAGAGCTCTTTCTTTAAGTTGAAGGCCACTCTTTCCACTTTGGGTATGAAAAAGATGATCCAAATTTGGGCTTCCAAATAAAAAAGGGCTATCCCCATGTTGACCTCATTTTTGTATGAGGTCTCTAATAGACTCTAAAATCAATTTAAATTCAAATCAATCCAGACTCAAATCAATTCAAACCCAATCAAATCCAGACCCAAATCCAAGGTCCTAAGGCTTGGTCCTAAAGGCCTTTTCCAGCAAATCTTCCAGAATTTCAAAACCCAGTCAAATGGGCTCTGATTCAGCTTCTGCCAGTTTCATATTGATGGGACATGTCTCTAGAGCCAACCCTCCTAATTTGAGCTCATTCTGAGCTCTCTAACCCCTCTTACTAAATCAAACTCCATAGGCTGTAAAACCTTCAAATATTTACAGCCTATGCCACTGGACCTGTCATCTAGTGGATCCTGACCCTGGAACCTTCACCAAAGCCTACAATCACTTCCAGACCATTAATCATGATATAATGATCAATAAACTGCATTTTTCTGGATTTTTTTCAACCTCCATTGGTCATGAGCCCAAAAATGACCTAAATACCCCTAAGGGGGCTCAAATGGGGATTTCAAACCAAATGACATCCAAATCAAATGCAACCACCTCCAGCAAATTTCAAATCACATTTCAAACCTGTTGGACCCATTCCGAGCCCCTGAGTCAACCTGGTTGACCAAGTCAACAGGGTTGACCCAAGAAGGCCCTTAAGGGTTCAAATAGTGATTTTGACCAAATTGACTCCTCCAGACCCTGGGACCACATTCAATAGACTCAGAATCATGTTCTGAACCTGTTGAACCCATTTCTAGACCCTGAACCCAGCCGGTTGACCAAATCAACCAATTAAGGGCCCATTAAGCCCTCTTGACCCTAATGACCTATATAAACTTTAGAATCACCCTTACTAGACTCCTAATGTCTAATCAAACCTGCCCAGCCTAAACTCACACCCTGGGTCAACCTGGCTAACCTAGTCACCCTAGTTGGCCCAACTGCTCCTTAAAGCCTCCAATGGGTTATTTCAACCCATTTGAGCTATCCAACCCCTTCAAGCCCCCAAACCAACATCTGAACTTGAGTCGAATCTATTCAAACTTGTTTGGAGTCAAATCAATTGGAGTTTTGACTTAGTAAAACCCAAATTCATGATCAAGCTCCCACTCATAGGTTTTCATATACTCAAACATCAACCTTCAAGCTTTAGGTCCATCATTCCAGCACCTATTGCATCCCCACATGCCACATCACCAGTCCACATGGCGAGTGGATTGGTCAAAAAGTCAAACCAATCCTTTAAATGGGTTAAACATGGTCAAAATCCTCCTTTCAAACTCTTTGTTTGAAACCATACCTGTCCAGCCATTGGAAGGAATTCTACAGCTTGCCTAGGTGCCAACTCAGCAATATTTGACCTGTTGACCAATCAAATGGTCAATGGGGAGTTTGAAAGAACTCTAAGTAATCAAACCCACTTGAGTTCTCTCTCCCACTCCAACCTAGGATCATTCATCCATTGGAAGAGACTCCACAGCTCACTCCAATTCCAGCTCAGCAGCCCATGCCCCCATTGACTGGTCAAACAGTCAATGGGAGCTTGAATGGGTTCACCCGGTCAACACACTCACCCAACCCAAATCAGGTCAATCCAGCCTTTCTAAACAACTCTAGAAGCTTCTCTGAAGCTAGCCCAACCTCCTCCAGCAGCTGGTGTAGCCCCTAGACCCGAGCTACATAGCTAGTGGTCCCCTCCATGTGAGAGGGACTTGGAGTCGTTTTCACCTGGCCAGCCACTTCCCCTGCTCCCTAACGGCCAGAGACACTTGTCCAGCATCCAAGCACCCTCTCTGAGCGATCCCAGCCGTCCAAGCAAGCTCCCACAGCTGGAATAGGGCAAGAGAGGCGGGAATCCTCATTCCATGCTATCTTGCTTCCCAGTGCACCCCCAGAGCTCCTGAGCTTTCGTTTCCACTCCCTAGAGCTCCTCCCTCATTTTCCCAGTGATTTCCCATCGTTTGAAGCTGCCGGCGACGAGATCAGTAGTTGACCGAGAGCTCTCTCCGTTCAAACTCCCTCAACTCCGTCTCCAGTGATCCTCCAAGCTCGAAACCTGAAGGAGATCAACGCGTGGACAGCCTACAAATTCAACCGTGAAAGAATTAACCCAATCGATCCATTCTAAGGTAATAAATCTTAAACCCTAGGTATTTTTCTAGGTTCTTAAATAACATTCCATATATTGCATCAATGGCTGTGAAACGACTTCCCCATTCCTCCATAGGTCCTAATTTATCTCTTTCTAAAGTTATATTTTATTCTATTCCATATTTTACAAAAACGAGACAAAAAATGATTTTAGGGCTCTTGGTTTGGACGAAGGAGGAAGACGAGTCAACAGCCGTTAGATCTATTCTATTGAGATCAACGGCTGTGATTCGATCTGGATTAAAACTCTTTTTCACCTCCTGAAATCACGGTCAGCTAGATATTTGTCCGGCTAAATCTACACCATCAGCTCCAAACCGCGGGATTTCGCCTGGCCGTCCGATCATTCCAGATCGATCTCGGTACAGCGGCTTTGATCTCAACCGTTAGATCTAACCCGTGGTAGATCTAACCCGTGGTAGATCCGACGGTCGCAAACCCTGCCGAGCTGGTTAAGTGGCGGGTCCCCCCCTGACCGCCGCCATCCGCGTGGCCGAACACGCTCCCGCCGCGTGTCCCGGTCAGCGCCGCTGGTTTGACCAAATTGTTAGAATTTTAAAATTAATTCAGAAAATCTCCTAAACTTCAAAAATTCACCAGAATTTCAATTTTGATCCGATTTTGGAGTTTTTGGGTTCGTTCTGTTCATTTTTTTAAATACTATATTTTAAAAATAATTAAAAATTATTTTAAGTAGTATTTTTTTTTAATTTTAATTATACATAAAACCCCATTTTATTTTTAAATATAAATATATAGATTATATTGAGCTGAAATTTGGCAGAGATTTAATGGGGCCTAGGGTAGATTTCCTGTAATTTTCCTAAGCCATTTTGATGCAATATCCCTTAGTTTATGAATCTACAAAAACCTAGATCAAGATTCGATTTATATTTTTGGAAATTCATAAACAATTTAATTTAAATCCAAATCATAGCATGTTAGGGTTTTATGGAGACAGTGTAGGGTCATCCTTTCACTGAAATTAAGTTTAGATCCATGATCATATATAACTTAATTAAATTTTACTTTCAAAGGCATGTTAATCTAGCTTAAAGAATCAACAAAATATATATGATCACACTATGGAATTGGATTAACTTCAATTAGGAGATATTTTACATATATCTCTAATAAACTTAATCCAATTTCATATATCTATTCCTTTATATGATAAATTGTTTGAGTCTATAGGTTATCATCTAACCTATGATTGAAATAATTTATTATAAAATCCCTCCATAGAACATTAGGTGCACTTCTATTTTGTTCATGATTGTTATGTTGTGCTTGTAATTTAGTCCAAAGGGTTAGTGAACTTGATTTCAATCCTATAACCTAGTGACACTAAGTACAACAATTAAGGACCCAGTCTTAGCTAACTTAGTCTATTTAGGAAGAACTACACTTACATCCCTTTTGGGATTGAACAAAAACTTAGAAAACTAGTGTCATAGCCTTTTAATCAAATACATTTTGATTGGACATTAATTGATCTCAAAATAACTAGTAGATTAAGGACTCTCTCCTCTCCTCGATTTCAATAAATTTAAATAAATCAAATAAAACTCATAAAAACCTATAACCAGTCTTAATCAATTCTAATCAATCATAAAACAAACTTACAACGATTCAAAATCAAAACTCAAAGCCTAAGCATCATTAACCCTTAATTAACCTTAAAACTTTCAGAAAATATAATAAATCCAATTGAAATCCAAAAAATATAAATAATACCTCAAACTGACCAGAATTAAACCCTCAACCAATGAAAATTAAAACCAAATTAATTTGACAGTAAATTAAAGATTAATTTAATTTTAAGTGAAATTCAATATTCAATTAATTTAATTAATTAATAATAATTAAAAATTCCATTAAATTCCTAAACACTTGGAAATCCCTCCTTAGGTCATTCTTGACCTTTGGATCTGATTTCAAGAAGTTTGGAATCCATTTGGGGCAAAACCATAAAAAGGGCCTTAATTAAGCAATTTCCAAAAATCCATTGAATACACTAAACTTTGAAAATTCATAACTAATTCAAGAAAAATTCAAATTAACCAAACTCAGTTGCATTAAACTCATAATAAGGCCTAATATTTATTAAAAATATAAAAATTCCAGAAAACCTTTAAATTCAAAAAGTCAACAGATTGGTCAATTATAGGTCAAAACTAGTTCAAAACTTCAAACATTCATAACTAAATCCAGAAAAATCCAATTTCAGCAAACTCACCTCCTAATTGATCGTCTTAAGGTCTAATATTTTAATAAAATACTAACTTTCCAGAATTTAACCTTAAATAAAAAGCCAACTTTTGACCCCTTAATTAATTGATTAAAATAATCCAATAATTTCAAAAAATCCAAAAATTGTTTTAAAACTCTAAAAATGGTTCACCAACTTGTAAAATCAGTAATCTAACACATTCTTAATAAAATTCATTAACTCTTAATTCTTAACTAACTTAAGTCACTTAACTATACCGGGTACCACTGGGTAACCCAGGCCTACGAGGCTATTAGCTTAGCCCCAAGGAAGGTGAAATAAACTTCACGGCCTCGGTGTGAAACAAAGGTGGGATCCAACCAATATTAAAAATCAAATCTCTTTAAATCAAATCTCAAGTCCTTAATAATTCAATAAACCTTTAATTTTTAAGATTTCTGAATTCTATTAATTAAAATCCATTAATTATTTAATTAAATTCTAAATTCCTTTAATCTAAATTGGTTTGATAATTTGATTGGTTAAGTTTTCTCTTAATCAATCATATTTGATAATCAATTTAGATTAAATGAATTCGGGTCTTCTATGCCTAAAGTGTGATTCCACTTGGAGAACTTTGGGCATTCTGATTTTTAAAGACCCTTAAAACATTTAAATAACAAAAAGATCTCCTATGGGTTATGCACAACTCCTTTTAGGAAGGCACTAATCCATTTAGATTTGGAGATCTCCGAACAAAAATAATAAACTACCGACCTTATACAACGTGTTAGATTCCTTCGGGAGGACACGTTGTATTACATTTGTAAGGTCCCTTTCTCTCTCCTTAATAAATTTTAAGGGCTATCAGAATAGATACCTATCTTCTGTTTAAGACGGGTATTTATTCTGGAAGTCCTAGGACTTATAAATTGATGATTTCATGCACTTAGGGAATTATCAATCTATAAATTCTTTATAACTAAATTAAATAACTCCAACATTTAAAATTGGAATAATTCTTAATAAATCCAAATATACTTTATTTAAATTTTAACCAAATTCCTTTGACCTATAATAAATCAATCCTAATAATACATGCAATTTGAACAAATAAACACATTAGGACTTACCCAAGCCACACAGCTTTCTTCACACACTTAGATGCTTGCTAGGACAACCAACTTTAGCCTAGGCTAGGCCGGTGGTTTGTTGTGGTTTGTTTGCGGGTGTCTTGCCTAGAGGGCACCTATGTGTGATTGCTTACTTTTCTGTACTGCATAAACATAGCATATCTACTTTTTCTGTCTGTACACCAGAGAGCGGAGTGAATAAAGTGAGGGCCGCTGTACTTACTTTTCTGTCTTTACTTTCCTGCATTTATAACTGTACACTACGCACTCATAACATGCATCATTATATACAACTGCTTTACTTCCTGTCTTCTATATTACTGCTGCAGTAGAATGTTCTTAGGATCTGATATACTGTTTTCATTTTTTAGAATTGTTGTATATAGATTGAGTCTGTACAGCGTCTGGAGTCTGTAAAAGAACTAAAGATAATTGCTTATAAATATACAAATGGGGCTCCAAAAAGTAATGTCCTTTCCCTAAAAGGACGTTCCTTTTTGGAATTCCATAGAAGACTCAGAGTCCGGACCATAAGCAGTTATATTTAATTCTATTTTTCTCATAGGCTTAGAACCCAGGTTTGTTGTCGGTGGGGCCTGGCCACCATTACTTTACTGCAAATTCTGGGGTGTAACCGATGAAAATTATATAAATAAAATCAGCTCTTTTATTTACAATTGCTTCATACATCATTCGCATACGAGTAGATTTTTGGTTTTTGTAAGCATATCTCTCTGCATTTATTTTAGATTCTTTAATAAACTCCTTGATTCCTAGGATAGAGCTACCTTAACTCTTGCATCATCGGCGAATTGTTGTGATTAGGATTGTTAGCTGGCAGCCCACTCTAGGCAGGTAGTAAGTCCAGATCGTATACACCTTTCTCTGCACATTTCTTCTTCTAAATCAAATTCTAAATCTTTCTAAAATCAAACAACAACTCTATAATCTAAAGCCTGATCGTGGAAATTTGATTGCCCAAATATTTAATTAAATATATATATATATAATCTTGGAAATTATTTAGTCTTCATTTAAATCGAGAGTATTCTCTTAGGAGATGTAATTAACTATAGGGGCTTGCCCCTGTAGGGAGTCTAGATCCCAGAATAATCTAAACCCTACTTAAGTTCTTTTCTGAGGTAGGGGAAAGATCTGTGTGCGTAGATTTAGTCTTATTCATGTTTAGGAGTTATTTCCACAATTAATAATAGACAGACAGTCAATTTGTTTTAACGAACAAATTGAATGTATTCTATATTTAATTGTAGAAATAAAGTTATAATTCATTAATCTAATCAGGTCGATTAGAGAATGTACTCGTCATCCCTTCAGGATGATTTGACTATTCTCTATACTACACCTGATTAGGAGAATGAATTGCACGGCTTCTTCCTTTAAAATCAATAGGAGGATATTAGTCTGTCCTTCGGGGCAGTATAATATCCGACTATGTAGATCTAATCGGGAGAAATATATCCTAAATATAAATAAAGCGAATCGTGTGAGAAGATAAAATTCCTATTTTTAAATAGAAAACCCTGCTTTATCTATACTTTTATTTAGATCCATTCCTTACAATCAAGAAATAGACAGGTATTTGATTTACTTTCACGAGTAAATCAAATATCGTCTGTATACTTGATTTTAGGGATGAATCAATAATTCGTTAATCTAATCAGGTAAGTAGGGAAGATACTGATCATCCTTTTTTGGGTGATTTGTATACTCCCTACGTCATATCCGATTAGGAAAGCGAATTGTTTGTTCTCTTTCTTTGAAATCGACAGAAGGATATTCGCCTGTCTTTCGAGGCAATCTAATATCCAACTATACGGATTCAATTGAAGGAGAACGTTCAAAAATATAAATAAAGCAAATTATTTTCTATAAATAAAATAAGATATATTTTATTATTTTAAAATCTATCCCTCTCTCCTTCTCTTTCTCCATTTAAATAATATAGATTTATTATACAATATAGATTTTAATATATTCTATTATATTCTATTAAATTAATTATTTACATTAAAAGTACTTATATTTAAATAAAAACCATAAATTAAAAATAAAATTTTAGTTAGAGATTTTATTTTCTCACACCCCATGAGGGGTATTCTTTTCTCTTTGGAATCTAACCTTTGGATCTATGTATCCCAACTCAAAGTTCATCTTTTACAACTCTTAACATATCAAACAAATTATATTTTATATTAAATAAAAAATTCTAGACTCTCATACAAGGTTATCTTAGGCATTTAATAAATCAAAATACATCTTATGCAGTTATATATATATATATATATATATATATATATATATATATATATATATATATATATATATATATATATATATATATATATATATATATATATATATATATATATATATATATATATATAAAGAATTAATCACACTTGGCCATACTCTTTTTATTATTTGGGGGAGGCCTTAGCAGTTGAAGCACCTGTAGCAAACATATTTATAATTATTTTTTATTATTTAGCCCCCCTTTTTATTGCCCTGCATGACCTGGTCACATATAGAAAACTCTGTGAACATCCAGATCGCTCCTATCATAAGGGTAATCTAGTCTCCAAACACATCAATCATTCACAGAGTGCAATAAAAATAAGCGAACACACCAGGTAGTTTCATCCAAACATGCAATAAAATCTCAAAAAATTCGGCACACAACAGAAAAGTAAACATCGTCCTAGCCTAGATTTAGAGTCGGTTGCCTTAGCAAACCATCTAAAGTGTGTGTAGAAGGTCGTGCAGTTGGGGTAGATCCTAGGCTGGGTAGTTAGTTGGAGTTTCCTAAAGTTTGAGTTTGTTAAGGCTGAAGGAGGATTTATATTGGAGTTTAAGTATTAATGTGTTAAGGATTGATTTGAATGAATTTTAATCATTAGATGATCGCTACCTTTGTTTCACTCCGAGGCCGTCAAATTTATTTCACCTTTCTTGGGGCTAAGCTAATAGCCTCATAGGCTTAGGTTACCTAGTAGCGATCGGGGTTGGTTGAGTTAATTTAAGTTAATTAAATATTGAAGGAGGATTAATATTAAATAATTTAGTTAGTGGCTGATTTTTAGAGTTTGGTTGAGTGTTTTATTAATCAAATTATGAAATTTTGAAATTTTAATGTATTATTGGATTTTTTTAATTATCTTAATGTATTAATTAAGGGGTTAAAAATTAACTTTTAAAATTAAAGTTAATCTTGAAAGTTTCAGATTTTTAATAAATATTAAACCTTATGACGAATAATTAGACAGCAAGCACGCTTATTTTAGAGTTTTCTATGAAAAGTTATGAATTTCCAAAGTTTAAGCCTAAATTTTGACTTGGGTTTGACCAAACTATTGACTTTTTGACTTTGACAAGATTTTGGAGGTTTGAAATTTTTAGAAAATATTAGATTTTATTTTGAGTTATACACCTTTGAGTTTGATTGATTTGAACTTTTTTATAGTTAGTTATTATTTTAAGAAATTTTGGTATTTAATCTATATTTGATCTCCTATGAGAAGCAATGCTTCCTTCGCACAGAGTCCTCCATCTTTCTTTTCCTTAAGGACAGATATGAGTCATCTTACTTTCTCTCCTTAGGATTAGATCCACTTGTGATAGAGCATGCCCTCCGTGCCACCATCTTATATTCAAACTCTAGGCACGATCTTTGATGGGAAGCAAATGCTTCTTCCCAATGAGATCATCCAGCTTTCTTTTGCTTAGGCTTAGGTGTTCTCTTTCCTCTAGGATTAGACTCCCCATTTTCACTTTCAATTTCAAATTTCCAAATTCAATCTTCTTCTCCTTAAGGTTAGGTTCCTCCTTCCCTTAGGATTAGATCTACTAGTGGTAGAGTATGCCCCTCGTGGCACGACACTATTTTTAATTCAAATTCGATCCTCTATAGTTGGGAGTTCTTCCTTCCAATACGATCATCTAATCTTCTGTTCCTTAGGGTTTAGGTACTCCCTTCCCTTAGGACCAGATCTACTAGTGGTAAAGTACATCCCTCGTGGCACCACCCTAGTGTTAATCCAAATTCCATAATCAACCTTCTTTTCCTTAGGTTTAGATATCTTCTTCATTTAGGACCAGAATCATTAGTGGTAGAGTACGCCCTCTGTGACACTACCCTAGTGTCAATTCAAACCCCGATTCCTTAGGGATAAACTTTTTTCCTTCCTATAGGATTAAAATTCCAGACTTAACCTTTTCGGTCAACACCAATATGTGCACTAGAACTTCATTATAGTACACATATTGGGGGTCCATTTGTTAACCTCATTTTTGTATGAGGTCACTAGGACTTTTCCCATACTCTAGATCAATCCTGACCCCAAATCAATCTAGCCTCCACACCACTCTAGACTCTAGGATTCTCCTAGATCCAAACCCTAGGATCTACTCTAGACTCTAGGATCCTTCTAGACTCCAAACCCTAGGATCTACTCTAGACCCTAGGATTTTTTCAGACTAATCCAGAGCTTAGACCTTAGGATCCTTCTAGAATCCCGACCCTAGGATCTATCTTGACCCTAGGATTCTTCCAGAATAATCATAACCTTAGGTTCTACTCTAGACCCTAGGATTCTTCTAGAGAAATCCAAACCATCAGACTTTTCCAGACTCTAGACTCTATGACCTCCTAGACTTCATACCCTATGATCTTCTTAGGGCTTAGAATCTACCTAGACCTTAGATCAATCCAGACCTTAGGATAAATATAAATCTTAGATCAATCTAGACTTCAAATCAATTCTGACCTCAAGCCAATCCAGATATCAATTCCATTCAAACTTCAATCAAATCTAGACTTACAAACCTACCCAGACTTTAAATCTATCTAGATCTTAATCTCCAATTCAAACCTTGATCCTGCCTCTGATCAAGCTTTAATCCTATGCTATCATTTATGATCATCCAAATGATCATAAATGATTTGGATAACTCAAACTTAATTAATCAAATCTAGAATTCAACTCAAACCTAGAATTTCAAACCAAAATTTAAGGGTAAAAGACTAAGTCCTGAACGCCTTTTCCATCAAATTTTCAAACAATTCAAAACCCAGTCAAATGATCTATGATTCAGATTCTATCAATTGCATATTAATAGGACATGTGTCTAAACAAAACCCTCCAAATTTGAGCTCATTTTGATATCTCTAACCCTATTGAATTAAAACCCAAAGCCTATAAAACCTTCAAATATTTACAGCCTATGCCACTAGATTTGCCACCTGGTGGATCTTGACCTTGGAGCCTTCTCCAAACCTTCTAATCACACCTTGACCCTTGATCATGATTTGTTAAGCCTTAAACTGCACTTTGGTGGACCCATTTTGACCCCCAGTTGACCAAGGATCAAAATGATTAAAATACCCCTTAGGGATTCAAATACCCATTTCAAATCAAATGAACTCCAAATTGCTTGGAACCACTTCCAACAATTTTTGAATATCAAATCAAACTTGTTGAGTCTTGACCCACCCTCCTGGGTCAACCTAGTTGCCAAGTCAAGCTAGGTTGATCCAAGTACCCTTTAAGGCTTTAAATGGGTCAATCCAACTCATTTGACCAAATCAAACCCCTCAAGCTCTCAAATCTATTTCAAAGGACCTTCTAAATATGCTCAAACCCATTTTGAGGTCGAACCATCTTTGATTTGATTTGGTCAAAACTTAAGAATAGTCAAACCCTTCATTATACACACTCTTTAATTTAAGCTCAAATCTTTTTGCTCTAAGGAACTTAAAACCTATTCCATTTGATCCTTTGAACTTTCCTTAGCCTATCATGGGCCAAGTCTTGATCAAGTTGACAGAGTCAACCTTGAGTATTTGATCAAACTTGCACCCATATTTCTCTATATGTGTTATTCACTTCCTCAAACCTTTAAGAACTTTGTCAAATAATAACCATGCTTTCCCCATGTCCACCTAAGCATAGGTTAACTATTTGACCAATCAAATAGTCAATAAATGCTTTGAATAGGTCAAAAAAAGGTCAAATCATTCTCTTTAAACTAATCCATTGATTATTAAACCAATCCAGTTGTTTAAGTGTTCTCCAAAACATTCATAGATCCCCTCCCAGCCCTTAGATCCAGATCTAGTGGCTCTAAATCATCACATTCCCAAGTGGGGACCAAAACCCCTTTCTACTTGCCATGTCCTTTCCCACCTGCTCCCAACCACTCCTTGGACAGATGGCATCCATCTGGGAGTTCACTCAAGTGATCTTAGCCCTCCATTCAAGCTGGAGAGACTTGAATAGGGTCAAACCTTGAAATGAGCATTCATTAAAAAACCTAGCCTTCTCTCTCTATTCTAGCCCCCCTCAAGCCTAGAGCTTAGATCATCTGAGCTTACCAGACACCTCTAAACCCTTCTCGACCAAATCCCCATCGGTCAGAATCACTGGAGACGATATTCCAGCGAACCTAGGCTAAATTCATCTAAGGAGACTTACCGTTCGATCCAGACTTTGAAAGCTCGAGTGGTATTATACAAAATGGAGCATGGATAGTCTACAAATGCAATAATTCCATAAGCGGGTCAAACCGTCCATTAACTAGGGTAAAATCTAAAACCCTAGCTTTAGGCAAATAGTTTTAAATAACTTTTTGAAACACACTTTTTAAACGGTAAAAACTACTTCCCATTACTCATTGAATCATACTCAAGCTTTACTTAAATTTTTAAGAATTTTGGTTTGGTCATTTGTGAGAATAAGCGCATCTTCATCTTTAGGGTCTCGGTTTGCAACATGCATGAACTGCACATTTTTTGGACCGTTGATTGCGTGATCAACGGTCTAGATTAAGCGCCAATGTAGTTTAGTTTGATCGCATGGTCTGTCCCACGGATAAGTCTCTATCCAGTGCGATTTCAACTATCCATTTGAAACCATGGGATAGGCTCTCCGCCATTTGATCTCGCTTAACTAAGATCAAGTGGCAGGATTTGATCTCCACTGTCGAATGAAACAAGCAGAGGATCGAACGGCTGACATCCATTGCTGACTTGGTTAAGTGATACCACGTGGACACCGGTGCAGATGATTAGCATTTAATGCTAATGATTGCCGACAACGGCAATCATTAGCATTTTTTTAAAGATCCATACATTAATCCAAAAAGGAGTACACAATACAAAGTAAATGACAAAAAATAAAAGACAAAAGAAAATACAAAGGTAACACCAAGGCGGGCTCAGTAATCGGCCAAGGCTCCCAGCTACCTCGACGCCACGCACGGACCATCCAATTTGGCTAAGATAGTTCTCCAATCGATCCAACCATGATGAAAAACTCACCAAAGGTTGCCACCAGCTGTGACGACGAGGGAACGAGCCTCAGCCACATCATTGCCCTATAATATGCAAAATCTACCAAAAGTACAAAGAACCAACCCGAACCAGGAAAAGGGCAAAAGGCAGATGAATAAAAATTATCTTCTTCTCCTGCCCCTCCCACGAAATCTACCACGAGTTGCAATAGAAAGGACAGGTCTATCTCGAGCCAAATTAAATTCATTCCCAGGATTAGAGCCACCAAAATAATCCGAAGCAGAATCGAATTTGTATTCAAATTTAGACAAACCATGAATCCAATCCATATTGGACTTAACATTAAAACCCGAAGTATCACCCACTCGATAAGCCAGAGCTTGCGTGTCGATCAAATTAACTGACACATCCACAAAAGTATTAGAATCGATCAAATTTCCATTTGCAGCATAATTATCCACCAGCATTACAGGTTCAACAACCATGCTCGAATTGTCAACACCCAAAGCCAGAGAGTCACCACCAAAGACTTTATTAACACTCAGCCGTAAAACCTCCTCACCCAACGCAGGCGACGGAGCATTCGCGTGGTTGAGCTCAACCACAGCAATACGACAATCTTCAACAACATTATTATTAACATCTACTCGAGTAGTTAAAGTGCCCGGAGAAATCCCAGCATCACCAAAACACCCAGCCACAACACAAGACTCACAAAATGGAGATTCAACAGAGGGCAATGCATCAACCACCACAACATTATTAGTAATATCACAACCTGAAACCCCTAGAGCCGAAGGAACTTCAACATTTACCACATCATTATCACAGAGAGGAGCAGAGATAACATTCAGGATAGAAGAAATAACAGGGTTAACATAAGTTAGTACGGGTTTAGAAACATGGTCCACCGGCGGTGGAGCCTAATCCCCAGCCGGACGCAAGTGAGGAAATAGCTTAATACATTCCGATTTCTTATGACCCATAGCCTTACAATGCTGATAGAAATTGGGCATACCTTCAAAAACAACTTTTTGAACGTAGTCAAGTTTCTCCGGATCCAGCCAAACAGATTCAGGGTAAGTTTTAGAAATATTAGTTTCAACAAGAATGCGAGCGACTGAGGGACGAGAGCCAATAGCCGTTGCATTGTCGGTTTGAATCGGGCGGCCAAAAATAGACCCCAACCCAAAGAGAATCTGAGGGGAGAAAAGGTGAGGGCGTAAACCAGGAAATGAAATCCAGACAGGGACAATCGGCGATTCCTCCGAAAGGTCAAGGAGAGACGACCACTTAATCACTTTCATGAAGCAACCAAAAATGAAGTAAGAACAGCGCGCAAAAACCCTCCCATAGTCTAGATCATTCAAAAGTTTGATCAAAACATTTGACTCATCCAACAAAGTGACAGAGAAATCACCGGATAATTTAAGGTTGAAAAAGAACCTACGGATCGAATCCAAATCCGGCTGTTTAAGGGGAAATTTTCCCACCAAAGCAAACTCAAAAGGTTTTGCAAGATGAAAAAATTCATCTTCCGAAAACAACAACGCAAACATTCCCCGAATCGTAGAGACACGAAAATCCGGAAAACTTTTCGAAACATCGAAACCAGACAACACATCTTTGAAGGATTTGGAGTGCTTACCCTCAAGAAAGCTAGGATCTAACCTTTTATTCGCCATGAAAAACGAGAGCCGAAGCCAGAGCCGGAGACGAAGACGAAGACGGCTAGGGCAAAAGCCCTAGAAAAAAGGAAAAAATCCTAGCAGACGAAAAGGCATCGAAAGATTGATAAATAATGTTAAGAGTTCTTCATGCAATTTGCATCATGAGTGACTTGGCAATCATTAGCATTAAATGCCCCCATCCACCGTGTTTTGATCCCGCCAACTAGTGAACGCCACGTGGACCTCATGCCGCCAACCTATTTTAAAGTGATTTAAAATTTATTTTAAATTATTTTAAATCCAAAAATTCTAAAAATTATTAAAAATAATTTTAAAATTCTTAAAAAATATTTATTTTACATAAATATTATAAAAAATAAAAAAATGTTAATTTGAAATTAATTTTAAGTTAAAATATTAATATATTTTTAAATATTGTAAATACTAATTATTTTAAGTTAATATTTAATTAAAATAATTTAAAATATTTAATAAAATTTAAAACTTTATTTTAAAATATGTTTATATATATATATATATATATATATATATATATACATATTCATAAAAGAAAAATATTCAATTTAACTAAACATTTAATTTAATTTAAGATACAATATCTATTTTAAATAATTTTCAAATATTTAAATATTTAAGTAATTAATTAATTTTTAATTAGTCTTAAATTTAAATAATATTTTTAATATATTTAAATTCCAGAAATATTTAATGTTTAATTTAATTTATATTAAGAAGTATTGTGAATATTAATTAATTTAAAATTAATTTGAATAATATATTTTACCTTAAACTTTAAAAATTCAAATTTAATTCATTTTAATTCAAAAAAATTTAAATAACATATCAAAATTTTTGAAATTCAAAATAAATTAACTTAAAATTAATTTTTAAATTTAAATATTTATTTATGTTGAATAATTTGATTTTTTTAAAAATATCTTAATATTTAATTAATATTTAATTAAATATTATATTAATTTTTTTAAAATTAAAAAAATTATTTTTAAATCACTTTAAAAATTCAATGGATCTCTCAAAATATTTTTAATTATTTAATTATAAAGCATATATATATATATATATATATATATATATAAATCTTTAAACTTTGAGAGATCCCTTTCAAATTTTAAGTTTTGATTGAGCATGATTAAATTGAATTTATGGAGAGTGATTATTAATCAATGAATAATTACTTTGCAAATTATTCAACGATTAATCTTTAACTTGATTTGTATGCTTAAGAAACACATACCACTTAGTTTAGGCTCTTCTTGATCTAGAAAATGATTGTGATTGTGTTCATGCATGTATATGTTGGTCAAGGGTTAGCAAAACTTTGATTCAAATCTATATATCTTAGTGACATTAATAAGGATAATAATTATGGACATTTATCTAAAAAAATTAAATTAATTTTAGAAATTAGGATACACATCCTCTTAAAAGAAAAATTCTCACTGATTTTTGAAACTATTAAGCCCCTTAATTAATTTTCTTAAGTTTAACCTTCTAAAAATTCTAATAAGCCAAGTTTAAATCCAAAAAATAAATATAATACCTCAAACTTACCAAAATTCAAACCTTAATTCAAGAAAAATAAAATACCTTTGATTTGATAGCAAATCTGAACTTAATTTAATTTTAATTGAAATGGAATATTTAATTAATTAAAATAATTAAAAATTCCAAAAAAAATTCCTAAACACTTGGGAATCTCTCCTTAGGTCATTCCTTATTTTTGAGATGATTTCAAGGAGTTGGGAGTTCATTTGGAGCAAAATCATTAAAATGCCTTTGATAAAACCAATTAAATAATTCAAAATATACCCAAATTTTGAAAAATCATAATTAATTCCAAAAAAATTTAAATTGACCAAACTCAAAAGCTTTCAACTCATAATAAAATTTAATATTTATTAAAAATTTCAAACTTTAAGAAATCATTCAAACTAAAAAAAGTCAATTTTTGGTCAAACTTAAGTCAAAATCAAGTCAAAACTTCAAACAAACATAACTAAATGTATAAAAATCCAAATCTAGCAAACTTAATATGTAACATTTCATCTTAAGGTCTAGTATTTTATAAAAAATACTAAATTTCTATAATGCAACTTTAATAAAAAAGTTAAATTTTTAACCCCTTAATTAAATGATTAAAATAATTCAAGAAATTCCTAAAATTCAAAAATCACTATAAAACTTCAGAAATCTTTAAACAACCTTAAAACCAGTGATCAATCAACTTTAATTAAAATTTATTAACCTTTAAATCTTAATCAAATTAAATCACTTAACTCTAATGGGTACCACTAGGTAACTTAGGTCTATGAGGCTATTAAATTAGCCCCAACCAAGGTGAAATGAACTTCTCGGTCTTGGTGAGAAAAATAGGTGGAATCCATTTAAATCCAAAATAATAAATCTCAAAATTGATTTCAAATCATTAATATTTAAATTTTAATTAATTTTTTAAGCCTCTTAAACAACTAAAACCTTAAGCAAATTCAACCAATTGCCCTATATAGAACATATCAAACCCATACAGCCTACCTCACACACTTTAGATGATTTGCTAGGACAACCAACTCTAGTGCTAGGTTTAGCTGATGTTTATTTTTCTACAATTGTGTATCGAGTTTTCTGTGGTTTTCACTGTATGCTGGTTGCTAGCTTAAAATTGATTGATTGTTTATTTATTTACTGCACTATATGTTGTGATTGCTTGAGCATTTAAATTTCAAATATATCAATTGCTATGTATGTCAATTTAACTATTGATTATTAGGATAATCATGCAGGTGATCCAAGTCTAAATTTTTCTTTTAAATTCAAATGTAATTTGATGCAAATAGAGTTATAATTTATTTAAAGTGACACTTAAGATGTGGATAACATCCAATTTGGAATCCAAAGAGGAAGGGACATCCCTTAGGGGAGAGTCCCTCTCCATTTGGAGTTTCAAATTTGGATGACTTTGAAAATATTCAAAGAAGAAAGATAACACCTCAACCAAGGGGGAGTTTCTTTTTATTTGGATATCTGGACCGAACGATCCAAAAAGTAGTGGAAGGATGAAGAAGTGGATAGTGAGAAGACCCATCTCAAAGTCACTTGAGTTTTAGGATTAGAAATCTGGGTTATTGTTAGTGGTGCCCAGCCACTTTACTTTTCTATAAATTCTAGGATGTAATATTAAAAGACATTTACTTATGGCATTAAATTTTAATTGATTTGTTTATTAATATTAATTGTTTGTTGTTGATTGCAAAATAAGATTGCATACTGTTAGTAGTTTTTTTGCACTTTTGTATGTTGATCTTTATTTTAGCCTGGAACCCGATCGGAGGCTCGTGAGGGTGTGATAAAAATTTCTTTTATTCAAACCAATTAAAAAAATTTAGTTAAGATAGAAACTCTAACAGTCTTAAGAAGTAAGCTTTGACTCATCGAGGGTTTTTCATGCATTCATATTAAATCTTCTCTACCTTGTTAGGCACCTCCCTACCTATGAGTTTTGGTAGACCACCTGGCCTATGAGGGTGTAGATTAATCAAGGGGATGTTGTGCAATATCTAGAAAAAAACCTATTTTTAAGCCTTTTTCAGAACTACTTCATATCTAATTTAAGCATTTAATCGAGTCGATATACATGCATTGTATTAGAAATAAATTAAATTGAGTCTAAAACTTTAATTATATTTATTTAGACATTAAACACCTAACATAAGTCAAAGGGCCAATTAGGATTCTAAATGTCGACCCTATTATCAAAAACTTATCTTAAATAACATCTATACCACTCAACTTTAAAAGATCGGAATCATGGTTTTAAAGCACCTTGGTGGTTTAGATGACTCCCCAATCCAGGTCGAGATAAGTCCAAATTTGCACTGCATTAGTTAGATTCAGATTATTAATTTTCAAAACATAATTTAGACTTAGGTTTTGAGGCAAGCTAAGGTTATAAGCCCTTAATCTTCGGGAATTGAATCTCAACTTTCTAATAAAATTGACCACTTAAATTTAAATCCCCTTCAATCAAATTCAAGCCCAACATTTAGGATAGACTAGGGCATTTTTGAATTATTTTAGAATCCCAAGTACCTCATACCATTCTTCATTTGCTTCCAAAAATAAGTGTTCAAATTTGATCCAATCCCGATTGAAATTTCCAACCCTTACCTCCTTTGATATTGAGCTTTGAAATCTTAAATAAAATTTTTACTGCTATTTTAATTGAGAGTATTCGTAGAAAACTTTAGTTTTCTATGATGTAATTAACTACAATGGCTTACGCTCGTAGGAGATTTAGAAACTCAAACCAGATTTAAAAAAAAATCAATTTTTCAAAACTTCAATTAATTTTCTTTGGGAAATACAAAAAAATGATGATTATTATCGTCATAATCAAATAGTAGATAATAGACAATATCCTCTTTTCTCGGGAAGATATATTATTTTATTATCATAATTTTGATTACGAAATTAATGATCCCTTTATTTGGATTATTTTAGTCAAACACTTAATTAAATTTCATTTTGACCCTCCGGGGTCATATGTGATTCTTTCTTAAGTTTGACTATGATAATCAAGATAAATTCAAAGTTTTATAATTTGAACCCATTAGGGAATGATATGTTCACCTTCTGAGGTGATATGTCATTCATAATGATGTGTTCAATTTTAAAATTCCAGAAATGAATCTTTCCCAAAGAAAATAAATATTTTTCAAAACTATAACACTTTTCAAGAACATGCATCATAATTGTTACAATTTTCTAAGTTATCTACATAAGTCCTTAATTTTTATCCTTAATGATATCACTAAGTTGCATGGGATTAAATCAATATTGCTAACCCTTGTACATCACATATGAAAATACACAAATATAACACACTCTAGTTCTTAAATCTAAGAGTTTCTAGGCTAAGTTTTATGTGTATCCTACACATGCAAGTACTAAAAAAAAAGAGTAAAACATGTAATTAGATTAAAGACTACGTTAGTGAACAATTGTTCACTAACCATCCCCCGTTGATTCTATTCAAGTATCTCAACCAATATTTAAAATTTCAATCATTAATTCAAGGCTCTTAAAATTTTATCATATATAATTTTAAAAGTTAGTTATATATATGAAAATAGATTGATTATATAAATTCTAGAAAATTTATAGTTATATAAAATAATTTTTGAACAAATTTTAAAAAGAATTAAAAAAATGTTTTAAAACAAGCTTGAAAAATATTTCAATAATTTAGGACGATTTATAATAGAAGTTCTTTTAGGATTTTGACAATTATTTGAATTAAAGTTAATTAAATATTAATTAGAGATTTAAATATCAAGTAATAAAATATCCTAGATTAATTTTAATTCAAAACAAAGCATTCTCAAATAGTTGTTTGAATATTCAAAAAATTTTAAGGGAATTAGGATTAATTTTTTTATTATTTTAATAAATATTTAAATAAATATGTATTAAACATTTAAATAATTAAAGTTATTTAAAATAAACTAAATATTTAAAATTAATCTTAAATTTTTTTGGAAGAATGTTTAAGGTGTATTTTGGGACTAATAAAATTATTTTTAAAGAGGCCTTTATTTTTTTGAAAATTATTTAAGTTAAAATTTATTAAAGCTTAATCAAATATTTTAATATTAAAATAATTTTTAAATATCCAATAAAAACACTTTAAATTTAAATTAATATTAAAGTTAAATATTTTAAGTATCTTATTTGAATATTTAAAATATTTTTTAAAAAATATATTAAATTTTAGAAATGTTTAATTTGATAGTTTATTTAAATATTAATTAAAATCTTAAAATCTTATTATTTAAGATAATATAAAATTATGCTAAACATTTTAAAATGAATTTAATTTTATACTACAGAGAACTAAAATACAACTTATTTGATATATTATAATAATTTTTTAGATTTATATTGTATTTATAATAATTTTTTAAAGTTTTATAGCTTAAAAATAGGTTTTAAAATAATTTAAATTCAATAATAATCAAATCGACGATGTGGTGGCGGCGGACCGGACACGCATCATCTAGGGATTTGTGGTTTCAAACCGCGAGTAATGATTATCTGGCGGCACCGACAATCATTGGATAATGATGAAACCACTGATGCGATTTCACTTATTCGAGTCAGCTCGACTCCGTCGCTGTCAAATCTTCTGTTGTAATGACACAACAACTGTGATTCAAGCGGATGGAGCTGATGGCCACATAAATAGACCCGCTGTTATAAAAACATGCGAAATTGCCAGATTTGGGCCGTTGATCGTGTAATTAATGGCCCAGAAAATGTATACTAAGGGTACATAACGAAAAAACCCTTATAATGGGTTTTTTGCCTCGTTCGCTCGATCCAGTTAACCAAATCACTTGAAAATTTAAACCTAAACTTCGAACATGAACAAACATCTTAGGGTATCCTCAATACGACTTAAAATGCGATAAATAAAGTGCTAAATAACCCTAACTATTGTGACCTAGGGCTAAGGGTTTCAAGGAATTTTACCATCAAATCTTCAAGATCTTGATACTGTTGAGCTTGTAGATTGTCCACGTAAGTTTTCCTAGTTGAAAGCATTATTCAAAATGTCTTAGATCAACTACTAGGAGGTTGGGATGAAATGGGTGGTTGGTTCGCCAGAAAGATCGTTGCCGGTTGTGGACCTCCAAAAGAGCACCGCTCGTGGGGTTCGAATGCAAAGGGTACGGCCGCACTATCGCGTATGTCAAAACGATTGTAGGCCTTTACACTCGACATGAACAGGCCAATTGGAAGAGACAGATTGGATCGTGCATACGACTAACTATTGAGGATAGTGGTTCTCGCTAGCGCAGCCCGATGGGTAGTAATATACACTACCTGATCACAGTCACGGGTTTACCCCACCCACTTCCACTAGGAAGAGGGGTTTCCAAACTGAGGTGCCTTCGCCCTCTTCTGGTCGAGTTTCTATTTTCCCTCGGTTCTCTCACCCTGAGACCTCCGAGCAGACCCTGACTCTTCCCGTTGTTCATGTTCCCCCTACCACCCAGGTAGTGGGTTCAGATGTCCCCTCCTTTTTGTTTGATTGAAAAATGTAGTTTTGAAAAAGGATTTTTTTTGGAAAGTTAAATTTCTTGAATTTTGAAATTGAACGCATCATTATGAATAATATATCACCTCAAGAGGTGAACATATCATTCTCTAATGGGTTCGAATTATAAAATTTTTAATTCATCCTGATTATCATAGTCAAACTCAGGAACGAATCACATTTGACCCCGAAGGGTCAAAATGGAATTTAAACGAATGTTTGACTATGTTAATCTGGATAAAATGATCGTTAATTTTATAATCAAAATCATAATAATATAACGACATATCTTTCCGAAGAAAGAAAATATCACTTATTATTAATCATTTGAAAATAATGATAATGATCGTTGAATTTTGAATTTTCCCAAAGATCATTAATTAAAGGTTTTGAAAATTTTGATTTTGAAAATCTAGATCTGGTCTAGGTTTCTAAATCTTCTACAAGCGCAAGCACTCGTAGTTAATTACATCGTAGGAAGCTAGAGTTTCCTATGAATACTCTCAATTAAAATAGGGGTACAAATTTTATTTAAGAATTTTAAAGATCGATATCAAAGGAGGAAAAGGGTAGGAATTTTCAAATGGGATTGGTTCAATATTGAACACTTATTTCTGGAGTCAAAGGAAGAAGGGTAGGAGGTATTTTGAGATTCTGAATTACTTCAGAAACACCCCAGCCTATCCTAAGTGTTGGGCTTGAATTTGATTGAAAGTGATTTAAGTTTGAATGGTCAATTTTATTAAAAAATTGGGATTCAATTTCCGGAGGTTGAGGTCTTATGGCCCGAGCCAGCCTCAGAACCTAAGTCTAAATTGGGTACTGAAAAGTTAATCACCTAATCGATTTAAAATAGATGAATATGGTCTTTTATAAAAGAGTGGTAGGGACATTTTATTTAAAGTTTTGGAGAGTTGGGGCCGACATCTAGAGATTTTCTTAATTGGTCCCTTTGACTTATGTTGGGCATTTGATGCTTAAGCTAATGCAATTAAAGTTTTAGAGATTTTTAAATTTGTTGCTAATGCGATGCATGCTAATTAACTCGATTAAATGCTTGAATTTGAATGAAGGATTTTGAAATGAAAACTTCCGGCGGTCCCGAGCTTACTTCTTAAAACGTTAGGATTTCTATGTGAGCTTAAATATTTTAATTTAATTTAAGTAGAAAAATTTTAATGAGTCCTTAAGAGCCTACGATCAGGTTCCAGGCTAAATCAAAATCGACATGCAAGAATCGCCAAAAAACTACAAAAAGCAAGCAATCCTATATCACAATCAACATCAAACATTAATCAAATCAATTAAATTAATATTCAAACTAAAAGTCCATAGGCAAGTGCCTTTAATATTACATCCCAGAATTATAGAAAAGTAAAGTGGCCGGGCACCACTGACAACAATCCGGATTTCTAATCATAAAACTCAAGTGACTTGAGATTTGGGATTTTTCTCATTATCTACTTCTTTATCTTCTCACGAGCATATCGATTCGTCGGTTTCGGATATCCAAATGAAAAGAAACTCCCCCTTGAACGGGGTGTTATCGTTTCTCTTTGGATACTTGAAAAGCATCCAAACTTGATCTTCCAAATGGATGAAGACTCTCCCTTTTAGGGATGTCTTCTCCTATTTGGAATTCAAGTTGGATCTAAACATCACAACTCAAATCACTTTAAATATAACTCAAATTATATCAAATTACATTAATCAAAATTGAAAAATCTAGACTTGATCTTGCAGGGTTATTCTAATAATCAGCAGTTATATACAATCTCAAGCAGTTGATATATTTGAAATTTGATTGCTCAACAGTGTGCAGTAAATAAATAAACAGACAATCAATTAATTTTAAGCTAACAACCAGCATGCAATGAAAGCTCAAAAACCCGGCACACAGCGAAAAAGTAAACACCGGCCTATCCTAAAACTAGAGTTGGTTGTCCTAGCAAATTATCTAAAGTGTGTGAGGTAGGCCGTGTGGTTTGGGTATGTCCTATGGAGGGCAATTTGTTAAAGTTATTTGAAGTTCTGATTGGTTGAAATGCTTAATGAAAGATTTAAATTTGAGTTTAAGAATTAATGATTTGAAATTGATTTTAAGGTTGATTAATGATTTCCAAAGTTCTAGGACAATTTTCAAAGTTTAGGAATTTTCTGGATTATTTTAATCATTTAATTAAGGGGTCAAAAGTTCACTTTTTTTATTAATAATGTTTTTTGGGAAATTAATATTTTATTAAAATACTAGACCTTAATACGATCAGTTAGACTGTAAGTACGCTAAAATTGGATTTTTTCTAGATTTTATTACGAAGATTTGAAGATTTAAACTGATTTTGACTTAGGTTGACCAAAAAATTGACTTTTTGATTTTGATTGATTTTTGAAGGTTTGAAGATTTTAATGAATACTAGACTTAATTTTGAGTTGAATGCAATTGAGTTTGATCAATTTGGGAGTTTCCTTGACTTAGTTATGAATTTTCAAAGTTTGATGTATTTATTGAATTTTTCAAATTGTTTAATTAGAAGGGTTTTCTTGATTTGAGTCCAAATGAACTCCCAACTCCTTGAAATCAACTCCAAAGATCAGGAATGACCTAAGGAGAGATTTCCAAGTGTTTGGAAATTTTTTGGAATTTTTATCTATTTTTAATTAATTAAATTAATTCAATATTCAAATTCACTTGAAATTAAATTAAGTCCAGATTTGCAGTTAACTCAACTTGGTATTATTTTTCATTGGTTAAGGATTTATTGAATTTTTCAAATTTTTCATTGGTTAAGTCAGTTTGAGGGGTTGTTTGTATTTTTTAGATTTAAATTTGATTTATTAGAATTTTTAGAATTTTTAATGCTTAATTAAGGGGTTAATTTTGACTTGTTTAATTTTTTGACCTAATGAGCTCCAAATTGGGTGAAATTTGAACCTAAGGTTTAAAATGTCAATATCTTTACTGTGTTCAAGTTTCATTCTTATTTGGTGTGTATACAATGCCCTAGGAATTTTCTAATTTTTCTAGACATTTTCTTAAATATTTTTCTTAGGTGTCTCTACTGTTCAAATTGGCTTGAAATTTGGTGTGTCTAACCCTGTTACACATTCATTCACACCACAGAAATTTTACAGTAAAACACTATGAATTTAAGGAGTTATGAATTTTCAAAATATAGGGTCCAAAATGGACCCTTTACATTGAAAATTTATATCACAGAAATTCATTACGTATCTGACCTTAGAAAAATCAGTGAACATGCCTAAGATACCCAATAATCTTTCACCAAAATTTGGACTCAAGTTGACCACTGGATTGTGAGAAAATTATAAAAAACATAATTCAAACAACTGTAAATATCTCACAATACAGAGGCCAAATCAACTTTATTTTAATTTTAAAAAATACTAAATTAAATTCCCTTTTCAACGAGCCCAAGAACGTCCAATTTGGTGAAACATTAGATTTTATATGAATTTTGGAAGTTCTGGGCTTTTTTTTATTTTTTTTGACCATTTTTGGTCAAACTGACCAGAATGGCGGCGCCCAATGAGAACGCGCCATGTGGAGGGCTGCGGCCCGCCACTTAACTACGTCACCTAATCCAGCCGTGGGATGTGGCCATTTATGGGCCGTCCGATCACGCCAGAGCTAGAGAACTTCAAATGCCCATAACTTTTAAAATACTCAGTGAAATTGCATGAAATTTGAATTGTAGCTAGAGGGAAATATGATCTAACAATTCCTGGAGTTTGGTGGCTCCATGTATTGTAGATTTGCTATAATTTCAATTTGAAATTTAAATTAAAAACTCGAATAACTTACAATCCAACAGTCGAATTTTTGTGTTCTTGGGCTCGTTGGAAATCTACAGTGATCCTCTAGAACTCTTATGAAGATACCAAGATCTGGATCTCGTTGGATCTAAAGTTATATTTGAAACTCCTCTTTCTCTCTCTAGGTTCCTCTCTCTTCACCAATGAGGCTTTGGAGGCTTGGATTCGGTGGGGGAAGGCTTGAAAGAGCTAGAGGAATATCTGGAGAAGATTTTTGGAGAGCTTTGAGGACTGGAATAGCTCTGGATCAGAGAGATTGAGTCCAAGATGGCTTAAGGTTTAAATTGGCTTAATTAAGATAATTTGCTCTATTCCCTTATCCCTAGGTTAAATGGATGGTTATGATCAACTGAGGGAGTGCCTATGATCAAGCCATTTATCCAAGGAATTGATGGGAGCAGGTGGATCAAAGTACAAGGGGTACATGAGGTGTAAAATATCCTTTTTGCCCTTTTGAACACATGGCTTGATCAAGAGCCATTGGATCTAGATCTAAGGGTTACAAAGTGCTCTAGGGAGCTTCTAGAGTGCACTAGAGATGCTGTATTTTCCCTAAGTGGAATGGATTAAGTTTAAATGATGCTTTGACCAATTTTGATCCATTTAAAGCTCTTTAAAGACTTTGTTGACTGGGTTGACCAATCAACCAGTTAATGGGGTTGATGAGGTGGCATGAGGATGTGGCTTGAGCTAGTGGATTGAATTTGGAGAGGTTTGATGATCAGGATTTGAGTTTTGAAGGCATGAGAGGGAGTTTGAGCTAGTTCGACCAAGTCTAAAAATGTTGACTTGGTCAAAATGACCATGACTTGGATTTGATTGGCCATGATTTAAGGCATGATTAGGCCATATTTTGGAGTTGATTTGAAGCTTGAAGGGATTAAATGGTTTGAATAGGTTAAAATAACCTATTTAAACATTAAAGGGCATTTAGGTCAACCTAGGTTGACTTGGTCAACCAGGTTGGCTCAGGACCCGAATTTGGGCTCAACGAGTTTGGTTTTATGTTTTGAGTCTATTGGATGTGGTTCTATGGTTTGGAAAGGTCAATTTGGTCAAAATGCCTATTTTGACCTTAAAAAGCCTATTTTGGTCAACCTAGGTTGACCCAGGGTCTGAAAATGGGCTCAATCAATTTGAAATGACATTTGGAGACTATTGGAGGTGGTCTCTCGGTCTGGATAAGTCAAATCAATTAAAATGCCTGTTTTGGCCTTAAGGGCCTAGTTGGTCAACCTAGATTGACTTGGTCAACCAGGTTGACCTAGGATCTAGGTTTGGGTCTGACATGTTTGGTTTGATATTTGAAACTTATTGGAAGTGGTTCCAAATAATTTAGAGTTCATTTGGTTCGAAATGGGTATTTAAATCCCATAAGGGTACTTTGGTCATTTTGACCCCTGGTCAACTGAGGGTCAAAATGGGTACCCCAAAGTGCAGTTTAATATTTAATGGGTCAGGATTAATTGTTTGGAAGTGATTAGAGGCTTTGGAGAAAGTTCCAAGGTCAGGATCCACTAGATGGCAAGTCCAATGGCATAGACCGTAAATATTTGAAGGTTTTATAGCCTTTGAATTTTAACTCGATTTTTGGGGTTAGAGACCTCAGAATGGGCTCAAATTTGGAGGGCTACCTCTAGAGACATGTCTTATCACTATGCAAGTGATAGACTCTGAATTGGAGGTCATTTGACTAGGTTTTGAAGTGTTTGAAAAATCAGTGAAAAAAGTTTTAGGACTTAACCTTTCGACTTGGAATTTGGCTCTGGATTTTTTGGGTTTGAGTTAGATTCTGGATTTGAACTATCCATATCATTTATGATTATTTGGATGATCATAAGTGATATGGTAGGGTTAACTATATCAAAGGTAGGATTAAGGTTTGAACTTGAATTTGGATCAGGAGGAGTTTAAAGTTCAAAGTCTGAATATGTCTGAAATCTGGATTTAATTGAAGTTTGAATGGAATTGATATCTGGATTGGCTTAAGGTCAAGATTGATTTAAAGTCTAGATTGGTTTGACATTTAGATTAATTAGGTGTTTGGATTAATTTGAATCTGGATTGGTCCTAGCATCTAGAGGGACTCTAGGGTCTAGAATCTAGAAGTTTCAGGACTTGGGGTCTAGAAGAATCCTAAGACCTAAAATAGGTCCTAAGATCTAGATCTAGGAGAATCCTAGAGTTTAGGTTGATCTGGAAGAATCCTAGGGTCTAGAGTGGATCCTATGGTCTGGATTGATTTGGAGTCTAGAAGGATCCTAGAATCTAGAATAGATCCTAAGGTCTGGATTCTAGGAGGATCCTAGAGTCTAGATTGGTCTAGAGATTAAATTGATTTGGGGTCAGAATTAATCTAGAGTCCGGGCGGGTCATTAATGACCTCATACAAAAATGAGGTCAACACTTTTCTACCTCCGATCTTGGGAGAAGGGACAGGAGGAATAAGAATAGGAGACTTCGTTTAGCTGCATCAGAGGCAGCAGATGGCTGAGGTGATAGCTCACCAGGAGCTAGTTTAGAGGATAGTGGCTCCCAGGCAACGAAGACCACGACGAGTTACTGTTGTGCCCACCCCAGATGTTATAGTAGCTCCTGAGATAGAGGCCATCAAGGGAGGATACTTCTCTCCACTAACACATAGTATGGATGAGGAGGACGTTGCTCGCATTGCGGTGGCTCCTCCTATCACTACTACTTTACCCCAGGCTAAGATCCCTAGGGACGCTGGTGTTCGAGCCCTCACTTAGAGGATTCGAAATATCGTCCGCCTAACGCATGGTAGAGGGCCTATCAGTCGAGAGAGGTTATTCCTACAGATCTCTCAAACTACTTTTTAGTTGAGGAGATAGACTGCGAGGTAGATGTATAGTTGGTAGAGAGGACAGACACCTCAGCAGTCAGCAGAGACAGTTCCAGTGGTTAGACCGCCAGTAGTTACTCCTACTGTAGGACGATGCCCACATCGTCTAAGACAGAGACAGCAGTAGGATCCTGCTCGACCCCAAATCAGTTTAGTAGTGGTAGCCCCTCAGCAGCCGATTACCCATACAAATCCTCGCCGTAGTATGTGGGTTTGGAGATGTCGGCAGGCGGGCAATCCTGTCGACTCAGTTCAGCCAGATGAGACAGCATCGTTGGCAAAGACTGAGTAGTTAGTGGATACAGTTGATCAGATGGATATTGTAGCTCCTTCCAAGTCTGAGACGGTCCCGATGGCTTGTAATGATGATTTTGTACTTACCCCTGATGGATCACCAGAGCGCGATTAGACAGTGCCAGCTCCCAGCCCTCATAGGATCACCTCTCCTATGAGTCCCTACATAGAGGCACTTCAACGATCTTTCTTAGAGGATGATGATACACTAGGAGATGAGTCTGATGAGGATGTACCAGTGCACCGAGTCTATGTGATTACCCGTCGAGGTCACTCGGACGAGTAAAGAGAGCTCGAAGTCTAGGATGAGCAGGAAGAACCTGAGGTGGGTGGATCTCCCAAGTTAGTGGATACAGATGCTACAGTTCTGAACCTTCAAGCATAGATGACAGAGATGGCCAGAGCCATGGTAGCTATGATTGCATAGTTGACAGCATTGAGGGCGATGCCCCAGATGACGGGTGTAGCAACTACCAATACTTCCAGATACCAGCCAGTAGTACCACTTATTGCACTAGACCCCGTAGGAAAGGACAGGGTCCAGAGAGCAGTCCCAGCACCACCCTTAGTGCCTACTTACACTTCTCCAGTCTAGAGTCAGCCAGCTCAGTTGCTAGCAGGTCAGCTTCAAGATCTGATTGCTTAGAAGGTCAGGCGATTTCCTCTAGGAAGGCTGGAGAGGCAGTTAGTAGAGGGTGTCCTTACCCAGTTGAGTACGAGCAGGAGCCCTACCCCCTAGCTTCATTCCTCCTAGGTTTAGAGTGTTTGACAGGCTTGGAAACCCGAGGCAGCATGTGGCTCAGTATCGAGCCATATATTATAATATAGGAGGAAATAATGCCTTGATGTTGAGGCTTTTTATTAGCAGCTTGATGGGGGTGGCATTTTCTTGGTACGCCGACCTCCCCAACGACTCAGTCCGGACCTTTGCAGAGCTAGAGCAGTTGTTCATACAGAGGTTTGTCAATACAGAGCATCGGGTCACTGTAGGAGAGTTAGTGGTCACTAGACAGAGCCTTAGAGAGACTCTCCCAGATTACATAGTCAGATAGAGGAACCTCGGTTTGTAGTGTGAGCCACAGTTACAGGAGCAGCACGTAGTCAAGATTTTACTAAAGAATATAGATGGTCCCATCGCTCCATATCTGAAGGATTTCACCATTCAAATCTTTCAAAGGTTGACCAAAGTCACTAGTTTACAGGACAGCATACCCGATGCAGTCCCTCCTAAGGTTGAGAGCCAGCCTTCACGCAGACCTCAGCGGTAGGAGTCTTTTGAGGCACCTCCACCTAGGAGAGGGGAGATACACAGTACTTATGGACCATCAAATAAGGGCAAGAAGCCCTTAAGCAGTTCAGCAGCATAGCAGCAATAGTCACACTCCTCTGGTCAGTCAGTAGTACAGCCCAGGACCTCCCGTAAGACTCCAGAGAGTCAACAGTACCTACAGGAAAAGCTTAGTAAGGAATATCCCTTCAAAAGGGAAAGTGTAAGAAAGATTTTTAAATTCCTTACTAAGAATAATATTTTGATATTTCCAAATAACAATAGAGTGGAGGAGGAGGGACGGACAGACCACCCACTATATTGTCCTTACTACAGACATATTGGGCATATGTTAGAAGACTACTATGTGTTCAAGGATAAATTTGAGAGGTTGATGGCCACAGGATAGATACACCTCCAGGATAGTGACTTGGTGCAGCCCAAGGGCAAGACCACACAGACAGTTCAGATGGTCTCTAGTCCCAGCCACAGTGATAGTCAGAGTTACAGTCAGGGCAGTAGTGGCAAGTCACCCCATAGTTCTAAGGGAGAGTGGCAGTTAACACTCTCCAAGAAGTCCAATAAGATGATAGATCGTGTAGTTCATAGTTCAGAGGCAGTTGAGAGGAGGCCACCCTAGGCCAAGTCAACAGTTGCCACTTCAGTTACTACGCCAGCACTCCCCCCTTCTTCCTCTTATGTTGTAGTGCTAGATGAGCACATTTCTTCTTCTACTTTTCTACTTTTACTTGAACTAAAAAAATTTATGAAAGACAGAAATTTGTTATAACCTCAGAGGGGAAGACAGAGTTCCTTCCAGCACTTACACTGAAGGACTTTGTTCTCCATTCATTTGATGAAGAAATAATAGAAGAAGATGATTCTGGCTATTTTTGGTATCCTATTTTTACTTATACTTCTACTTCATTTTCTGCTAGTACTCAGTCTTCTCATACTTTACATGTCTCTTATAATGTGAATGATTCTGAGTGTAATAATGAGTCTAAGTCTAAGTATGAAGATGAACCAGTCTTTATAATTCCAGAGGGTAGATGTTACATGGATTCAGAAGATGAATCCAAAAACCCACTCCAAGCACTTTCTTTAGAACTAACATCAGCCATCACCACTGAACCAAAAGAATCTTCAGTTGAGGATGACTCAATACAGGAAGTTTATTTGTATTCAGGGAAGGTCCTTCTACCTCGGTTGACTAAGAATACAAAAGAAAAGGATAAAAATATAGTCACCCAGTAGGATGAGCCTATCTCTTCCTCCCAAGAGAAATCTAAGGAGAAAGGGAAAGTCCCTCACTCGAATGTGGACTATAATGTGTTGGATCACTTAAGGAAAATCCCTTTCCTTCTTAGTGTCTACGATGCTTTGATGATGTCACCTGACTTGAGAGAGACACTGGTGAAAGCCTTGCTTGAACCAGAGTCCTATCAAGCCTTCTTTGCTTCTGAGTCAGTTGGAGATGCATGTCATTTGAAAGAGATGCCATGCATTACCTTTTCTAGTCGTGACCTCCTCTTAGGGACTACTGAGCACAATCATCCCTTGTATGTCACTACTGAAGTCAATGGTTATGAGTTGAACAGGGTCCTCATTGACCAAGGGGTTTCAATAAATATTCTAACTTATGAAACTTTGTAGAGCCTCTCCCTATGTCATTTGAAGCTCCCCTCTGACATATTATGTTGAAGGGCTTTAATGACCAAGGCCAGCGAGCTCTAGAGTCTATCACCCTACCGTTGAAGTTTGGAAATTTCCTAACTGAGGCAAAGTTTTATGTAATTGAGGCTGATACTTCATACAAAGCTCTCTTAGGAAGGCCTTGGATCCATGAGTATGGAATGGTGCCCTCTACCTTGCACCAATGTATGAAGTTTATGAGGAATAATAGTATATCAATCCTGGAGATACCTAGCCCTTTTCCGTGCATGAGATTTCTATTTATGATGACGTCGAGTACTATATACCTTGGAAGACTCATAAATCTCCATATGCTCAGTCACTAGTGATGCCCGCTAGTGTTGTACAAGGTCCTATGCAGTCACTGGCACAGGGTCCTATACAATCGTCAGTTCAGGGTCCTATATAATCATCAGTACAAGGTCCATCACTGGTTAGTATTGAGCTAGGTGTTTCCACTACACATTCTGATAGAGATCCTTTCCAGTTTGTAGTGAGGCATGATGTACACCCTAGTATAGGTAGGGGAGTACGAGGTAGAGGTAGAGGATTGACCCGCGAGCCGCGGAACCATGACACTCGGACACCTCCTCCCCCTCACCTTTACACTTCTTCTTTGACTGTTGAGTTCGACTCTTCAGATGATGAAGTGATCGATATCCTTTATCATTCACTTCCTTCACCACCTTCATATTCTAGTGGTTACGATTCACGTCTTACCTTTCATAGTCATTTGATACCTGAGGGTGGATTAGCTGTCGATAGTAGTTTAAACGAAGAGGAGGACCTCCGACGTCAGATTACTAGTGGACAACCTTCTCCCCATCAGATACCCGGGATAGGAGTTGAGGATTTTGGTCAAAAAGCTCTTGATGCTCCCTCCACTATTAATGATGGTCCAATATGGACTAGTGAAAACCCTATACCTCACTTGTATAAGATATTTTGGCCGACACGATCTGAGTGTCCCTCTTTACCCCGTAGTATAGGTGCACCACTAGGTTCTGTAAGCCAGGATTTAGGGGAGACCGCTATGGAGATAGAGGTCAAAAGTATCCCTCGTTATTTTTCACATGTCGTAGAGAATTTTTTTGAGCGAGGTCTCGTTCGTTACACTTAGCCTGATGAACAAGCTCTACAGCAAGCCCGTGTTTGGCAAACTGACTTCCCCCGAGGCGTAGAGGGTGTAGGCTATATGGGGTTGAGTCAGTCTAATAATGCCAAAATTCGGGCTGTTTCCCATTCTTATCTGGTTGTTTCTCTTGCCAATAAAGAAGACCCGGATAGTGAGGAAGATAGAATACTTGATGCTCCACAAGGGTTTAAAGATGGTATCACTTCTGTCATGGATGAACTATGTGAGGTTAACTTAGACGATGAGTTAGATCCTAGGCCTATTTTTCATAGTGCCATACTGTCTAATTCAAAGGCTCAAGAATACATCAAGTTGTTGTCAGAGTTTAGAGACTGTTTTGACTGAAACTACACTGAGATGCCTGGTCTAAATCCAAAAGTACTAGTATATAAGTTGGCCATTAAGTCTGATGCAGTCCCTGTTAAGCAAGCACCTCGTAGGGAAGAGAAGTACTCTACTTGGCTTGCTAATATTGTTCCAGTTCGGAAGAAGAGTGGACAGATCCATGTCTGCATTGACTTTTGTGATTTGAACAAGGCATGCCCTAAGGATGATTTCCCTCTTCCTATCCCCGAGCTTATAGTGGATATAGCATCATCCCATAGCATATTCTCATTCATGGATGGTTCATCTGGTTACAATCAGATAAAGATGGACCATAAGGATGAGAAGTTTACTACATTTCAAACATCTATAGGTGTATTTTGTTACAAGGTGATGCCCTTCGGTCTCAAGAATGCTAAGGCCACCTATCAACGTGCAATGACTGTTATCTTCGATGAGATGATACACAAGCAAGTTGAATGCTACGTGGATGATTTGGTAGTCAAAAGTAAGGTCCGTGGAGATCACCTCCGAGCTACGAATCATTTTTGAATGCATGTACAAATTCGATCTAAAGATGAATCCTTTAAAATGCGCATTTGGAGTTAGTGCAGGAAAGTTTTGGGGTTCATAGTTCACTACCGTGGCATTGAGATAGACCATTCTATGATCAAAGCCATAGTAGATTTAAAACTCCATAAAAGTCTTACCTAGTTGAGGTCCTTTCAGGGTAAATTTGCTTTCTTGAGGAGATTCAGCTCCAATCTTTTTGGTAGGTGTCATCCCTTCTCTGCACTAGTGAATAAGGATGCCTGATTCTACTGGAATGAGAGTTATCAGGAGGCCTTTGAGAGTATAAAGTGTTACTTGATGAACCCCCCCTATTTTAGCTGCACCAATCCCAGGTAGGCTGTTGATTCTCTATACTACGGCCCTAGACGAGTCCTTAGGTGCATTATTGGTTCAAGAGAATGAGGAAGGAAAGGAGAACGCCTTGTACTACCTCAACAGGCGATTGATACCTGCAGAGCTTAAGTATCCAACAATAAAAAATTAATGTTTAGCTTTGATCTTCGTGGTACAGAAGCTTAGGCATTATATTGCTATCACATAAGATCAATCTAATCTCTCGAGTCAACCCATTGCAGTACTTGATGACCCGTCTGACCATCTCAGGTCATCTAGCATGATGGTCTATGATCTTACTGCAATTTGATATCACCTTTGTTCCTCAGCGGGTCGTCAAAGGACAAGCTCTAGCTGACTTTCTAGCCGATCACCCGATCCTTACTGATTCCCCACTCAATGATGATCTACCTGATGAATTAATCTTGAGTGTGGATGAACAGGAGTCCCCTACTTGGGAGTTTTACTTTGACGGGGCGTCATCCGTTAAAGCTTTAAAGCCATATGAAACCCCTACAGTTATGGTAGGTTTAGGCCTGATTTTTGTGTCCCTTGAAGGTCACACTCTATGATACTCCTATAGTTTATCAGAACCTCGTACTAATAATGAAGCTGAGTATAAAGCTCTGATTTTGGGGTTAGAGTTGGCCATTCAGATGAATATTATGCGGGTAAAAATCTTTGGAGACTCCCAACTAATAATAAATCATGTAGCTGGAGTCTACTAAGTGCTTAAACCTGAGCTCTTGCCATATTATAACAAAGTAATAGAGCTCTTGTGCTGTATACCAAAAGTAACTTTAGCCAAGATCCCTAGATCTAAAAATTGAAAAGCATATGCTTTGGCCAAGTTAGCAAAAGAATTAGCTGACCCTACTGGAAACCCCGTGTCTATTTCTATCTAGTATCATCAGGCTCTGTGCCCCGCAGACTTGTCTTCTCCTAATCAGACTCTCATAATGTTTTATGTTGATGAGGAGTCAGATTGGAGAGAGCACTTTATAGAATACTTACAGCATGGTAGGCTCCCAAATGATAGATCTCTCGCTGCTCAAATTAGAAAGAGGGCTCTATCATTCACCTACATAAATGATACTCTATATTGACGCTCTTTTGACCAAATGTTGTTGAGATGCCTCAATAAAAAAGAGGCTAGTAAAGTCATGAGCGATATACACGAAGGGCTTTGTGGTGCCCATCAATCCGGATCTAAAATGAAAGGCAGAATTAAACGCCTTGGTTACTACTGGCCTATTATGATTCATGACTATATGGAGCATGCTAGAAGGTGCCACTAGTGTCAGATTCATAGCACGATGATCACCAACCCCCTAATCCTTTGCACCATACTGTGTCATCTTATCCTATTGACTCTCCTTCTTCTAAGGGTCATAGGTTTATTTTAATCGCCACTGATTACTTCTCTAAGTGGGCAGAAGCTGTCCCACTTATGGAAGTTAAATCAGAAGATGTGATGCATTTCTCTCTCCTTTTAATAAGACACCTCCCCTCCTACGGGTAGAGTCCGGATAATCTGACCTATGAGGATGAAGTGCCGGACCTGGGAAGGACCCGTCTTTTCTAAAAATTATTTTCTATAAGCCTATTTTTAAAATCCAATACATATCTGATTTGGAAGCTTCAACCAGCATGCATCGCATTAGCAACTAACTAATTAAAGTTTTAATTGCATTAGTTAGGAGCATCTACCAACATAAGTCTATGACCAATTAGGAAACTCTTTAGATGTCGGTCCTACTTCTCCAAAAAAAATTGTACCACCCACACATCATTTATAATTGACTTGACAGCATGGTTTTAAAGCGATTAGGTGGTTAGCTGGCTCCCCAATTCAGGCCGGGATAAGTCCAGATTCTACACTGCATTAGTTAGGACACGGGTCTTAGTGTTGTGTAGAACACTAAACCCAACTTAGAATTAGGGTTCGAGGCTATTACATTCGGTCTCGTAGTATGCCTAAAATAGTAGGTAGGTCCCTTCTCTTCAGGGATTATAAATCCTACTTATCTGTGTAACAGGATGACGCCACCTCCATCCTTCTATCATGCATTTGATTAGATGTTTGATCTTTTTTTTCCCAGTTTCTCTCTAGTATCCTAAATCATTCGAATGCTAGTGTGAACCCTGCATGTTGATTGAGCCAAATTGGACATTTCTTCCCTTTGGATAGGACTTCCTAGTCTTAGTTCTATGTGCCAATCCCACTTTGAAAGGGATAATATATGATCCTTAATGGAGAGTCTTCTCAGGCTCCGACCTGGGATGTAATTAACCATGGGGTTTGTGCCCGTGGAAAACTGAATTCCACCATCTCATAAACCCCATTCGAGCTGATGTATCGGGTGGGGGAAACCCGTGATTGTGATTAGGCCGTATATATTATTACCCATCGAGGTGCGTAGGCGAGAGCCACTATCCTCCATAGTTAATCGTATGTATGGTCCAATCTGTTGCTTCCACTTGGTCTATTTGCACGGTGCTCTTTCGGAGGTTCACACCGGTGATGTGCAACCACTTGGATTTGGTACTAGGAAGGTGGAGGAGAGCATGGAGAGTTAGAATGAAAAGAGATTTGGGTCTGGGAGGCTGGAGGAAGTGAGAAAGTCTAAGGGATTCAATTGATGCTTAAGAGGGTGTTTTTCCCTATTCAAACGCCATAGAGATTAAGGGACGACTAGGATTGATTGAAAACCCCCCTTGATGGCTGTCACATGTCCCCAAGGTGGTTAGATGGCAGGGGGAAAGCCTGGACCGAGCTCCTTTGCTATTGGAGGCTTTGAGCTTAAAGGGGAGGGGGGACCGCTTCCACTTATGGATAAACCCAACCCTGGGCTCGGTTAGAGAGCTCTTAAGGGAGCTTTAGGACTAAAAGGGAATCCTCCAATCAGGTTGAGCTGAAAGGAGAGGTCATATGTAAGGGGAGTTGACTAGGGAGAGATTTGAGTGTGTATTGACTAGTTTGACTGGTCAACAGTTGGGTTGACTACCTAGGTGGCATGGGAAGAGGGAGATTGAGCTGGTTGGACAAGGTTTAAAGCTTTAAAATCAAGTAACTAGAGTTTGGAGAGGGAGTTGTCCATTCATGGGAAGGTTTAAGTGCTTAAGTTAACCGTTTGACTGATCAAAGAGTCTTGTTGACTCATGAGGTGGATTTAGGGGATGTGGACAACTGATTGAATAGATTGGAAAGGGTTTGATTGGGTTGAACTTGATTGAAATAAGTGATTTGATTCAATGGGGTTAAGTTTGACCAAAGTTTGATTCAATTGACCAAGTCAACTATTGATTGGGTCAAAGGGTCCAATCATATCTAAAACATTAGGGGAAGTGATTAGGTGGATTTGCAAGAGTTTGGGCACATTAAGAGTTTGATTCAAAGCTATTGAATCTAAGGGTATATTTGATTAACCTAGGTTGACCCAAGGGCTGGGTTTAGGCTCATCAAATTCAAAATGATATTTGGAGACCAATGGAGATGGTCTTAAGATATGGAAAGGTCATTTAGATCAAATGACCTATTTGGGCTCTTAATGGGTCATTGGGTCTACCTAGGTTGACTTGGTCAACTAAGTTGACCCAGGGGCTATGACTGGGATCAAAAAGTTTGAAATAACATTTTGACTGTGTTGGAGGTGATTTCAAGGCATGGAGAGGTCATTTCAGTCAAAATGACTATTTTGACCCTTAAGGGGCATTTGGGTCAACTTAGGTTGACCTAGTCAACCATGTTGACCCAGTGTATGAGATTGGGTCCAATGGTTCCCAAATAGTGTTTGAAAATGATTGAAAAAGGTTTCAAAGGTTGGTGAGGTTAAACTATATTAAATTTTGGTCAAAAAGTCCAAAAATACCCTTAAGGGGCATTCTGGTCATTTGGACCTAAGGTCAATTCTGGGTCAATCTAGAAAAATATAAATTAATGCTTAACATGGCGATATCAAAGGACTGGAAGGGATCAAAATGTTTGGAGAGGGCTCCAAGGTCAGATTCCACTAGGTGATAGATCTGGTGGCATGTGTTATAAATATTTGAAGGTTTTGTAACCTTTAGAAATGAATTTAGTTTCTTGGCTTAGAAATATCAGATTGAGCTCAAACTTAGAGGGCTGATCCTAGAGGCATTTTTATCAATATGCAATTTAGATGATAGACTCTAAATCAGAGGTCAGTTGACTGTGTTTTGAGGTAATATAAAAATCACCTAGAAGGGTTTCAGGACCTGAGTCCTTAACCGAAAGATTTGATTTGGAATGTTGGGTTTGGATTAGTCCAAGATCTAAATTGATCTAAAGGCTTGGAGAGTAGAAGGATCCTAAGATCTAGAGTTGAGAAGGAATCCAGGGCCTGGGGAGTCCTAGTGTTTGGGGTCTAGTTAAAGGTCAAAGTGATCTCATACAAAAGTGATCTCAACATGAAGCCTCCAAAATCATCTCTTTCTCTCTCTACACGGTTGTGATCGAATGAATGGCAATTGAATAGTGGGTTTAATATATATACATAAAATGTTGTTAATGTCCTAATGTTGTGGTGCCACCACCTAGAACTGCAACGCTAGTTGAAAATCCCATTTTGTAAGCCTGGAGCACCGTAATGTCACTAGTTGGTGCCTAGGTGTTGTAGAAGCACTGAGGCGTTTTCAGACACCTAGCACTGAGGCGCTCAAATAATGACATTTTTATATATTGCCAAAATTCACACAAAAACATTTGAGATTCATTGTACAATATATGCAATCATTTTCATGAATTAAAATACTCTCAAAGATAAGCAAATGAGTTCAAAACTAAAAAATTCAAAGAATTACTTTTCTTCAATCGGGTGGGAATCATTAGAACCAAAAGCTAAACCTAGAGGTGTCATAATTGCAACTCTTTTTTTTGACAAAAATAAACATAAAAATTATTAAAGTTTCATATGAAATTAATAGGTACTTAATGAACTTTAAAATCTTATCAGATTCAATTTAGATCATTATAGGTGAACATAATATGATAGAGTTCATTACATGCACACTATCCAAATCACCAAAAATAGAGAAGGAACAGATGAATAATCATGTAACACTAAAAATAGAGAAGGAAACATGAGTGTCCCACCTATTTACAAGGTTGTGAAAACTGGACCAAACAACGAATTGAAAGGAGGGGTTCACAGTTAGATGGTTCAACTGGGTTCTAACTAGATGATGTAATAAATACTAATTATATTAAAAAATAATATAATTTATGCAATAATAATACAATCACTTACACAAATATAATAAAAATTTTAATAAAATCATAATATGAATCTAAAAATGTACATAATAAATAAATGCAGTAATTTTAAAATTAAACACATTCATTTTGTGAGTAACTAACCTCTTTATAGTTGTAAGTTGAGTGATGAAATCCATTTTTTCCATGTCATCTTGTAATTTCCTCCTCTAATTGGCAAAACTCTAAAAAGAAAAAAAAGATAAGAAAATTACTAGGACACTTGAATAATTATATAGAAGAAATAAGCAAAATGCATTAATTAATTAAACATGAAAACAACATAACTTATATAAAGGCTTGTGCGTGTTATACTATCTATTAACATAAAGAAAACATTAAAATACATTAATGATATATAGATAATAATAACAAATAACAAAATTTCTAAGTTAACTAGTTCAAATAATTTTACAAGTGGCTAATACAAAATTAGGTAAATTTGTATCATAAAAACTAGCCCCAAAGATTGACTCTTCAAGTCATTCTTCTCCAAAATCTTCTGTTCCAAATGTTTCTATAGCATCAAACCCGATTATATCTTCTCCAGCCCCTTCATTATCAATATCACTTCATTAACAAATAAGAAACATAAAATAAGACTTCAAATTTGAATTTATCCAAATAATTTTTTAATTTTAAATATCAAGTTACTATATATTTGTTGAGTCAAATATATGTTTTGTTCTTCAACAGGTGGAGTTACATCCCCTGTATAGAGCTTATTATCTACTTCTAAGATAATCTCTGGAGTTGGCTCATCGTCAAATATCCAGAAATTAACTAACTCAACATATGTGTAGTTTAGAGGACATAATATCTTTTTATATGTATAAACCTTAAAAGCGGAGGTGTTATTTTAGTTAATGTATTGCCATATGATATATAAAAAAATTTATTTTATATAAACATACTTGAAAACTATACTTATTCTTCAAATTGAGATTATATCGAACATATACTAAATCGTTAAACCATTGATGCTCCAAATGATTGTGCCTATTTGAGTGAATTTGTTCAAAAATATTTCAATTTCTTTCATAGCCTAAGGAGGGTGATGTTAGACTTAGAATTCTTATTGCTAATTTTTGCAAGTTTGGAGCACTTGATCCAAACATCTTCCACCACTCATCTACAAAATATCAAGAGAGAGATCTTAATGAATTTTTATTTTTATAACATTAAAATATTTGTATATGTTGACATTAAAAAGAAATTTACCATGTTATATTTTTTTTGTCATTGTGAGAGCAACCGACTTTCAAAAACTTTTCAAGGTATCACAAAAAATTATGATATCATTCATTAAAAATTTAAGCGTTAAACAAATAATTTTATTCACAATCAACTCAACAAGGCCTTGAATAATTTTTAGCTTATAACAATAATTCTCTTTATCATAATGAAAATAAGGATTCAAGAAATATGTAGCTGAGTGGATACCTTTCCTAAGTTGAGAATCTCATCTTCTCTTAATGATAGTGGCATATAGCTTATACAATCTTTTCACATTTTTTAAGATGGCCTTATATTACCTTTCATACCTTGTACATGCCATCATATAAATATCCTAGTGAGGGTTTCTCATCTGAATCAACTATATAGATCAATCTAATCAATGGACTATATATTTTTTAGATAACAAGACACTCATTCCAAAAAGGTCATATCCAACATAATAGAGAACCTCTTTCCTTTAGTTATTTTTGATAACTTTGAATATGTGTATAATTTACTAGTGACTAAAGCTTGCAAGTCATGCTTGTGATCACATACACTTCTTAAAGTAATGAAGGTATTAGAAAATCTTGTAGCTCTTGGTCATACAGTCTCATTCCAATATGATCTTTTTCTAAGCCATGCAAGTATAAATACATGATTAAAAATAAAGATCTCACATTTGATGCTTTTCTAGCAAGCCTTTATATGTGGGCCATGCTACCTATATCCTTCAATATCAAATTCAAATAGTGTGCTGCACAAGGTGACTAGTAAATGCTATTTAATCTTTCATATAACATCTCACCAGTTTTCTTATAGTTCATAGCATTATCAGTTATTAGTTGAACTATATTCTTCATGCCTGCCCATTCAACTAACTCAGTGAACACTGAACATAACACAAAAGGTTGTAGCATCTTGGTGAGAGCAGATGCATCAACTGATTTTAAAAAAACGTGTAACTTGTGGACTGTAAATAATAAAATTTATAAGTGTTATGCTTCTATTATCAATCTAACCTTCAACCATGATTGTACAACCCATCTCCTTCCAAGATTCTATGTATGAATCAATAAGTAACCTGCTATCCTCTTTGCATTCTCTAAGAAGATTAACTCTCATTTTATAATAAAATGAAACTTTGTAACTTGAACTTATGGCTGTGATGGCATCAATAACTTTTTGTGTATATATTTAATTTAAGGCATTGAATGAGATATAAAAATCAAAGAACCACCTTGCTACAACCATATTTGCACGATGTATTACTTCCTTGGATGCTATGACACTTTATTCAGGCTTATTTTTGGGAGCAAATAAACCCTCTATGTCATCAAGTTTTCTTTTACCTTTGTCAGCTCTAGCTCTATGTACTTCAAATGTTTGTGATTTGGGTAGAGAAGAAGAATCCATTCCTTCCTCTACTATGTCATCTATATGAATAGGTGCACTCTCCAGCTCCTACTCATGTTGTTTTCTTTTTGATATATCTTTTAAATTTTCCTGCATTTGATAATGAACATCATGTGACACCTTTTTATAGGAAGCTATATTCCCCTTATTAGCTCCTGCTAAATGTTGTTTGATGATGTTTATGCCACCTTTCTTATATGCAGTACCACAATGCAAGCATTTGAATTGTTTCTTTCCATCAACCTCTCATATTTAAGTGAAATGATTTCAAATAATACCCATTTTTTTGTGCACACTATGATCAAATGTTACTAGCTAAGCAGTCGGAGCTTCCATTCTAATATCAACAACAAAACAACTTTTAAACACAACTAAGCTCTAATTATCTTATAACAAATGAGACAACTTATTAATATAAATTTACCCAATCGAGAATAAATGAAGAGAATGAATGTAGTTGTTAAAAAAAAAAAAAAAAATTTACATTGTTGTCAAACCACATGAACTAACTTTTTAATATAAATTCTAGTTCCCTACCATGTGATGCCCATTTAATAACTTCTGAGCATTTCAAAATCATCACAACCTTCTATTAGCCTCTCCTCACAGCTTAAGATGCCCCAGCATTCACACAACTATTTAGGAAAAAAAACATTCATCATCATTGAAAAGAAATTGAAAATAACAACAATGAAAAAAAAAGGAAAATTTACAAACATACCACTTTATTTCATGATGTTTGCATATCTAACACCCATATTAATATTACATGCCTACCATCTATATATAGCTTTAATATCAAATATATCACTCCTATAATTCTTTTCCACAATTCATACCATTTTATAAGCTTTAGTATTTCATTCCTTATACTCAAATTTGTTATATGGGTGGTAGGCATGTAATATTACAGTTTTGAGTGTTAGATATGTAAATAGCATGAAATAAAGTGGTATGTACGTAAATCTCCAAAAAAAAATCATTGGATGCCCATAAAATTCAGCTATGGGAAAAAGACAGAGCAGCCTATTCTTTAAGAAATGACCAACAAAGGGAAATATTTATTTATAAATAAACCCTAAAGCAAAGTAGAAAAAGTTTTAACAGCTAACTGGTTTAAATGGTTGGAACAAAGCCATATCAAAATATGTAATACATACATTCTAGAGTTAGGTGCAGATATTTGTTACAAAGTGCAATATGCTAAATTTACTCAACATTTCATGATATCAGCAACAATAAGAGTCTCACAGTTAAACCATATCCTAAGTGATCAAATGAAAAAGGCAATGCTCATCAAGTGCTTATAAAAATTCATGACATATTAGATTGTTCCTATGGATGCAATTTATCATGATAATAAGTGAAAGAAGCTGATATGCGGTTAAGCTCTCAGCAAGAAAGACAGAGCGCTAAGCTCCGTCAATGAGAAAACAAGAAGTGGAAAATGAGAAATTTTATTATCTTTTCATGTCTGCTTTACACTGGTATTTATAATTTTTCTTTTCAGGTTTTGTAACAGAAATGTCGGCGGATTTTGTTCCGTCTGAGCTGGTGCATGCCCTATTTTCTTGTCTGTTAACATCTCCCCGTAAGCTGATGTCTCTATGGGGACAGTTAGCTTGTTTGCAAGAGTGTGAAACTTGGAGATGGAAAGTGGTTTGGTCATCAGATCCGCGATTTGATCTTGCGATACGATATGATGTACCTGGATGGTATGATTTTTGATGCATTCCCTTATGTAGTGACAATCAATCTCTATATGTTTAGTTCTGCATGATAAACTGGGTTGTTAGCTAGGGCAATCGTCGAAGTGTTGTCGCAGTACAATATAGTTGGTTGAGTTTGTACACAGTCAAGTTCTTGTAGTAGTCTGCGCAACCAAATGATTTTGGTTGCTGTAGTTGCCATGGCTCTGTATTCCGCCTCTGTGGATGACCTTGCGATTGTTGATTATTTCTTGGCACACTAGGAAATAGGTGTAGAACCTAAGAAATTGCAATATCCTGTCATCGATTTTCGATCTTTGTGATCCCCAGCCCAGTCTAAATCTGTATAAGATCTCAGAATGAGTGAATCTGTTGTAATGGGTAGTCCAGTCTGTGTAGATCCTTGTACGTATCTGAGGATTCTTTTAAGTGAATCAAAGTCTTCATTTGTTGGAGAATGCATGTGTTGACACGCTTTGTTAACTACATAGGAGAGATCCAATCGTGTGAGGGTAAGGTATTGTAATGCTCCGACTAGTTGACGATAGAGTTTTGGGTTTTCAAACTGAGTCGAATTTGTTGATGACTTATTTTTGAGAGTTATCGGAGTCAAAACGGCTTTGCTATTTGACATCCCTGCTCGATCTAAGATGTCTTCTGCATACAGTGCCTGATGTAATATAAGGCCAGTTGAGTTTTTCTCTGCAGTTATACCCAGAAACTGCTTTAGAGAGCCTAAATTCCTCATTTTGAATCTCTGATTCAATTTGTTCAGTAATGTAGTGATTAAAGAATCATTGTTACTCGTTAATATAATGTCATCCACATATACTAGAAAGTATATAATGTTCCCATTATGTTTGTAGATGAGTAGCGATGAATCTGAGTGACTGGTGATGAAATGCTGCTCGTGTAGAAAACCAGTTAAGGTCTCAAACCACTGTCTCGGTGCTTGTTTGAGACCATATATCACTTTATTGAGTTTACAAACATAGTTGGGATGATTTTCATCAATGAATCCAATTGGTTGCTTCATATATATGTTCTCAGATAATTGGCCATGTAAAAATGCATTTGATACATCTAGTTGGTGTATGAACCAATTATGATGTAATGCTATAACAAGTAATATGCGTACCGTGGGTATCTTGGCAACTGGACTAAACGTCTCTTTGTAATCCCATCCATGCTGTTGATGACAGCACAATGCTACCAGTCTTGCTTTGTGACGAGCTAGAATACCATCTGAGTTGTATTTGGACTTGAATGTCCATTTGCAGCCAATTGGATTTTGATCTGTTGCTGGAGGTACTAATTTCCATGTACCTTGTGCTTGGAGAGCTTGAAACTCTTGCGACATAGCTTCCCTCCAATGTTTATACTTGGCAGCTTGAGTATATGTGACCGGATCATCATCACTGACTTGATGTGTGAGATCAAAAATTTGTTTTGGTCTAATGTGACCTGTCTGAAGCCGAGTTTTCATATGATGATGCTGATCGTTTACTGGTAATACAAGTGTTGTTGGTGAATGAGAACTAGAATGGGAGTGAGATGAATTGTTGATTTGCTGCATATTAGGAGATGTAGTAGCTGGTGGAGGTGATGTGAAGGTTGTTGTTCTGGTTTGTATATGTTGGTAGTTGGACGTGGGAACAAGTAGAAGAGGAGGGATATGACAGTCTCTTGTTTGAGCTGTAAAGTGTGTATTGTTTGATAAGGTATCTTGAAATGGAAAGATTTTTTCATTGAACACAACATGCCTAGATACATAGACCCGGTTTGTAGTGAAGTCCAAGCATCTATATCCTTTTTGTGCTTGAGCATAGCCAATGAATACACATTTTTTAGATAACGGAGAGAGTTTTGATTTGGTGTAAGGTCTCAACCACGGATATCATAGACATCCAAAGATTTTTAGATGCTTATATGTAGGCTGTTTGTTATATAATTTTTCAAATGGAGTCTTGTTTTGCAATGTAGTACTGCGTAATCGGTTTATTAAATGAACTGCTGTATGCAATGCTTCAGTCCAGAGAGACTGTGGAGAGTTGGAATGAATTAGTAATGTCCTCAATGTTTCAACAATGTGACGATTTTTCCTCTCAGCAACACCATTCTGAGAAGGGGTATAAGGGCATGTAAATTGATGATTTATGCCATGTTTTGTGTAGTAGAGTTTGAATGCATGATTTAGATACTCTCTTCCACCATCCAATCTAATGATTTGAATCTTTTTGTTAAACTGACATTGAATGTTTTGATGAAAATTTATGAAAGTAATAGCAACATCAGCTTTTTGAGTTAGTGGAAAAATCCAATAGTATCTAGTATAATCGTCTATGAAAGACACATAGTATTTGTAACCTTATACAGAGAGGGAAGGGGATGGCCCCCATACATCAGAATGCACTAATTGAAACGGTTGTGTGGTGAGAGTAACATATTTTTGAAATGGTAGTTGTCTGCTTTTGGCAAGATAGCAACTGTTACATGTTTTTGATATATTAGTACAAATATGAGGATGATTGTAAGCTAATAAACGTAGGATAGATGTATTTGGATGGCCAAGTTGAGAATGCCATAGATCTGGGATGGTTTCGGCTGAAATGAGAGCCAATGGAGGGGAGGTGGCTTGCACTTTGTACAGCCCATTATGGCAGGGTCCTTTGAGTAGAAGACGTTGAGTCTTCAAATCCTTTATTTGATATCCATCGGTTGAGAATGATATGATGCAGTTGTTATCAGTTGTAAGTTGATGCACATATAGAAGATTGAAGGAAAGATTTGGTAGTGAAGTTTATGTAGATAGAGATTACCTGTGGGTGTGGGGAGAATGCCACGTCCAGTGTTGTGAATGGGAAGTTGTTGTCCATTTCCAACCGTCACCTGAGAATTATTAGTATACGATTCAATTGCACCTAGTTGCGATGCTTCAGAAGTAAGATGTGTTGATGCTCCACTGTCAAAAAACCAGTCAGCTTAAGAATTTGGACTGGATGAACTGATCAGGGCAGTGTTGTGTCATGTATCGTTGTAGGCTGGATCATTTCTGTACCAGCAACAGACTTCTGAATGACCAGTTTTGTTACATATTTGACAAATTGTATTTCTATGCAGGTTTCTTTCATCTCGGTCTCCCCTTCCAGATCGACGACCTCTGTATCCTCTTGAATTGTTGTTTCTTCCTCGTCCTCGACCACGAGGAGCAGCCAGTGCAGTTGCATTGTCTGCTAAGTTTAGAGTTTGAAAATATCTTGCTGTGTCATTTATCTGAATCTGTTCTTCACTACACAGTAGACTGTATAGGTCATCTAGACCAATTGGTTGCAGATTCGTTCGTATGGCCATTTTGAACGACTGATACGATGAGGGAAGTCCATTTAACGTATAAAGAATCACATCTTCAGCGTCGATCGTGTGTCCTGTAGCTGCTATTGCATCTACTCTTGATTTCACTTCTAGTAGATATTGAATCATTGTTTTATTTCCTTTGGACAGGTGATGCAACTCGTTTTTCAGTTGAATGACTCTTGATCGACAGGTTGCTTGAAGACGGTGAGCTAGAGTGGTCCATATCTCCTGACAGTGTTCAAGAGTGAGAATATAAGGTAGGATGGATGGAGAAAATACCGAATATAAGGCAGCTGAGAGATTCTGATCAATAAGAATCCAATCACTGTACGAGATTGAATCATCTCCGATACGGACGATTGAGGTGGACAGGTATAAGTTCCGTCGATGAAGCCCTGAAATCCATTTGCTGTGAAGACTTTTTCAATCTGGCATTTCCAGATTGAGTAATTATCGGCTGTTAGCAGATTTGGAACCAGATTCTTGATGTTGCTCATCAAGAATTTCAGTTGGGGTGGAATGGTTATGGTAGCAACTGAAGATTTAGAAGCAATCGTTTGAGATTGAATAGACGATGCTGCCATCTTGTTATGGTAATCCGATTAAGAATCGAAAAAAAAAAAAAATCTTCGTCTCTGTTAACTGATCTCTGATACCAAAAGAAGCTGATATGCGGTTAAGCTCTCAGCAAGAAAGACAGAGCGCTAAGCTCCGTCAATGAGAAAACAAGAAGTGAAAAATGAGAAATTTTATTATCTTTTCATGTCTGCTTTACACTGGTATTTATAGTTTTTCTTTACAGGTTTTGTAACAGAAATGTCGGCGGATTTCGTTTCTTCTGAGCTGGTCTGAGCTGGTGCATGCCCTGCTTTCTTGTCTGTTAACAATAAGAAGATTAAGAGCCTGATAATAGTAAAATAATATAAAATTAATAAAATATTGCAAACAGATGCGACAAGCAATTAGTACTCGGAAGTGTCAAGATTATCCTTCTAAAAATCAATTTGATTAATTATGTTGCGACCCGAAGCAAGTCAGGTAATAATTAAAAGTATAAAAACTTTTATCAGTATAAGAGACAAACAAGTTTAATAAACATAACTTATTTGAGCTTCTGTCATTAAAAAAAAAAAAACATGAGCACAATAAGATAAGCACAACCTGGTGACTGTTGGATCTAAAATGAACGGCTCAAAACCCACCATTTTTTAACTGCACGGTTCTTAAGAATCGATATAGATTCGACGGTTTGCTGGTTCGACAAAGGGGGTAGGTTGTTTTCGTCCAATCTGATTCAAAACATGTTTTAAGAATTAAACTAACCAGCCAACCATTGAACCAACTGATCCGATTTGTTAAGTCATTTCTATTTATTCAAAAAGATATATTTTTGTTTAAAAGGAAGTTTTCGGCATATTTTCTCATAGACAAAATTCTGATTTTTTATTTTTAATTATATTTTTACCTGCATAAGAACCATTTTGCCGTTCCTCCAGCATGAACGGCAAAGCGAATGGCCGGAAGCTTGCAGCTCCCTTTGGTTGACTTGTTCTCAGCCGACCGTGCTGCTGCCGTCCAATCAATCCGTGAGGTTCTGATTTCTAGAATCCATTTACTTATAATCATTTGTGAGAACCCTTGAAAACAACTTTGCTTCTTTGTTTATCAGCGTACTACTCATTGATTACTCAAATATTTTAGATTTTCTGCAACCTTTTTGTTCTTCCATCGAAGTTCTGAGAGTTTGATCGAGCGTTTTAGATTTTAATTATTGAAAACCTCAGGCTTGCTTGGAATATGGTTTTTTCTACATAAAAAATCATGGAATCGATAGGGAGATCCATCTGGTCTTTCGCGAGAGCGAGAAATTTTTTTCTTTGCCTTTTGATGAGAAGATGAAGCTTCAACGCAACGATGATCACAGAGGATATACTCCTCCTTATGCTGAGAATCTGGACCCATCCTCTAAATCCAAAGGTTAATCTTTTGTTTATTAAGCTTGAATTTTAGTTCTAGCTGAAGTAGATATTTAACATTTTATTTGTGCAACTCTTATGTCGACGACCTTAAATTAGACAACTGTCAGTTAAATGGTATTTTAGTGAAGAGATACTTTAAGGGGCTGTTTGGTATCGGCTTTGATGTTCATGCATTCTCCAATTGCTGAAACGACCCTCCATGTTGTCCAAATCACTTTGCTTACTCTTGTAGATCTTATCAAGGCTCTATAGATGGAGATAAAAGTGTTTTCTAGTTTTTGTGCTATTGCCGGCTCCATTACAAGTAAACATTAACTTTCCATAGCTTTCATCATCAAACTATCATATAGGTGCTTGCTCATACATAGGAACATAATGTATGGAGGTGTGCAGATTTGATTCATAATATTACTAAATTTTTTATATTAATATATGTTTCCTCACTATTATAAATCAACCTCATACTGCAACCACCATTATAGCCTTATTGTCATAAGAGTATTGTCTATGTTACTAATTTGATTCATGATATATATTAGCATTTAGCTGAAGTATTCACAAGTTGATCAGTTGTTGACCTCTAACTGTCGGCTGGCTTCAACCACCCATGATCCCATACTCCACTTCCCCCACGATCTCACAGACCGCTTCTCACGTAACTCCCTCCAACTGCTGTTCATTTCTTCAAAACCAAAAATACACACAGAAGGAAAGCATCCGAACACATACAGAGGAAACCGAAGCCCCTTATGATCTCGTTCGTCCCTCTGCACTGCTGAAGCCCGCCGACCTCTAGACCTTTATCCACATACACAAGCACCCTTGGTTAAGCCCCCAACCTTCGACTCCGACATCCTGTACGTCAATCCTGCTCGTGCCGCTATCGTGCATGACTCCGACGCGGACTGATCTCCCGTTATCGAATCCTAGCCGCCGAGTCTGAGCCGTCTCCCTTTCTTTCTCTGTGTGTGTTTATATATAATACATATATATGCAATTTAAAAAAAAGAAGATGAAATAGATAATACAAAAAAAATAAATAGGAGTTGAAGACCTCGCATCGTTGATCTTAGATCTGGCTGGGATGGTTCTTAAATTCGAAGATCTACGCTGTGATCTTTGATCCAGATGAATGGTTTTAAATTTGAAGGCCCAGTGCAGTTGTATCTCAGATCCTAGCGAGATGGTTGCAAATGTGAAGACCTCACGTCGTTGTATCTTAGATCCGGGCGATTGATTGAAAGGCAAGTGCCTCCCCAATCTCCCTTCATGGCGAGGGGACGTCGGAAGGCTGCTGAAATTTTGAACGAAGCAAAAAAGGCCTTCACATGATTAAATTAAAAATGGTTTCCTTAAATGATTATAATTGAATGATATACATAAACTCTTTTAAAAGTCAAATTGAAATCATGTAATTCACCAATTATCTGGTGTATGTTAAATATCATCATTTCATTAAACCCAACATAAATTGCACTATACTTGAATAAAAAAATAAAGGTTAAATTTATTATTCAATGTTCAAATTAGTCTTCTTTAGCATCTTCTTTGGTTTAAGATATTGAGATTCCTTCATAGATAACCCTATGTTGCACCGATATGGATACGGCGACACAGATACGACACGATACAGATACGGGACACATCAATTCTTAAAAATACAGGATACGGGTACGACGCGGACACGACATTATAATTTATAAATCATACATAAAAATTAAGAAAGCAATCAAAGCATAATATTTGAAATTACAAAAAAAAAAAAATGACAACAACATCATTTGTAGCCTTGTAGCTTATAATATCAAAATATAAGTAAGCATTAAATGTCTAGTGCAACAACAAAAGCATAAACATAAATTATCTAGCACATTAAGTTTCAACTATTCAATAGAAGGAATGACATAATTATCTTCTTCATTGGTTTGTCTTTGAACTTCTATATCATCTTCAATAAATATCATAGCTTCTAATTCAGGCTCATCAAGTAAAAAATAAGTAATTTTTAATATTTTCATATCATCAAGAGACTCAAATCCATCTTGGAAACGAGAGAATCTTGCTCGTGACCGCGGAAGTAAATACGACACGTCTTTTTTTTTTGTTTTTCAATGGACACGCGTGTCCTTTTGAAATTAAATAGTATTTTAATTGGATATGGCTTTGGCGTATCCGACATGTATCGGTGGAGTATCGGAGGCGTATCCGTGTATCGGTGTATCAGATACAGCACGCCTTCATAAATAGGTGTATCGGTGCAACATAGAGATAACCAAGGTTTTCAAATGGCGATTAGCTTTTTAATTGACAAGGTACCTTTGGAGTTCCCTAAGTGATAGTATAGATAATATTCCCATGTAATATGGCTTCAGGATGGGAGTTATGTTTTGATGTAAAAACCAAGGCTATGATTGTGGTAGTATATGTATCGATGGTGCCACAAATTTAAAGCCAAGGGAACCACAACATCTATTGGAAGCTCATTGTAGATGTTTATATTAGTTGCAGTGAATATAAGCTAAAACTAAGAATTTGATTAGGGTATCAAACTTGTTCATATGAATCATTGTATACACATCATTATTCAAACTTGCTTAAGAGTCCTTAAATAAATCTTTTTGAATTGATGTGAATATAGTGACTTTTGCTAATGAAATTAGCAATCTCATGTATTTTGGTGATGATGGCAATCTCTGTAAGATTTGGGAATGACTCTATTTCAAACTATCTATGGTAGAATGCCCCCTTATTGCTACTGTCATCTTCTTCACCAAATAAAATTATCAACACCCTTTTGTTGTAGAATGATACCATTTGTTAGACCAGTCCAGGTGGGACCGGCTTACATGCGAAACAGGCGGAGAAGTCCACCTCGCCTGTATCCACGTCCAAAGAGTCAGATTTGGAAGGAACTTTGAGGCAATTGTCCCCCATCACCCTAAGGGGTTCCGCCCTTGGGTTAGGGCATCTTGAATTTTGTTGATTTTGGGATCACTTAGGTTTAGGTTTTGGGCTCTAGATTCGTCTAGCGATTAGGAGAGATCGATCCTCCTCTCGAATAGAGGATCACTTATTTTTTATTGTTTTCTTCTGATATATTTGATTCTTACAATAAAATTACTATTTTTCTAGTTTTCATTGGAGTTTGGAAGAGTTTTCTCATTTTTTTTGTCTTTCTTGCTAGGATACACTTGAAATCTACAATTGTTTTCTATCAAATTGGTATTAGAGTAAGTCTTGGGACCGTTTGTGGGCTGATTTTGGCGAATTTCAGTGACTGATTTTTAGTTGAGAAGGGACAAAGTTGCTGTTTTTGTAATCCAAATCCATAATTTATGGATTTACAAAACTTGATCGAGATGACGGTCAAGAAAGTTGATGCGCTAGAAGAAAGGCTTGAAGGGGAGATGAACCAAATCAAGACAATGGTTGAGGAAGGGGTTTCCTCCATGGAAGGACAAGTAGCCGATCTTCGGGACATGATGAAGAAAATGTTGGAAATCCACAACTAAATGGCGGCTTCTGTGGCAAAAGGGGAGGAAGGAAAAAATACGAATTTTGAAATTTGTAGGGAAGAAAATGAGGTGGAAATCGTCGAGGGAGAAAGTAGGAAACCCTATCTGGAGCCTTTCCAGAGGGAGGATAGAGGAGGTAGGTATGGGGAAGGGCATGGGTATGGAGGGTCGGAGCAAAGGGGTGCTGATTGGGAATGCCGGGAGGGACATTATGGTCACCGAGGTGCTGATTTTAAAGGAAGAAGAGGGGAATTCAAAGGGGGTTTGGGCTATGGCAGGGCAAAGGAAGACCGAGAGACGGGGGTGGGCCGAGCACTTGGGAGAGGGGAAGCTATGGAGGAATAAGGGGGAATGGTGGAGATCAGAAGGCGAGGAAACTAAAGATGCCCATATTCGAAGGGGGATACTTATGAGTGGATTTATAAGGTGGAAATGTACTTTTGCCATTAATGGCTTGACAGAGGATGAGAAATTAATAGATGCAGGCTTATGCCTGGAAGGAAAGGCGCTGTCATGATACCAGTGGAGAGATCAGAGGAGGTCCATTCGGTGCTGGGGAGAATTCAAGTACTGCTTAATAGAACGTTTCCAAACCGACCTGGGGGAGATTTTTATGAGCAGTTTTTTGCTTTATGCAAGGGGGATTAGCAGCGGATTATCAGGAGCGGTTTGAGCACTTGGCCAGTAGGGTAGAGCGATTATCAGATACTGTACTCGAGGGAAACTTCATAGAGGGGCTAAAGGCAGAAATCAGAGCGACAGTGAAAGTCCTGATGCCGCGGGACTTGGGGGAGGCCATGAAGTTAGCACAATTGGTTGAAATTAGAAAATTCTAGAGAAGGGAGCCAGGAGCAGCAGCTCAGGAGGATTTTATAGGACGACGACCACTCTTCTAGCACTCAAGGAGCCTACATCAGACAACATTAATGAGACAACTAGAGAAAAGCCAGTAGGAGGGAGTGGGGAGAATTTCAAGAGGCTGACAGAGAAGGAGATACAAGAGAAGATGGAAAAGAGGTTATGTTTCCGATGTGACGAGAAGTATACTCCAGGGCACAGGTGTAGGGATTAAACTTTTCAGGTTCTCACCATTGTGATGAAGAAGAAACTGAAGAGGGAGGTGATCGAGAGATGGATGCCAAGTTGCATCTGGATGTGGCGGAGGTCTTCATGAATTCAGTAGTAGGATTCCCTTCGAATCATACGATGAAGGTGAAGGGGGAAATAGCAGGCATGGAGATGGTAGTATTGATTGACAGTGAGACTACCCATAATTTTATTTCCACTCAGGTAGTCAATCAATTGGAGTGAAATTGGTGGACACCGGTTATTATAGGGTGATGATGGGTACAGGGAAGTTGGAGAAAGCCAGGGGATCTGTAGAGAAGTGTTGTTAACCATTCAAGGGATTCAAGTAAGGGAGGATTTTCTCCCACTAGAGTTAGGAAGTACTGATGTCATCCTGGGGATGAAGTGGTTGCAAACCTTGGGGGAAACCATGGACAATTGGGGAGCACTAATGATCGAATTAATGGTGGATGGGAGAAAGATGGTTATAAGGGGAGATGCAGGGCTATCCAAAGTCATGGTATCACTTAAGACCATGGTTAGGAGCTTACAAGAGGTGGGGGAAGATTATCTGGTGGGACTACACAGGTTGGAAGTGATCAGACTGGTGGAGGGATTGGATGTTTCTCTTTCATTGTAGCCCTTGATTCCACAATTCGGTATGGTTTTTCAAACACCTCAAGGATGGTCACCTCCACAAGAACATGAGCATATTTCCACCTTGAGGACAACTTTGATCTTTGGGAGGGGATTATTGTTAGACCGGTCCACTGGACATGTCTAGCCGGTCCAGGCGAGATCGGTTTACATGCGAAACAGGTAGAGAAGTCCTCACCTGTACGCAACACGCAAGCCGCCGAGTCCAAAGAGCAGATTTGGAAGAAATTTTGAGGGTTTGAGAGGGGAATTTGAATGTAGGGATTGTTTAGAGATTTCCTTTTGATTTGTATGCATTAAATAGCTTGTTCTGCTAGGATTATGTAGGGCATCTTGAATTTGGCTGATTTTGGGGTCTCTTAGGTTTAGGTTTTGGGCTCTAGATTCATCTAGAGATTGGGAGAGATCGATCATCCTCTCGAATAGAAGATCACTTGTATCTTGTTGTTTTCTTCCGATCTATTTAATTCTTGCAATAAAATTACTGTTTTTTTTTATTTTCATTGGAGTTTGGAAGAGTTTTCTCGCTGTTTTTGTCTTTCTTGCTAGGATTCACTTGAAATCTTTAAGTGTTTCATATCACCATCAAACAACAATTTAAGTAAAATTTGAACTCTATGCAAAATCAAATGAAACAACAGGCTAATTGATATCATCGTAACATAGAGTTTAATGTAAAAGACATACTTTGGCAATATGAAAGATGTATCAAAATATTCAAATAGTCTTGAATCGAATTAATTCGACTTTGCATATCCCTTCTCTTTAAAGAGTATTGAGCCGTCGTCAGTAAGTTATTAGAGAAAATATTCAAAGGGGTTCCATTAAATTATGGGATTGTGAAAGTAAGTTTTCACCCATATCACTTGAAGATATTAGGCTCCACATATGCTCCAGTCTTTATGCCAAAGCTCCGAAATGCCATATCTGAATATGCCACCTGATCCACAATATTTGCACAAGCGGACAGAAGACAATACTTGTATAATAACTCCAATCTATATGCTGAAAATACATCCTGTATGTGCTCCGATCATCACTTCTGATTTCTAAATCTAACAATCTGAGAATGCTGCATGGATCAAATATTCAAGTTTCATCATCCTTTAAAAAACTGCAGTTGACACAACTTGAATTTAACATCTAAATCATAAAATGTGACTTTAACATCACCCCGATAATGGCCGCATTAACAAGAAATCTTAATTGGAGGGGATCCCAAACATTTAAAATGTCACACAAATTCTTATGAAAGTACAATTGACTTTGAAGTCACCTCGATAATGGTCGTATTACAGTAAATTTCAACCGGAGGGGTCAATTCTCAAAAGCCTATGAAAGTTTCAAAATCTAATCATCAAAACTTAAAATTAAAATACATCCATATCTCACAATCGTTTATTGGGTGTAATAAATTTAAAATTAACCTTAGCTCACAAAGAGCGAATGTTATGTTGGGTGTATCACAAAGATTTAACCTCAAATAGTCTCTTACTAGAAGGGACGTGGCACGTGCCCTCTGATCAGGTGGTTTTGCCTCAAAATGGCACCATTATATTATGATCATGGCGAAAGCTCGTATGTTCTCTAATGACATTAAACCCTTGAATAATTAATCATAGGGTATATTCGATAGGAATAAAGCCCTTCATCAGCTAAGGTGGATTTTGATTTATCTCCTTAGACAAACACCACCCAAGGTCTACAAGGTATTCTTAAACGAAGCAACCCATGGCTGCCGACAATGTGCCTTCTGTAAGGTTGGGCCAACTACCTTCTCTGACTAAGTAGACCAGAGATCATGACTGCCCGGGACGAAGGGACCATTGGATCTTGTTTGGGCTCATGTTCTCCCATCACCTAGTTTAAGTTTATGGTGATAAACTTAAAAATTCAAACTCTAAAATTGTTGTTATTATACACTAGGTTTGTAATTTATGCGACCTATCTTACTACTAACCTTAATCGAAAGTTTTGTCTCATTATTGGGTGGGGTAATTGACTATAGGGGCTTGCGCCTATAGGAAATTAGAACTCAAATCATAAAGTCCTCGCAAAATGAGGGCGAAATCTTTGGATAGTGTCTTATCTAAAACCCAATGTCTTCTGAAAATTTACCCCAGAACCTAAACCTTTTAAAACTCTACCCGTCACAAAGAAAAGAGAGTGGCGCGGAGAGATAGGTGTGCGGAATTTTCAAAGCCCACGTCAGTCATTAATAACTCTACTAGTCTCTTATGATGGTTGTCGATCATTTTCATAATTTTTAGACTGGAATGTCTATCTTCTTCTAAGTGTGCTTAGAGAGGTACATGAACTTATGTTGCCACCACCACCTCCTCCAAGTACGCAGACACCTCATTAACTATTTGGAGTAGTGTTTTGCACAACAATGAACTTTATAGAAGTCATCATCACCTATCATGTTGACTGCCTTACTCATACTTTATATATTTGGACAAGAGTTGGCATAAATCAACTTCAACTACAATTTTATTGACTAAAAAGGGGCTTGAATCATGAATGAATAATCTCAAGTGGAGCTTGCTTACAGCGTGACCATGAAGTGTGATCCACGAAATGTATGGCCCGATCCATGCAAACTTAGATGATTGACCCACTTAAAAGTTTAGTTTAGGCCTAGGCTCCATCCTCGAAGAAATGTGTTTAATGGGCCATACCTTAAGTCCGATCCACTTAGGTTGATTTATACAAATATAAATGACCATCTCCTGTTTGAATTTAAAATAAACTTCCCACACTCTAGGATAATGAAATCAATTCTCCAAATATCATATGCAAAATCTTCACATTTACTTTATTTACTCATGTTATCTCAATATGCAACTCTAAGAGGATGTCCATATTGATATCCTAAGAGTGCCTTTGGATCGGAAAGATAGTAGTTAAACTCCTCCCCCTCGATTAGACTCGACTTATAAAGTGACTCACCATGATAAAATATTTTTGTGTTTTATTGTAAGAAACCTGAAAATAAGCTGGAAATTGATTTGTTCTTACAAAAATATGAGAACAAATTAATTCTGGTTATTCAGAAAATGCCATCAAGATTTCTGCTTTTGCAATCTGCGTGCAATATGGATAGGATACTTCCATCCATCAGATCACTCGATATGTTCAAAGGCCCTTCCATCAAATACATAAATTAAGCATAGATCTTGTGGCGTCAACCAAGATCTGACTTTCTAGCTTAAATCAAACTAATTTCATTTATTTATAACACAAGACTTAAAACATAAATTCCTCATTTATCCATTCATCATCTTCTGGGGAAAAATGGTCTGATAGAGATCTTGGAAGGGAGGGATCTCGCTTCTTATCTTTAAGATCACTTGGAAGACCAAATCCCCTTAAGCTCAGGGCATTTTTTATCTAGCATGGAGTTCGAGGACAACGTGCAGTAAACTAATCATCTCAGCAAAATCACTAATCTCCATCCTCATCTCTATAAACCTTTCAAGGAAGATAAATGATTTCTAACATTCATTCTTGCCTTCAAAAGGAGGAGCACGCTCTTTTGAGTCCGCTCTTTTAATCCTAAAGGAAAAAAATTGTTAAATTAATTCCAATTTTTCTTCACCTTCGAGCTAAATCCTTGACTTAGGTGTTTTAAGGGTCTTGTTGGGGATAAAATACTTGGGTTAACTTATTGATCTCTTGTTTTCTTGATTGTGTAAGGTATGTTATCAGGCTCGAGATGACTGACTTACCTTCAATGTCTCTCCCAACGTTCATAGGCTGTTTCCTAGACACAACAGTGGGTATGGTTATTATGGGCAAAATATCTATACAGCATCAACTTTTCAGTTTCATTTTACTAAAAATAAAGCCACTGCCTACTGTGCTAGGTAGCTATTCATCATTCTTCATTAATAAAAAAAGCAGGAACAAGATGGATATTTGTGGTGGGACTATTATCAACAAATGTATGCTCAGAAAAGGTTATACGTTTGACTTCTGTTCCTCTAAACGATAAGCTCTCCATTGTCATTTCATGTTGGTTCCTGTACGCATCCTATATGAACCAAGAAGAAAAACATGATAGGTCCTTTCTTGTCGAAAAGACAGTTTCTGTGCTTGTTTTGCTAGAAACTTTTGCAAATCTTACGTTTTCTTACTATCTGTTTTTCCTAAAACTTCTGGTATTAATTTAAGTTCCATTTTAAGTTTTATTTTTCCATCTTAATTGATAAATGGCATGCAACCAAACTGATATAGTTTATTTTATTGAAAATAAGGAGATTTGAAGGAGAGTTTCTACATAGGTCCAGCCAAAAGCTGCAAATCTATTCTCGAGTCAAATCAGTGGCCTTCAGAAGGTAAAAAATAATTCTCATCCTTAAACCTTTCTCATATGCCTAGTGGATCAGTAGCTTCGTACAATAATTGTTACTTATTCTTTCATGTGCTCTTGTTCAGTAGTAATATTATATCATTTTTTCTTGTAAAGCTTACCTTTCTTGCTTGCTCGAGTTTAGGGCTGCAAGCGAACCAAGCTTTCGACGAACTACTCGATGCTTGGTTCGATTAAAACTCGTTTGTGATCACTTAACTAACTAAACAAACAAACTTGAACAACATTTTAAATACTCGATCATTAAATAAACAAGTTTGAACACTAATGTGTTCGGTTCATTTATGTTCACGGACAACATCATTTGAAGTTCGTGAACAAGCTCGATAAAAAACTCGATAAAAGCTCGAATGGAGAGAAATGCAACATGTAAACTTCATTTAAAAATATATTCATATAGATTAATCATATTTTCATTTTAAATAGACAACTGTTTTATTATAAATTTAATTTTCTGAACAAAAGACATTTCACATTTGTCCATATTTGCTAGTTATTTGTTTAAGATGTTCATGAACAAATTTAATGTTTGTTTGTTAAATATGTTCACGAACATAGCTCATTAAATCTTGTTTGTTTAAAGCTCGATAAGCATTAAACGAACCGAACATGAACCAAACATGAACACCCTTAAATTAAACGAACCAAACGTGAACACAAACAATAAAACTCGAATCAAACACAAATCGAACTTGAACAAGCTAATGATAAACGAACTCAAACATGAATATTCACATACTCGGTTTGACTCGGTTCGTTTGCAGCCCTACTCGAGCTTTTTCATTTCTTTTTAATATATCTGAATAAACGTTGTCTGGAAATTTTAGCGAGCTTGCCATTATGGAGATCTACAATGGTTTCTTACCATGAAAAAGTCTTGTAAGTAACTTTTAGACCTCCCTTACCTGTCACTATTCTTCATAACTCATATTACGATCTTCTTGGAATATTTTCTCTTCTAGCATCAATGTATATTGCACTTGGTAACATATTTAGTAACCATATAACGGCAGATGTTCACTTGCAAAATTTATAAGATTTCTAATGATTACTTTGCGTCTATGCTTCATATTTCAAAACTTATGAGTCAGATGAAGACTTACAAATTTGTTTTTTTTATGCAATGCTTAAGCAATCATTAATGTAACTGGAAACTTTGATGAGCTGAGTTATAGCTTTTCATTCATGCTGAAACAGCTAAAAATGATGAGCTTCTTGAGACGCCTGCATTGCCACATCTCAACATGTTCAATTTACTTGTTTGGTTGAAAAATGAATAGTTCTTGCACAATCAAATATTATAATTCAAATAACATAAATGTCCTAGTTTGAGTTCTGTCTTCTGCATAAAATAAAATATATTATAATCCAATGCTTGAGAAATATTGAAACCGTATATTGTGTATCACCATCCAATTCAGCGAAGTGAATTAACTATTAAAATCACTTGTCATTGTTCCTTGGGCGGATTTTCTGTGGAAATGATAGTTCTTGATTCAAAACATCTTAGGGTCAAGGGCTTGCTAGTGCCACTAAATGATATAATTAAGCACGCAAATACATGATTTGGTGTTAATAAATCACTATTTGGTGCAAAATTTTCAAGAAGTGCTTTAGTTTTGTCTTTAATGTATTTGATTTGACTATATTTCATGAACATCCTTCCAATGCTTTTTATTCTTCTCTCTTTTTATAAATTTGTGAATTCACATTCGATACTTTGTTGGGCAATTATTATATGCATCTTTTTCTAAAAGTTATTTTAAATGACTAAGTTTAAATCCATTTTTGATGCTGTATCGCAGATGTTTCTTGTTCATTAGTAAGACAAACGCATTTAGACCATTCTTAGATTAATTTACAGGTGGTATAGTTGGTTTAGCTAGATTTTTTGACAAAATGTTAAATTCTTAATTCGTTGGAATTGATTTTTTTTCAACTCGGGTAGAATGATGCAAATCTATGCGTCTACATTCATTAGTACACAAATCATGTGCATGGATATTGATTTAGTTGCCTCTATTACATAGCTTTTGTATTTTTTTTTTTTATAAAATATGCCTCGATGATCCTATTGAGAACGTGTTGAATTATCTAAAATCCTTGTTGGTTTCGTTTGATTCCATACGTTGATTTGAGTATCTAGCTTCTAGTTCAAACATTTGTTCTAAATTGTTTTGCTCTACAAGTCTTCGGACCCCTTAGTGTTCAACAACAGCAAAAATAGCATCAAGCTTTTGCCCACTACGCGGGGTCGGCTACATGAATCCTTTTTCACCATTGTGTCATGTTAAAAGTCAAATTCTCGTTTAAATCTACAAAAGAAAGATCATTTCTAATATTTTCTAACCAAGTCTTCGGACCCCTTATTGTTCATTGAAGTTATTTCTTTTGGAGTCCATGCTTTCAATCTCCTGTTTCCTTCTATATGTGATATCTATTGTAGCAAAGAAAGTAAGTTATTGATGTTTCTATTTTATTCTGAAGCAAATCCAGGAAGTTGATGTTTGATGAACTGTTGCTATTGGTTCTTTTTGCAGCTTGTTCTAGAGTCAATATCCTGTTGTTATTGTCGCTATTGTTGGTCCTTCACTTGTATTCGGCTTTTGGCCTTATTTGCTGATTTTTGAAATTGAAACTTATTTTTGTGTTCGTTGAAATCGAGAGTTGCTGTTTTTTGCCACATTTTGGGATTTTGGAAACTATCAATTGTGGGTTTAGATTTGACTATAAATAGGACTATATGCATGTAAATTTCATTCAATAGGTCAATAAAATTTCAGATTTTCTTTCAAACTTATGAATTGTGTTGGACACAAATTCCTTATCTGCAGTGTAAAATTTGATGACAACTTATGTGGGAAGATTTCAATGAGTTTACAAAGTTTAACATCATGCTTGAAATATATTTGCTAGATTGTACGTTTGAAAAATAGTTTTTTTAAGGGATAAGCCCAAATTGTATTCAATAAAAAGGGAAATACAACGACCCCATTACAACGTTTGCGAGCATAAACACCAAATTACAATACAACGATTGAGAACCAAATCTCCAAAAGAAAATATCTAAGATGAGACAATGAAAGCCCACAAAACACCCTAGAAGAAATGATCCGAACAAAAAATCAAATACCACAACCCAGTTGGACTCAGTAATGGAAATCCTGCAACCACCGATCCGCCATGGAGGGACCATCCATTGGAGGTAGCAAGCCACAAGGCAACCAGCCGAATACCGCACAAGTAAGAATCATCAACCCACAAGGCAATGATAAACCACTAGTCAGGATTATACCACCAAGTTTGTCAGCTATCCCAGGCCAAGATAGGGTTATGCAGAAAAGCCTCATCATCGTCCAGAAAGAAACCATCGTACCTGTGATACAAAAAATCCCCAAAACCCAAAGCCAAGCCAAAAAAAATAACCCCACCCATAAAGGATTCTATATAAAATATAAGCATCAAGCTCACCATCATCAAACCCCTCAACAACCCAAGAACAACCAACATCAGAAAAAAGAACCGCACAAAGCTATTTCCTTTTATGATTCCTCTAACGATGTTTGCCTCCCCCAAGAGCAAACGCCTTGTCAACGATGTGATTAACAATCAAAGAATATTCCTCTTGCCCCACCAAAACATGGGGGGAGGAAATAGAGTCATCCAACCAATCATTATGATTCACACTGGAACCTTCCAAATTAAGTGCCATATGAGCTAACATAACATCATTAGAGATAAGAGCAACATGAACATCTACCAAAGGAACATTCGATAGAACCGGTTCAACTGAATCCAATGGCGAGCAAAATCATCACCCAAACACTCCAAATCCAACTCAGCCCTAACCATCACCGGCCTGGCAGAAATAGCTCCGCACCCCCCGCAACTAAAAAAATAGAATTTACAGCATCTACCACTACACTGCCACTAATGGGACTAGCAATGAGGTTATTAAGACAATTATTATCATCAACTCTCTGATGCGAAACAACTGGGATTTTAAAGGAATAATAAAAGTTTTGCAAGCTTGCTACTTCACGAATAATGGATTACAAGAAATCATTAAAGAGTTATCTTTGGTGAATTGTTTTAGAAATCGGTTGCAATTTAGAAGGAAAAGCCAATTCAAAATAAAATCGACAAATCACAGTAAAGTTGAATGCACTTGTAATAACAATCCATAGGTTAATGTCAAGAATCTTCACCTCAAGTTCCCTTGTATCTCACTCACGCTCTAGGGGAATTACTTAATGGAGAGAAGTCTTGAGCGAACTAGATGATGCCACTTAAGAGGATGGTGACGTCGATGGTCTTGATCAAAGGAGAAGTAGCCGGAGAAGGAGGTAAGGTTGAATGCCCCACGAGTTGCCTTTGCACTGACGGTCGTGCTCGTTGATCACCCCCGCTAGGTGAAGAAGAATGTGATCAACATAGTCTTCAACGAACCCTTCTCTTCCTTGCTATGGAATTCATTTGGATTGGAGCTTCCAAGAGAGAGGTAGGAAGAAGGGAAGGGGGCGGCCAAGGTGGGGGAGAAGAAGGGGGGGGGGGGGGGGGGTTGGGTTGGATGTGGGCTTGGATTAGGTTAGAAGTGGGGAGAGAGATATTAATAAAAAATCTGAAATTAAATTCAGATTTTAAGTGGATTTGGCGGGATTTAATTTGAATTTTGAATTCAAATTATAGTGGGAGGGAGCCTTAATAGGAAAGCAATGAAATTGAGCCCATTAATGGGTAGGCCTCCGATATGAAGAGGAGAGAGGGAGTTGTGGGGAGAGTTTTAAAAGTTTCCAAAACAACACATGAGGAATTAGGAAAGTTATTATGAAATCCACTTTAATTTGAATTTCAAATAGGTTTGAATTTAAGCACTTTCCTAATTAGGATTTGCAAATAAAGAAAGTTTTCGAAATTTGAATTTCAAATTTCAAATTGGGATAATTACTTTCCTTTCTCTTGGAGCTAATTTTGGAGGGGAGTTATGATGATTGAGATCATTATAATGGGAGAATTTAATGGGTGGCCAGCAGTGGAGCTTGGAGAGAGAGGCTCGACTAACGTTTATGAGGTCTTGGCCGGCGGTGGGGATGGGAAGGGTTTAGCGCCAAAGGATTTGAGGAGGGCGTAAAGGTGGCCGGTGGATTGGGTAGAGAGGTAGGTGGCCGACGGCTTGGGAGGAAACTAGGGGGTTGGCGGGTGGAGGAAAGAAGAAAGGGGGAGAAGGAGATAGACCACGAGTCACGGACTCTTCCAATGACTAGTGGGTATTGCGCTCGCCCGCACCTCAGGCTCTTTCTTCTCTCTTGAGCACACTCAAAAAGAAGAAGAAAAAGACAAAATCAGATTTTCATTCAAACATTCATTAAAAATTCGATACAAAGACTTTGGCCACTATATATAGGCCAAGCTAATGAAAATAAACAAAGACGCATACGCCCCTTGGGCTACAAAGCACTAAACTCCCTCATAGGGGTACAAAGGTCCACTGAAAACAAAAATAATAAAATAAAACTAATATAATAACAAAGCACTCAATAATAGATGCCTCTGATCTTGGCCGTTGATTTGTGATATCTCCTGTGATAAACACGCTGGAAACAACGACCGATGTCCTCATCACTCTCATTCCCACCTTCCTTGTTATCGCCAGTGATAGTCAAAACCAAATCAGACACTTGCCCTCAACATCAACAGGACTGCCCAAAGGCAAAGCAGAAGTCGGTTGTTTAGCGACTCCCAAAGAAGCAGCTTCCACCCAACACCATAACCCGCATCAGCATCAATAGGACCCAACACCAAAACCTTATCAGTTTCATCACAAAAAATTCCAAATTATTCAACTCATTAATAATAGAGGGCTGAGCAGACAAGGAAGGGATAGTAGGAATATCCAAATTATCTTAAACACCATCACAACATATGTTAATATTAATAGGTTTAGTGGCATTAGTAGGACCAATATGTGGGGCAGAAGAAGGATGAGGACGACAATTACCAGTCAAATGCCCAATACACTTACAAGAAGCACAAAATGGGGGAAAAACTTCTATCACAACTTGCTGAATGTATCCAAATTTCTCTGGCCCTAGTAAACTTTATCAGGATAAGTTTTTGTTATTTTAAGCTCAATCAAAACCAGAGCTACTGAAGGACAAGAGCCAACAGAAGTAGCATTATCAACCTTCAACGACCTGCCAAAAATTGAACCCAAGCTGTGAAGTAGAGGTGTCAATATTGGACCCGACCCGAAATTTTTGAGTTTGGGTTGACCCGAACCCGAAACGGGTCGGGTTGACCCTTTGCCCCGAAATTGACCCGTTTTGACCTGAAAACCCTTTTTTGACCCGGCAACCTGAGGTGTCAATATTGGACCCGTTTTTTACCCGAAATCCGGAGATTGACCCATTTTTGGACCCAAAGCTGGCCGGGTTCAGGTTCGAAAAACCGACCCGTTTGCAAAAACCGGTCAGGTTTGGGTTGACCCGAATTGTGCCGGGTCAGTTTCGGGTTCGACCTGAACCCAACCTGTGACCCGAAATTAACACCCCTACCGTGAAGGATGTGGGGGGAGAAGAGGTGGGGCCAAAGGTTCAGGAAGGAAATCCAGATGGGGATGACCAGGGACTCAACGCCAACATCATATAAAGGAGACCATTTGGTCAATTTCAAATAGCATTATTAACAAGATAAGATCTATGACAAAAAATTCTATTATAATATAAATCATTATTCAACTTAATCAGGATATGCGATGAATCAAGCAGAGTAACATAAACCTCGCTATTCAGCTAAGGGTTGAAGAAGAACCTTTTAATAGCTTCAAGAGAGGGTCGCTTAGAAGGGAAAAAACCAACTAATGAAAATTGAAAGGGACCTGCCAAAGTGATTATTTCCTCCTTTGAGATCCACAAAGAAGGCAAGCTGCGAAAAGAGGTCGGTTTAAGCTCAGGAAAACTCGCACTAAAAGAGCATCCAGATAGGGCATTGAGAAAAGTGCGAGATTTAAACGATTTATCTAAAAAACCAGGATCAGCCAGGCGTTTGCCCTCCATCCGGCAAAAACTGGCCGGAGGGGACAAAAGCCAAACACAAGAGACCACCAAAACCGAAAAAAATAATCAAAGGAAAGGAAGCTTCCCTGAAGCCAGCCCCATGACGGCAAGGGCGGAAGCCGCCAGGGAAACGAGTGGGACCCTAGCAGAGAAGCCTCCTGAAAAATAGTTATTTTCTAATCATATTCAATTTTAGGTCTGGCAATGATGCATTGTATAACATTCCAAGAATTTTCAATCAGAATACTTTTAGAATTACTAGCCTCTTCATTAAATTAATGAACATCACCCTCACTAATTTCATTGTTATCTTCCTCATCAATATGCAAATTTCTATTTAGGGCATTCATTTATAAAGTGGCCCATTTTAAAATAGCTTCTTCAATAAAAATTTTAGAGTAATGTAGTATGCGGAATTTTAATTATATATTTAAAAATTATATTTTTGTGATCGAATATGATAGAGAATAATATACCATCTTAAAAGATAGTAATGTTATTCTACTATAGATTCAAAGACAAAAATATGATTTTAGAAAATTGTTAATATTCCAAAAGATATTTTCTCCTTTCTAATATGTGTAAGATTATATTATTTTGGGGTACAGTTCCCCATAAGAATAAACCTTCATGGTTATTACATTTCTAGAGAAGTGATTTTTTTAAAATACTTTCAATTAAATTAGTGACAAATAGTTTTATGATTTTTAAAGTTTAGAGAAGGATGTAGTTTTGAAACAATTCTCTTAGGAAGTCAATCAAAGAATAATAAGGTGTGTTGTGTACTGAGAAACTAAGAAGCACTCCGAGCTATCCTAAATTGAGCTTTAATGTTTTGATATTTTAATGTAGCATATGAGTTCATTTTCTTGGAAAGTTGGGGCTTACAATTCATTAATATAAATTGATAAAATGCCTAGGAAGTGAAGACCTATGGTATAACAAATAAGAAATTATGAGCCTCATAATCTAAAGCTATAGTGATAATCACCATTTATGCAGTGACTTGAACCTATGTTTAAGGAAATGTATGTGACCTAAAATTTGAACCCCACCAAAACGTTAAGCAGGCTTGACTCTATTGGACTTCTATTCATGTCAAAAAAAGATAGTTTGTTAAATCCACATAATTACTTTAAAATCATGATATCTGTCTCTGTACAATGCATGATAAATTAGCTTGCTTTTATTTTAGGAAATAGGGCTTACAACTTAGCTACTGAAGGTTAGTAGTTTGACCATGAGTGATATGCGATGCACCTAGCTAATGCAAAATTTTATTTAATAAAGGCTTCCTATTCATTTTTGTCTAAATTATTTCTAGTTATTTTTATTTTGTTCTTCTCTTTATTAAAAAAATTATTTTTTTAGAAATATATCATCAAAACAAATTCATGCTTGTTCTATACTTTACATAAGAAAGTTTAAAAAAGCAAGTTTCATTCATTTCATTTATTTAAAGAAAATACTCAAATGTAAAAAAAATATTAAGTAGTTTATAAAACATCACAAAATTAAGCAAAAATGAAGAATTTTACCTTAGAAAGTCTAACATTAGTTTCCTATCCAACATCTATTGGGATGTCATCTTATTATTTGTTTATCGCTTCATTCCATTTTATTAAAGGGATCTCTTAAAATCTATCTTTAACCCCTATTATTCCAAATGCACTTGAAAAAATTTAGAGAGGTTTATGGGTTAATCAAGAACTTCTTTTGTATATTTGAGGGTAATCAGAGATTATTATACCATATAATCATATTATTCAACCTATTTATTCAAGCTTAAATAATATTCTCAAGATAGTGTCAAACCTAATTGAATGCTGGCTCGTTATATTCTCTACAATTTTTTTGAGTTTAAGGTGGGGTGGAACATTAAATTTGGACTTATATTGAGTAAGCTATAAATTTCCAAAATTTGTTTTAATTTCTAGTTTAATAAAAGTTTTAACTTTTTTTTGTTAAACTTAAATGCTGACTAGGATGATGTTTTACACACGTTGGCACTAGAATGCCAGCTTTATAAACTAATGTGGCTAATGGTCGTGCAAGATTAATTGTAGCACTTTGATCTCAGATTGGATGGCACATATTAAATCGTGCAATTAATTGGGGTTTAAGGGTTTAGTATGCTATGAGATCAAGGTTGTCCATTCTATTTGATAAGATGAAAGGTGATCTTGTCGTCTTCTTCCTCTAGCTAAGATCAAAGAGACCATCCACAAAAACGTCTTTGATCCAAGCTGATAGGAGAGATTTTTGAATCCCTTCACTGGGAAGGATCGGAAGGTTAAGGTGAATCAATCTATTAGTTAAATTTCCTAGGGACTAAAGTTTTATTTCACAAAGTGCTAAACTAGAAATCAAATTAGGGAAAAATTCGAAATACCTTGTTCTCTCTAATTTAAAGTCAAATTTATGGATTTTTGACTTCTTCTGGTCGGGACATGTATCTCTAATGAAGATTGCAATCTCTGAGCAGGATTGGATAGTTGGGATGAAGACCATTGACTAAACCTTGATGGAGCTTAGTGGTTGAAGTAGATTCGTTGGGGAATTGGTGTAGGGAAGGACTTGGGACTAAAATGGGAGCTATATGAATGGAGAAGAGTTTGAACTTTGTGCTCAATTCTCATTGAAAGGAGGGGTGTTTATAGACCATATTCAGGGAAATTTTGATTTGATCCAATGGCATCCACTATAAATATTGACGTAAGGCTGTGAGGGACATACCAATGAGAAATTTTCAAGTGTCCTAGATTGTTTTAAGTAGTTAATTCCAGCTAGATTACTAGTTGGAGCTAGGCTAAGATGCCATGTTGATAATCTTTGTCATTGTTGATAGAATCGCTAGTGAGCTACCACCTTTGGCGGCAATGGACAATGTCGTTGTTCTTAAAAAAGCTATAATCAGAGTTTCAAGGTTTGAGGCCAGGTGCACCTAGCCTAATTTCTAGTTTAGCTTCATTTGTTGGGGTCTTTTTGTTTCTGTTTAGCCATGGGCTAGCCCAAATGACTTAGGATTGCTTAGCCAACTTCCTTGGGTGTTTAAGAAGTATATGTACAAGTTAGAAGGAAATGTGAATTAATCAAAATGGGTTTGAACATAAGATACCCCTAATGGTTCATTGTAAGGTTTATTGGTCAAAGTGGGTTCACCAAAGCCTAACATGGATTGACTTGTGTTTAACATAATTCTAAAATAAACTATTAGTCATTTTAGGTTATTAGAAACTGAAGGTAAGGTTTAATTACAAGGTATGATATGGTTTAACTCATTTTGACTCATGAAGGGTTTAACAACTTTGGTTTGACTACGGCTTAGAGCATTTAACCTTCAGTCAAACATGACTCCTAATGACCTTAAAATGATTTAGGGTCATTTGGAGCCAATGCCAAGGCCAATAGGTTCAATTTTGTACATAAGGTTTCAATTCAGGTTATATGGGTATATTGATTAAACCTAACTTTTCCATGTGTTGGATAAGTTAACCAAGTTCTTTGGCCTATGGGATGAGTCCAAGAGAAATCCAAGGACACCTAAGTGGGCTCCTTGGTTGGGAAGTCTAAGGTTGGCCAAGATAAGATGCTATAGGTTTAGGTTTTGAATTGGCTAAATTAGGATTTCTATGACTAGCCAATGCTAAGGTCAATAGGAATCCATCTAGAGAAACCTACATGGGATCCTATGCTAGGGAAGGATGACCTATAAGTTAAGGTTAAGCTCCAAGAATGTTTTTTTCAACCTCATAAAAAGTGTGGTCAAAATGTCGTAGCAACAAATTTTCTTTTAGTGTATGTGTTAAAAATAGTGTTACTTCCTTCTAAGATGTAATGGGTATAACATATTGATTTTGAATCTTTCACAAATAAATACATTTTTGTTATTACTCCTTTAGGAGTAGAAAATTTTAACATTATTCAATATTGAATACAAGTTGGAAAGCATATCCAAGTGAAGGAATATGATGTGATGTCATCTCTTGTTTGATGATGAGTCTTAATCTATTTCTGATCCTTGTAAGCATTGTTTGGGGATCTTTAATTATTTCATAACACAATAGTAATTGTTCTAATTCATTCATGTATTAAATGATGAATTATTTCATGATAGCCTGAGTAGTTTTTGTAGGTTTCTACTTTTTATTTTTCACTCTAAAATACTTTAGCTTGCCCAATTAATTTCAACTTTTAAAATTCTAATTTTTGCAAACTTCACTTACGCTTACCTGACATTGTTTGTTCTACAAAGATGTTATTTATGTCTCTTGGCTAGTTAGAAAATACCTTAGGATCTATTTTTTATCGAACATAGATGCCTCAATTTTGACCTCATTAGTTATGTCAATATCCATGTTATAAATTTTATGTTTCTAGACTTATAATTACCACAATCCTATAAAATTTAACTTAGTCTTTCCTCTCATAATAAATTTGTTGATTCATAAACATGTTAACATTCTGTTAGACCGGTCCAGCCAGTCCGCACGGGACCGGCTTTTCGCAAACAGGAGGGATCTCCGCCTCCTATGGAGATCGAGCGGTCCGACCTCCCAAGCGGGCTTTTTAGGAAGCTTTTTTGAGGGTTTTGAGAGGGAAATTTGAATGTAGGGACTGTTTAGGGATTTCCTTTTGATTTGTATGCATTAACTACTTTGTTTTCCTAGGGTTTGGGTATCTTAAATTTGGCTGAAATTTGAGATATCTTAGATTTAGGTTTTCTTTGGGCTCTAGCGGCGTCTAGAGATTTGGGAGAGATCGATCCTCCCCTCGAATTGAGGATCAAGTATATCTTGCTATTTTTCCATGTTCCTTTCATCAAATAATACAAATTATTTACTGTTTTTGTGATTTTTGTGCGGATTTTCGTGAAGATTCTTGCTGTTTTGAGAAGATTGATAGGAAATACTCGCGATCTACAAGTGTTTCCTATCAAATTGGTATCAGAGCAAGTCTTGGGACTGGTTGAGGGCTGTTTTCGGCAAATTACAGCAGCAAATTTTTGCCCGGAAAAGGAGGATGTTGCTGTTTTTTTACTCCAAAATCTAGATTTTGTGAATCTACAAACTCCGGATTGTAATGGCGGCTAAGAAAGTTGATGCTTTGGAGGAGAGACTCGAAGGAAAGATGAATCACATCAAAGAAACTGTGGAGGAAAGAATTTCTTCCATGGAGGGGCAGGTGGACGATCTCAGAGAGATGATGAAAAGAATGTTGGAGCTTCAAGCACAAACGGCGACATCCGAAGCGAAGGGCCCAGAAGCGAAGAACACCAATTATGAAATCCATAAGGAGGAAGAAGAGGTGAAAATCGTGGAGGGGAAGAAGAAGACCCTATTTGGAGCCTTTCCATAGGGAGGAAAGAGGAGATCGACATGGGGAAAGGTATGGCTATGGGGGTGCGGAGCAAAGAGGGGTTGATTGGGAACGCCATGAGGGGTTTTACGGCCGTCAGGGTGCTGATTTTGAATGAAGAAGGGAATTCGAAGGGTGTTTGGGCTATGGCAGGGCAAGGGAAGACCGGGAGATGTGGGGTGGGCCGAGCACTTGGGAGAGGGGAAGCTATGGAGGAATAAGGGGGAATGGTGGAGATTGGAAGGTGAGGAAGTTGCAGATGCCTATCTTTGAGGGGGAGGATGCATATGGGTGGATCTATAAGGTGGAGAGGTACTTTGCTGTTAATGGCTAACAGAGGAGGAGAAACTGACAGCAGCAGGCCTATGCTTGGAGGAGAAGGCACTGTTATGGTACTAGTGGAGAGACTAGAGGAGACATCAGTAATTGGAGAGAATTCAAGGACAGCATAATAGAACGTTTCCAAATTGACCAGGGAGGAAATTTCTATGAGCAGTTCTTTGCTTTGGCACAGGAAGGATCAGTAGTAGACTATCGGGAACAGTTTGAGCACCTAGCCATTAGGGTGGAGCAATTATTAGATACGGTATTGGAGGGAAACTTCATGAAGGGGTTGAAGGCAGAGATCCGAGCAGCAGTGAATGTTTTGATGCCTCATGACTTAGGGGAGGCCATGAAGTTGGCCCAGCTGGTGGAAAATCAGAAGAATCTAGAGAAGGGAGCAAGGAGCAACAGCTCATGAGGCTCTTACAGGACGACAACCACTCTTCTAACACCTAAGGGGCCTGCATCAGGCAACATTAATGAGACCACCAGAGAGAAGCCAGTAGGAGGAGGGAGTAGGAAAAATTTCAAGAGGCTGCCAGAGAAGGAGATGTAAGAGAGGAGGGCAAAGGGATTGTGTTTCAGGTGCGAGGAGAAGTATACGCTAGGGCATCGGTGCAAGGACCAAACTTTTCAGGTTCTCACCGTCTGCGATGACAAGGAAACTGAGAAGGGAGGTGAGGAGGAGACAGAGGAGGAGATGGAGGAGAAGCTACATTTGGATCTGACTGAGGTTTCCCTGAACTTAGTGGTAGGATTCACTATGAATCATACCATGAAGGTGAAGGGGGAGATAAAGGGCAGAGAGGTGGTGGTGTTAATTGATAGTGGGGCTACCCACAATTTCATTCCACTCAGGTCGTTGACTAATTGGGAGTGAAGTTGGTGGACACCGGTTGTTATGGAGTGATGATGGGTACAGGGAAGGTGGAGAAAGGTCAGGGGATCTGTAAAGGAGTGGTATTGACCATCCAGGAGATTCAGCTAAGGGAGGACTTTCTCCCACTAGAGTTAGGAAGTATTGATGTCATCCTGGGGATGAAGTGGTTGCAAATCTTAGGGGGAATCAAGGACAATTAGGGAGCACTCACGATGGAATTAATGGTGGATGGGAGAAAGGTGGTTATAAGGGGAGATGCAGGGCTATCCAAAGCCATGGTATCACTTTAGACCATGGTTAGGGGCCTACAAGAGGTGGGGGAATATTTTCTGGTGGGACTATATAAGCTGGATGTGATAAGGATGGAGGGAGAGAATCTTTCTCTTTCAGTGCAACCCTTGATTCAGCAATTTGGTAAGGATTTTCAGCCACATCAAGGATGGCCACCTCCACGGGAACACGAGTATATCTCCACCTTGAGGACAAGGTGGATATTTGGGAGGGGAGTATTGTTAGATCGGTCCACTGGACCGGTCCAGCCTATCCGCACGAGACCGGCATTTCGCAAACAGGCAGGATCTCCGCCTTCTGCGGAGATTGAGCAGCCCGACCGCCCAAGCGGAGCTTTTTAGGAATCTTTTTTGAGGGTCTTGAGAGGGAAATTTGAATGTAGGGACTGTTTAGGGATTTCCTTTTGATTTGTATGCATTAAATACTTTGTTTTCCTAGGGTTTGGGTATCTTGAATTTGGCTGAAATTTGAGATCTCTTACATTTAGGTTTTCTTTGGGTTCTAGCGGCATCTAGAGATTTGGTAGAGATCGATCCTCCTCTCGAATTGAGGATCAAGTGTATCTTGCTATTTTCCGTGTTCCTTTCATCAAATAATATAAATTATCTACTGTTTTTGTGATTTTTGTGCGGATTTTTGTGCGGATTTTCGTGAAGATTCTCGCTGTTTTGAGAAGATTGATAGGAAATACTCGCGATCTACAAGTGTTTCCTATCACATTCAAGTTAATAGGTTCGTCATTATAACTAGATACAACTTTTGGATCATGAAATTGAAATTAATTAGTATTCAAATTGTTAATTTGCTCCTTAACCTAATTTATCCCCTCACTCATTTAATTTTATTAAAAGCCCATTCCTTTGATGATCTGCTAATTGAATTTGAGTTGCACTTCTAGTTGATATATTGAAAAACTTAGCTTTTATATCAAATGTGATGCAAGATGTCTTAGGGTCTACGTTTTTTTTATGTAAATAAATAATGGAATGAATTTATTTAAGCGCTGTAACCCAATATTTGCACTTAACAAATCACTAATTTAAATAAATACTTTCCTTTTGTTTTAAGGTTGAAGTCTTTCCTTTAGAAATCATGTGAATCCCCATAGAAAATCATTTAATGATTGTCTAACAGAGATTCCATGTAGATATTTAATATCATAAAAAGTGTCTTTTTATCCCAATTTAAGCTACAACTAGAAACCATATTCTATAAGTTTTAATCAAATTCAATGACACAAGCGAGCCACTTATTATAATTATAGAAGCGAAAGAACTAAGAAAGGAATTATTAGAAATAGAAATCCATACCTCACGCCGGTACATGTAGTTCTCTTTCCCGAAATTTTTTAATCTCCATTTGTACCACACTCAAATAATTCACGTCCAAGGCATGTATAAAGAGAAGGAGAGTTTCATTAAATTATGATGGTTTATTTACTTGTCTGAGAAATTAAATATTTATAACTATCAAATTTCAAGAAAGCCTCCTAAAATTTTCTCAAAACAAATGCCATCCATAAATCACGCTGGAAAACAGCCTGTATCCTCACAAAAAAGCTATTATAATACACGCAAAGGATCATGCATATGGACCGCTCGGTTGGACCACCAAACATTGCAACAACTGGACCAAAGAAAATTAAAATAAAGGATTATGAAATAGAAACAACTAACTTTAACCAAAGTAAAAAAACGTTCCTTTTATCATTAAATTGCTGATCTTAACACAAAGTTTGCATTTTTAACTAATATAAACTTTTAAGATTTTCATCAATTCTGTTCCTGTAATGAATATGATCATCTTTTTTTTTTTTTTTTTAAGTTTTCTTGGTTGAGGATGCATGGATATTTGATCTTCACCTGGTGCATAAAATTTCTTGTTTTGGCGATTATATTTGTATGAATTACAAAATTCAACATCTATAATTGTTGAAATTAAGAATAACTGCTGCAGGACAATCGGAAAACACTTACTTTCCCTGATTGCTTTGTCTCTCAAACTCGATGAACAGTTCTTTGAAACAATTGGGGCATTGGATCCTCCAATGGGATTTGTTCGCTTATTGCACTATCCAGGTACATTTTTACCTTCTATGCATTTTCTTTTGCAAGAGCTTATAAGAGTTAAAACTCTTTTTAAATAACCTACTCCGTTTTAAGTTATCTGTTAGTCCAGTTATCTTGCATCTTATGTGGTGTGTTTGTTGCCTCTTTCTATTACTTTTTCTTTCATATAGAACCTGTTTTTTTATAACTTTCTACAAGTTCAATAAGCTTTACATTTTCTTCAATTGATTTAAATTTTTATTTGCTAAAGCACAACTGATCCAAATCAATAATGCCGTTTGATGAAATTATGGATCCATAGTTACTCATTTCGAGCGAGTATTTGATGATTAGTGGCTGATATTTGAACTTTTATCTGAACAGAGGTGTATTCTTTGTGTTGGAAATCAAGCAGAGGACTATGGTTTTGGATCAAATCAGGACTGTAGAATGCATTCAAGTGCTCACTGCACATGGAAATCATGTTTGAAAAAATGTTGGTTTAGTTTTCACTCGTTCTCAGTTTGAAAGTAAAATTATCACTTTTTAGGGGTGTTTTGAGAAGCTTGGTGGATTTTTAAATCATTGTTTGTGTCTAAATACATTCTGGGGTTGATATAATTCATCATTTTCAAGACATGATTTCTAGCTAAGAAGAGGAGAGATCATTGTTGTATTACAAAAATTGCAGCGAAGAAAAAGAAAGGTAAGAAGTAGAATAGGTAAGGGACCAATTTACCATTACTGGTATAACCCTAGAATGTTTTATAAAACATAGGCCTAACCTAAAAAGGAAACACGATATATAAAAGAAAGCAATTTTAAAATAAATCCCTTGGGGCTTCAATTCTCCAGGAAAATCGCCTAAGCGCGCGCGCGCGCACATATATATATATCTATATATATATATATATTACTCCACTCTCATTTCTTCCTGAAAATTTGTGTTCTTTCTTATAATTTACATTGTTGTTTTAATAGCCTTTTATGATTTCTGTTCATAAGCTGTAATTACATGTCAATAAAATTAATATGCAGGCGAGCTTAAGGTTGAGGATTATGATAATTATGGTGCATCTGCTCATTCAGACTATGGAATGATCACTCTTTTAGTAACTGATGGGGTCCCTGGGCTTCAGGCATGTTTCCTGGAGACACCATATACACTATAATTATTCAGGTTATATCTTGCCCATAAGCCTGCTTTCTATTGCTTAGATATGCAGAGATAAGGATAGACGGCCACAATTATGGGAGGATGTGCCTCATATTGAAGGGTAAGTTACAAATATGATTCTCATAATTTTCAAAGCAAATGCTTGGGAAACACGAAGCTTACTGTTAGACCGGTCCATTGGACCGGTCCAGCCGATTCCGTATGGAATGGATCACGCGAAACAGGCGGACATTTTCCTCCTGTCTGTGCTGCCGACCGAAGCACAAATCCCACTGAGCAATTTAGGAAGAATTTTTTAGGGAGTTAGGAGGGAATTTTGAATGTAGGGATTGTTTAGAGATTTCTTTTTGAATTGTATGCATTAAATAGTTTGTTTTCCTGGGGTTAGGGCATCTTGAATTTGGCTGAAATTTGAGATATCATAAATTTAGGTTTTCCTTTGGGCTCTAGCGGCGTCTAGAGATTGGGAGAGATCAATCCTCCTCTCGAATAAAGGATCAAATGTATCTTGGTATTTTCCGCTTACTTTTCATCAAATAATACAAATTGTCTACTATTTTCGTGGTTTTGTGTAGATTTTTGTGAACCGCTGTTTTCCGAAGATTGATAGGAAAAACTTGAGATCTACAAGTGTTTCCTATCACTTGCCTCCCCAACTCTTGCACACCTTAAATGGCACGTATATTTGTGTGATCATGTCCGACATTATCTATGCATACCAACTTTTTTAGATTGTCCTAGGGGTGGCACTCATTTAAGTTCAAGCATATGTTCTTTCGTGTTACATATTCTGAGTTCTCATGCCTAGTTATGTGGTAATCAAAAGTTAGTGTTATATATTTGAACATGATTATTCTATTTATATTTATGGAATATTATGACAACTTTGTGATTCCCTTGGCTTTATTACTTAAAATGCTTCCGTAGTAGCACGTCTCTAAACCAGACATTTCTTGTAATTACATACATCTACAGAGCATTCATTGTTAATATTGGGGACATGTTGGAGAGATGGACAAACTGCTTATTCCGGTATTAAACTGCATATTTTCTTCAGAATGTCTTTTAAATTGTTAAAAAAATTATTATAGCTCAGCAAATGTATAATTTTGTTTGCTGAATGTCATATTTGATAAATATCATGCAGATCAACATTGCATAGGGTGGTTGCAATTGGGAAGGAGCGCTATTCGGTGAATTTTGAATTCTTAATGCCCCAGCAATTCATTTGTACTGCTAAATTTGATATTTTGCTTGTGATTTTGATACTTTAAAAGAGAACCTCCATCCCATTCTTTTATTTTCAGGAAGTCGCTTCTTATTCTTGCATTAATGTCTCTGAAGGCAAGTACTGCAACAGTTTACTAACTGTGTGAACTGACCAGGTTGCTTTTTTCCTTGATCCAAGCTCTGATTGCCTAGTAGAATGCTTAGAGAGTTGTTGCAGTGAAACCTCTCCGCCAAGGTATTGTTCTCTTTTGCATTCTATGCACACTTTCTTGGTGGTTGTCAATTGTGTATCTATTCAATTTTCTTCTTGTGGAAGCAGTAAGCTTACTATCATAACCACCTTATGATGGATCTCCATTTCTCCCTGTGTTGAAGCCATTAATTACCTATAGCTTGGGGAGATTGATGGGGAGAATTTTATCTTTAAAAAGGATGTAAAGCGTGTTCTTCTACTAAATTAACAGCTGTAGCCCTTTGATTCTGTAGATTGTTGAATTAAGTTCTTGGCAGATGCAGCAACAATATACAACAACAACAACAACATCAAGCCTTTGTCCCACTACATGGGGTCGGCTACATGAATTTTTTTCGCCATTGTGTCATGTTAAAAGTCAAATTCTCATTTAAATCTAATAAAGAAAGATCATTTCTAATATTTTCTAACCAAGTCTTTTTAGGTCTACCTCTACCTTTCTTAACATAAGCAATTCTAATACTTCAACTTTCCTAACCAGGTCATCGGAAGGCCTCCGTTTAATGTGACCAAATCATCTAAGGCGACTCTCTCTAATCTTATCTTCCATTGGAGCTACTCCAACCTTTTCGTATCCTAACCTGACCGGCTTCAGGTTGATTTTTTTGAGTTCCCGCATGCAGCGGATAGCGCGGGCCGCACAACAGCCGTGGCAGTGGGCAGCGGCAGCGATGCCGATGAGGCAGCGTGTAGCGGCGGCGATGCCGGCGAGGCAGCGACGCGATGCGAGCAACTGTGACAGGTCGACTGCGACGAGACGCGAGGTCGCGAGTGACGCGATGAGGGCCACACGTGTGGGGCAGGAGGGTAGCCCGGGTAAGCGGGGTCGAGGTCGGGCAGGACCGGTCAGAGCGGGTAGGGCCATTTTCCTGGTCATTCCCGGGTTTTCGGGTAAACCCGAACCCGACCCGGTTTTACAAACGGGTCAGTTTTCTGGACCCGAACTAGACTCGCTTTGGGTTCGGGTCAACCGAAACCCAAAATTTTCAGGTCGGGTTCGGATCAGGTTTTTGGGTCGGGTCCAATATTGACAGGTCTAGCTCCTGCATACATATCCTTAATGATTTGAATATAAGTATTATTAACTTCTTTCTTTTCAAGAACTCTCCATAATACTTCTCTTGGAACTTTATCATATGCTTTCTCTAAATCTATAAATATCATATGCAGAGCGGCAACAATATAAAAGGGAAAAATATTTGATCAACTAATTTCTGCATAAAAATTCATTGTTTTGTCAGAGATTGTTTAAATATATTTTCAATTTTCTAAAATTTCTAGTGTATCATTGCACTCTATTATCTGCTAAAAGCTTCTTTCCCTGCAGATTTCCTCCTATCCGCGGTGGCGATTACCTCAAGGAACGTTTGGAGTTAACTTATTCGAAGTAATAGTCGTTATGCCAGACCGGTAATAGGAATTCACAGTTCAAATGCAAGTAATTATCAAAGCCCGTTCATGTTGTTCTCATGTATTTGATCCCTTAAAGTTTGTTGGCAAAATTAACTACATTTGATTTTCTATAGATGCTTGAAGCCAGTTTCTCCTGTAAAAGTTTTATTTTGTCATCTGTTAATTGCTGTTTCTACTGCTTGGAAGCCAAAACTGTCTTCTGAAATTTAAAATCCAGTAGGTATGAAGAGTGGAATTCAAATGAAGCCATAATTTATCATTTATGAACAAGCATATTGGTTATCTTTCATGAGTTTGAAGATTTTATTTCTTAGATGTTTTATAGTATTAGGCTACTTCTTTGCCACCATGCAAGCAATCAAAATAGTCAAAATCAACACCCAACCAGCTCAAGTGTTGTCCTTTGATTTTGGGCAAATTTTAAGGATCATGAATTTAGATACACGAGCGCAGAAAAAACACAGAGAGAGAGAGAGAGTTATTCTGTGCGGTCACCGGACGGTGTGCGGAGACGAATGAGAGGGTGCCACGTCATTTTTTTGTGTATTGTTGTTGTGTATCGGGTGACGTGGCACGCTCTCATTTGTCTCCAAACGGTCCGGTGACCGCACAAAATAATTTTTCGGGGGTGGGAGGTGTTGAGATTCAAGCTTCAAATTCAAGTGGTGAGAGAACTGAATATTTTGAAGCGGAGTGAAAGATGAAGCGGGTGGAAGGTAGGAGCAGACTGAATAGTGCAGTGCTATTAGCAAGCTGTGAGAGAAATAAATAGTGCAGAGAGGTGTGAAGATGCAGTGGCGAGCAGGCTGAAGCGAAAGTAATGATGCTGCTAGCAATCAATGAGGTAAAAGCAATGGAAAAGTTTTCTTTTTTATTTTATTTTTTTAAACTCAATTTAAATAATAGAATTTATTTTTCCATAAATTTAACTAATATTTAAGTGAGCTTATTAATGAGATATTATTAATTTAATTGATTTTTATTCCTGATTTATTTATGAATTTTGAGCTTAAAAATATTTTATTCTTCAAAATTCATATTTGTTATGTAAATGTTTAATTATTATAAATGTGATGGTTGGAATCTCAACAATTGTGATTATGCAAGTGTAAATATTTATGGCAGTTTGAGGTTAAGTTTCATAAATAAGTTCTTACAAGTTATTTGTTATTATTTTCATCCTACAAACATCTCTACTTAGGGAAATCATTTTCTTTTATTTTCATATGCTCTTTATGCAATATTTGATAATTTATTTTAACATAAAATTAAATAGAATAATACTATAAAGCAATGTCTCATTTAGGCAAGTATTTTTGTATATCTGAAAAAAATAATTTACGCACCATTTAATCAATGTATTAATGATCTCATGCCAATCTTATTCACTATTGTGGATTGAGAAATTCGCAGCAGTAGAGTGAGAAGAATATACGTCTTAGCAATACACAAGTTTTGCATACAAACAGATGAAAAAGAAAACACTAGGAATTTTATGTGGAAAATCCTTAGAAAGGGCAAAATCATGGTGATTTGCCCAGTTGAAATGGTTCAACTAAAATTTGGATAGATTACAAAAGTCAGTCTATCTTCCAGTCCAATGATTGGAAGTATACAATGTATTGAAAAATTCTATTAATCTTCAAACAGCTATTTTTAGTGTAAAAGTCTGGTGATAGTCAAGATGAACTTAAATGATGATTAAGAAAAACTTCAGGATGGTCAAGGAGAACGTCGGCAATGGAGAAGAAATCCAATAGTTGGGAAGAACGTTGGTATTTCGGAAGAACGTTGGTGTTTGGGAAGAATGAACGTTGGTGATGGAGTAGAACATTGGCGGTGAAGAAGAACATTAGCAATGATCCATGAACAGACAGAAGTCCAGCGAAAGAAAAGAAATTTAGCAGTAGACGACAGCAAGGGAACATTACAAGTTTTCTTCTATTTTTATTCTTCCCTCTCCTTCCCCTCCCCTTATGTGAAGAATAGGGTCATATTTATAGTTTTGTAGAGTAGCATGGCTTTTCTTCCCTCATTGGAATTGTCTCATCGAGCGGCTCGATTTGATTATAACATGCCATATTCGACGATTATTTGGTTATCCAATTAATGCCTTGAACCTTTCAAATATGCCTTAGACCTTTGATTTGGGCTCGTTTGGATTCATATTGGACCGATTTTGGTGTTGTTGGGTTCATCTTATTGAGATGTTAATTCAAATATAAGTTTGTTGAAGTCAGAACTTGGATGATTCTTATTTTAATTTTGAGAGTTTCTTGTATTGATATGCCTCGAGATTCATGTCCGATCAAGATAATTTGATATTTAACCTTTTTAACCAACAACCTCTTTGAACAAAATCATTAGATAATAGTTGCTAACTCTGAATCATTAAAATAAACTTTCTTCTTTCTTTTATTTAATCTTTTGCTTGAAATCCCACTTTTTCGGTGGAGTTTGATCGAATTTAATCATAAACTCACTCAAAATGTATATGTAAAACCTCAAATCTAATGCCTCTCGATTGGGAGCTCAAGATGCCAACCAATAGGCTAAGGTGGTCTGCATGGAGCCTTCGACTCACCTTCTCATGCTTCCATTGAATAGAAAAAAACTTTATGGCAATGCATATAAAATCCATCTTCCATTGAGTGTTAGGTGGCAAAAATCTCATTGAGTTATTCAATGCATGAACATTCTCATCTCTTAGGCTACGTTTGGAATGGCATTCTCACTACTTTGTAAAGTTACTTTTTAGTACAAAAATTTCTTGTGAGCAGGAAAAAATAGTGGTATAAGGTTGTCCCGGACAAAGCCTTAAGTTTCATTTGGGACAGCTTTTTTGTTGCTTTTTAAAGCAGTTTTTTTAGTATAAAAATTTCTGGAATTAGAAAATTTTATACTATAAAACAATTTTAAAAAGCATCATGAAAGTTGTCCCAAACGAAACCTTAATCTCATACAGTATAAAATTACAATCAATGTTTGAAAAACGGGTCGAATCCGGGAACCCGAATCCGACCAGTTTTGAAATCGGGTCGGGTCCAACCCAGATTTTTCGGGTCTAGTCCGGGTTGGGTTTTTATGTCGTGTCAAATATTGACACCCCTACTTAAAAAGGTAGTTTCTTAATAAAAAAATTCTTAAAAACAACGAAAAAGTAGTAGCCAAACAAAAATGATAATTACGATCCGAAAAATAAATAAATAAAAAAACTATCTGAAACGACATTTTGAAATTATTCACTAGGAGTCAAACCTATCAGTCAATCACTTGAAAAACCTTACTAATTTAAGATCATGATATCATGAGGATCATAATTGGCCACATATGCCAAATTGTAACTGCAGGCATTTAAATATTATGCATTATTTTATTTGTAAGCTTGTTGAGATAATTAATAGATTTGATAGCAGTGGGAAAAAAATAAAGCATAATTCTACTAGTTCGAATTTGCTTATGAGTTGCCTCATTTATTATAAAATATAGAAAAAAAAAATAATTATTTTCAAGCAATTAACATAACACAATAATAAAAAAAGAATGAAAAATTAAAAAAGAATTACTTAATATAAAAAACTTAGATATAATATTTAAATATTTTTAATAACTTCGTACATCAACTCCTAAATTCTAGTATACTTTTCATGTTTTTTATATGAATATATTTAAATGAGCTGACTCATAATTTAACGAGTTTAGAAAGAGCTTGGCTTGTTAGCTCATCGAACTCGGCACATGAGACATTCATCAAGCTCCTGAGTTAACTTATGAGCCGATTTGACTCACTTACAACCCCAGAATCAACATACTAAGAGGGTTTTGTGCTTTGATCTCTAGGTATGTTGTCTTGCTTCTTTATGCAATAAAGAGTCATGTGTAACATCACTAAAGTGTAAATTTACAATTAAGGGATAATTATTTAGTTCATGATCCAAGGGAGATCCATGTTGACATCTAGGAAGTGTGATATCACATCTATTAATTTTCTAAAATTATGATTTCACATCAAAAAATTTTCAAGGCACAATTTATTTATTTTCTTAACTAGTAAGTTTTATTATCCAAAAATTCATTCAACCAAGCATAAAATTTAAAGCAATTATAAGATATTAAAGTGCTTATATAATCAAATTATAAACTTTCGAAAGTACATTTATAGTGAAAATGTGCATCTTGACTAGTCACATATTACAAGCCTATGATTGATCAATTGATGTCATTAAAGAGTTTAAATGCTTGTCAAACATAAATAAAAAAATATTCATGGGGAACATTCTGAGTCATCAAATACAATGTTTGATATTTTGACAAAAATAATTAAAATGCTCCAAAAAAAAAAAATTTATTAAAGATTGTTCTTTTATACATAAGAGGAGATGGATGGAGATGAATCCACAAGAAGGATTCTGAAAAAGAGAATTCAGAACACTGTCTTTCAGCACCCGATATCTGTCATCAATAATAATGTCAGTATCTAATAATGTCGATATTTGTCGTTGCCACCATGATCAATATCGATAATCATCATCAACGCTAAGACCTACAATCGGCTTCAATATCAACACCCATTATTAACAAAAAAGCAAATTTCTATCATCTACACTAATAAGATCGACGTCCGTCATCGCCACCAAGATCAATATCCTCAATCATCACCAAGCCTAAAATCTACCATCAACTTTAACAACAATACACATTAATAACAATAAGGCAAAGTTCTATCATCAATAGATCCAATTACCAACAAAGCTAATGCCCATCTTTTAACATCCCTATATTAATACAAATGAAACGAAGGACACCATCCCTTAGATGAGGAATTCCTAGTGATCGACCGAATAGCTGGCTTTCTCCTAGTTAAATTATTGGTATCCAATCTAAGCCCTTTCGTCCCGGCCGAAGTACCATGGTGACCACCTGCCTGGAAAACAAGCTCCTCGGCGGCGATGAGGAGAAGTTCACACCCTTCCTCCTCTTTTCCTGCTTAGTTGCCTCCTCTGGTGGACTCTTGTTCGGCTACGATCTCGGCATCTCAGGTAAGGCTTCCATCTCTTTCCATCTTTCTCATTCCTGATCTTAGTAATGGATGAAATCGCCCAGGGGGAGTTACCTCCACGGAGTCTTTCCTCAAGCAATTCTTCCCCGGTGTCTACACCGCCATGAAGCAAGACGCTAACATCAGTAACTACTGCAAGTTTGATAGCCAGCTGCTCACCCTGTTCACCTCTTCACTCTACTTCGCCGGCCTTTTCGCCTCTCTCTTTTCTTCCCAAGTCACTAATAGATTAGGCTGCCGATTTTCCATGCGCACTGGCGGCGCTTTTTTCTTCGCCGGAGCCATTATCGGTGCAGCAGCAATCAACGTCCACATGCTCATCTTAAGTCGCCTCCTTCTAGGCTTTGGCGTTGGCTTCACCAATCAGGTTTGGGAAATGTTTAACTGTATATCTGAAGTTTGTAATTTTGTCCTGAAAAACTCATCTTTCGGTACCGCAGACCGTCCCCTTATACCTTTCAGAGATGGCACCGGCAAGGTACAGAGGAGCAATTTTCAACGTCTTCGAAATGTGCATCAATGGGGGAATCCTGCTCGCCAATCTCATCAACTACGGCACCCAGAAAATCGAAGCCGGTTGGGGCTGGAGGCTGTCTCTCGGCCTAGCCGCAATCCCCGCCACAGTTCTCACCGCCGGCGCATTCTTCATCTCAGACACTCCCACAAGCATATTCCGGCTAGGCGGCGATCTCCAAGAGGCGTCGCGTGTTCTGCAGAAGATCCGAGGAACCACCGACATCACCAAAGAGCTCGACGACCTTGTCGCCGCGACCGCCCGAGCTTCCTCTGCAGCTGCAACCCAAAACCCTTTGCGAAGAATTGTTCGACGAAATTACCGACCCCAACTCGTGATGGCCCTCATCCTCCCCATCTTCCAACAGTTAACGGGCATCAACTTGGTGACTTACTATGCTCCAACAATGTTCCGATCAGTCGGTCTCGAGGAGAGCGCCTCCCTGCTATCATCGTTGATAACGAGACTCACGGCCACGGCGTGCAATCTCGTTGCCATGGCGTTCGTCGACAGGTTCGGGCGGCGGAAATTTTTCTTCTTTGGCGGAATCCAAATGTTTGTTTCGCAGGTGGTGGTGGGAGTAATCATGGCGGCGAAGCTGGGCGACCATGGCGTGATGAGCAGAGAGTACGCGAAGCTGATGTTATTGTTTCTTAGCTTATATGTTGCGGGGTTTGGGTGGTCGTGGGGGCCGTTGCCATGGCTGGTGTCGGAGATGTTTCCGCTCGAGATAAGGTCTGTGGGGCAGAGTATAGTGGTGATGGCAGGGTTTTTGTTCAATGCAGTGATAGCGCAGAGCTTGCTGTTAATGCTCTGTCATATGAAATGGGGGATCTTCTTCTTCTTCGCGGGATGGGTATTGTTGATGACTGTGTTTGTGTTTTTGTTCTTGCCGGAGACGACGGGCATGCCGCTGGAGCGGATTGGAAGGGTGTGGAGAGGCCATTGGTATTGGAAGAAGTTTGTGGAGGATAAGGAACAAGCGGAGGTCACTCAGAGAAATTAATTTTGTTCAAATTGTGACAAGAGATTCATTGGGGAGCTCACCTTGGTTTAGGGACATTGATTATTAATCAAGATAATTTGAGCTCAAAGTTAGCCTATGTGATGCGTGTGAATTTTTTTTTTTTACGACATAACTCACCTTGTGAGAGCTTAGACTTTCAACTAAGAGATCTTAGATTTGAGTCTTTGTGTATGTGTTGCGTGTGTGAGTATGTCTTAGATGAACTAAATGTCCAAAAAAAAAAAAAAATATTTCAGGTGGATTTACATACATAACACTTTATTACAGCTATATTATATTTTTAACACCCAAAATTTAAATATTATATTTCTATCACCCGAACATTAATTTAACAATAAAAATATTACTCCGTTTCTTTGAACTCTCACAATGTTATTCATTCATGTTGAAATTCTCTCTTCATGCGTGCTTGTCTCTGCAGTCCGCACCTTCTTTCTGACGTAGGTAGTCGGTAGAGGAAGTTTCCTGCAGTGAAACGAATAGAACAGTAACACTAAAACTAGAGCAAAGCTTGCTAAGCAGCAAAGGATGTCTGTATATTCTTTTTTACCGAATAAACTCAAGCTACAGCTTTTGTATGAAGAAGAAAGCTAAAAGTAGCAACGCCTAACAGAAAGTTGCATAGTACTAAAAAGGGAAAATGAGTAGTGGAGAATCAACTAATAAAGCAAAACTAATATTGAGCATAACGGAAAGATAAGATACTCCCTGCGGTTAAGATGATCCGCACATGTGTGATGATCCGCATCAGGACTCCCCCGCCGAGGAATGGTCTGCTGTCTCAGCAGAAATAGTTGTATTCGCTTCGTCTGAGGGATAATAAGGATGAAGATCGGTCACATTGAAAGTGGAAGTCGTACCAAATTCAGGAGGTAGATCTATGACGTAAGCATTGTCATTGATCTTCTGCAATATGGGAAAAGGGCCAACTTTGCGGCGACCCAATTTAGAATATGTGCCAGCAGGTAATCGCTCCCTACGGATACGAACCATCACTAGCTCGCCTGGTTTAAAAAGTCATTCCCGGCGATGTGAATATGCAGCCAATTTATAGTTCTCATTTGAAGATAATAGCTTGAGCCTTATGTTTTGTAGCATTTGAGAGAATTGATCCACCAACTGAGCTGCTTGCCGGTTATGGCACTTTGGAAGAATTGCCACATCAACTGTATGATTAGGTGCCTTGGTGTAAACAATGTGAAACGGAGACGTACCGGTAGAACGGTTGGACATGCTATTGTAAGCGAACTCCGCCTGGCTCAACAGTTCATCCCACTGCCGAGGTTGCTCTTGCACTAAACACCTCAACATGTTTCCCAGAGTGCGGTTCACAACTTCGGTCTGCCCATCCGTTTGTGGGTGGTATGCGGAGCTCAAATTAATATCAGTTTTAAGTCTCTTCCATAACTCACGCCAAAAATGGCTAATGAATTTGACATCCCTGTCAGATGTCAAACTACGAGGAATGCCATGTAAACGCACTCGTTTTGTTCGTGGCAAAACGAGAACAAAATCAAGACTGAGATCCTCCCATATGGTCTCCGGAACAGGCAGTGGCAAATATAATCCGGTGTTCTGCTTAACGCCCTTATACGACTGACATACTGGACAACGCTAGACGAAACGGGCAACATCCCTTCGCAAATCCGGCCAGAAGAAACACAGTTGCAGTTGCTCAAGTGTTTTGTCACGACCGACATGTGCCGCTAAGCCTCCACAGTGAATTTCCTGAATAATTTGTTGGCGCCATGAGGAGTCAGGAACGCAGAGTGCACTTTGCTTGAATAAAAGTCCGTGCCTTACAGAGTATTGTCCCACGGAATTATTTTCTAAACATTCCGCCCAGATTTTCTGGAAATCCTTGTCTGAAGAGTATAGTTCCTGCAAACATTGAAGACCAGTAATTTCGGTATTAAGTTGAGTTAACAGTGCAAATTTACGGCTTAATGCATCTGCAACCCTGTTTTCAGCTCCGGACTTGTGCTTGAGGACAAAAGTAAATCACTGTAAGAATAGGATCCACCGTGCATGCATCCTATTGAGCGTCTTCTGATTATTGATATACTGCAATGCCTTATGATCACTGTGCAACACGAAATCCTGATGCAAAAGATAATGTTCCCATTGTTTGAGAGCACGCACTACCGCATATAGCTCTTGTTCATATACAGTCCACTTCTGGCGAGCGGGACAGAGTTTTTCACTGAAATACTCTATAGGCCTGTTCTGCTGCATTAAAACGACGCCAATTCCGATAACAGAGGCATCAGTTTCGACCATGAAGGGTTTGTCGAAGTCTGGGAACGCTAGAACAGGTGTTGACGACAGTGCGTTTTTAACAGCTTCGAAGCTCCTCTTCTGGTCTTCAGTCCAGGTAAACTGTTTGGACTTCAAACATTCGGTCAAGGGAGCAGCAAGGATGCTGAAACCCTTGATGAATCTACGGTAAAAATTCGCTAGGCCGTGAAAACTTCGCACGTCGAAGAAGGATTGGGGAGTGGGCCATTCGGAAATAGCCTTAATCTTCTTCGTATCTACTTGCACACCATCTGCAGAAACGATAAAACCCAAGAAATACACAGTGCTAGTGGCAAATTCACACTTGGGTAAGTTCAAATACAACTTGTTCTCTTGTAGAATTTGAAATACTTGTTGCAGATGTTGTAAATGAGTAGCCAATGATGAGCTGAATATCAGAATATCGTCAAAATAGACGACACAGGTCTTGTTCAAACATGGCTTCAGAATCTCATTCATAAGCCTCATGAAGGTCGAGGGCGCATTACAAAGCCCAAATGGCATTACTTGCCATTCATAAAGACCCTGACGCGTCTTGAACGCGGTCTTCCACTCATCCCCCGGTCGGAGACGTATTTGGTGATACCCGCTGCGGAGGTCGAGCTTAGAGAAAATAACTGCTCCGGACAATTTCTCCAACAGTTCATCAATTCTGGGTACTGGGAAACGGAATTTGACGGTGATCTTGTTGATGGCACAGCTGTCCATGCACATACGCCACGACCCATCCTTCTTGGGTACCAATAGTGCCGGAACGGCACACGGGCTGAGGCTCGGTTGTATTAATTGTTTTTCCAGTAAATCTTCTACCAGTTCTTGCAGCGTAGCATGCTCTTTGGGACACATTCGGTAGTGCGGTGCATTCGGCAGAGAGGCTCCCGGTATCAGATCAATTTGATGTTGAAGGGCTCAGAGTGGAGGTAATTCGGCAGGTAACGTAGTAGGAGCCACTTCTGCAAACTGCTCAAGTAATTGTCTAACTTCAACGGGAAGCTCACTGTGTTGTTTAATTGCGGGTTGCTCGTTTATGATTAATGCCAACAATGTATGTGTCTCCTGGCTTGCGTGAAGGAGGGCGGATCCAGAGACTAACTGCATTATAGCAGGTTTGTTGTTCGATGGCTCAGCGCCATTAGTGCAATATGGCATCAGTTTGAGGCGTCTACCTTTCCATTCCAAAGAATAAGAATTTGATCTCCCGTCATAGATTGCACCCACATCGAATTTCCATGGGCGACCCAGGATAATGTGACAGACATCCATATCGAGGATGTCACACAACACCTCGCAGATGTAATGTTGCCAATGGAAAAAGTGATTCGACACATTTCCGAGACTGAAATGTACATTCCCTTTTTAACCCATCCGGTCTTATACGGATGCGGGTTTTTAATTGTTTTGAGCTGCAACGCCTGGACGACTGACCGAGCGATGACATTCTCGGTGCACCCACTATCAATTAATAGATCACATACCTTTCCCTTGATTGTGCATCTAGTTTTGAAAACAACATTGCGTTGAGAAACGGACTGCTGTCGAGGTGCCAGTAACATCTTCTCCATGACACAAACCAATGGTTCACCCGAATCCGGTGACACCTCCTCCACTGTAGGATTCTGCTCTTCATCTTCAACTGGTTCCTCTTCCCCCTCTACTGTGGTAAGGTGTAATTGCGGTCTGTTTGGACACTCGTTCGACTTATATCCCAACTGAAAACAACGAAAACACTTGATGGTGGATGGCCTAGCATAAGGATTCTCCCTCATTGGTGCCTTCATTTTCGATTGTGCTATGGTATCTTCGACCGATTGAGTTGCAGTAGGGGGTTGAGCACTGCGGGATGAGGATGCCGGATTTTGATGCCCAGCTACCGGTTTAGGAACTGGAGTAATTGGTTTGATGCTGTCAGCATTGACATCATTATATGACCTCCTAGAGGGATATTGCTTGTAAGCCCGGGACATCTGCATCTCTGCTTTTAACGCAAAGTTAACCGCCTGTGACAAAGACCACACCGAATTCAGTTCCAGTTTGTCTTGAATAGCGTCCTTAAGACCACCAATATAACGAGCAACAATTTGTGTGGTATTCTCATTGAGATTGTTCCTGGCACTTAGGCGATAAAATTCTTATGTGTACTCATTCACAGTCCGTGTCCCTTGATTACAATGTTGATACCTAAGGTACAACATCTGCTCATAATCGGTGGGTAAAAAATGAGCGCGGAGAAGTTGCTTCATCCGATGCCAGTTTCGAACCGATCCACGTCCTTCTCTCCGGCGGGTTTGAAGGAGTTGTAACCACCATGCGCTTGCTCCCCCTTTCAATCTACAAGCAACATATTTCACCTGTTTCTCCGGCTCGATATCCATGTATTCAAAAAAAGTTTCAACCGACCTCTCCCAATCCAGATAGTCCTCAATATGCAAGCGACCATCAAAGAACGAAATATCGAGTTTAACTCAGAATTCTCCGTGAGAATTAGTGTGTTGGTTGCCTCGGCGTCTTTGATGACCCCGAACTGGAACAACTTCACCCTCTGATTCAGATGGCACCTCTTCTTGGAAATACCCAGCATCATCATCCTCTGACTCCGTGAATTCGGATACCACTGGAATACGCCTTCTTCGCCCGCGACCTCGGTCACGCGTAGCCATTTCCGTAGGTAACATCCGGTTTGGACGGTTTCCTCCAATCTCAGCTCGAAGAGCCTGAAATTGACACTGCATATCAACAGATAATCTGAACAGATCCGATGATACCTCATCCATCCGCTGATTAATGTTGTTGTGGGCTTCCCAAAGTGCATCAAGACTGCGATCGTCGTCGCCAGTCCCTCGTCTACTGCCGTCGGCCATTCCTCAAAGCAACCAGCTCTGATACCAATACTGACGTAGGTAGTCGGTAGAGGAAGTTTCCTGCAGTGAAACGAATAGAACAGTAACACTAAAACTAGAGCAAAGCTTGCTAAGCAGCAAAGGATGTCTATATATTCTTTTTTACCGAATAAACTCAAGCTACAGCTTTTGTATGAAGAAGAAAGCTAAAAGTAGCAACGCCTAACAGAAAGTTGCATAGTACTAAAAAGGGAAAATGAGTAGTGGAGAATCAACTAATAAAGCAAAACTAATATTGAGCATAACGGAAAGATAAGATACTCCCTGCGGTTAAGATGATCCGCACATGTGTGATGATCCACATCACTTTCCGCGATAGCTTTCTCATAGCTCCCTCTTTCTTACAGCTTCTTGCATCTCCAAGTGGTGAAGTAAAAGCTGATTGAGAATGTTTTAAGGAATTGCGGAGTCTGCAGTCCTCTACCTATTCTCATTCTTGCATCTCCGACTTTGCTCTACTATTAGGTGACATCCTTATTTACTTAGCATTATGAAGGTGCTTTCTGTAGGTTTATTATGTGGGTTCTAATTTTATTTAATTAGTCTTCTGTAATTAATTAGGTGTATATGGGTGCATTCTATATGTGTGTGTGTGTTATATTACAGATATCACAACAAGGAAAGATTATTTTGTAGTTCGATAATCTAGCATTTTCAAGGCTGAGGTGGAGGGCCTTTATTCAAGAAATATTGTTGACATTGTAGAGTATGACAATTAATTGGTCTACCTAGCATTCATGCCTTGGCTTTCATTAGTATAAAGGAGCATTCTTTGTGGCATACATATGTGGATGAATACTACTACTTAGCAAGGTAACATTTACCCGATCGCTTATCAACCATTATTTGCATATTACAAATACTAACTTGAGAATTACTTGTGGTTTAGGTATAGACTTGCATAAGAGGGAGCAATTGCCACATTACCAGGAAAGGAGCAGTGGCGAGTTATAGACAATATTGAGCAAGTTGTAGACAATATTGAGAAAGTTGGTGTACCAAATACATCTAGACCAAGAGGTAGACCAAGGAAAAGAAGATTGTTAAATTTCTTGGAGTAAGACAAGAGATCATATAAATGCGGCACGTGTAGTTTATGGGGGCATCACCGGAGTACTTGCAAGAACCCTTTGCAAAATAAGAATAACGAGGAAACAATGCGCACATAAGTTGGACAACAAAGATGAGCAAAGTTGCCGAGTAGACGGATTGTAGATGACCTTGTGGTTCAGTGGTTCGAGTATTCATATGTGGATGGTTTATAACATTAAGATCATTCTCTCAATTTTTTGTATGAGAAAGGCCATTTTTTTAGTATAACTGTTTCAATTTTTGGCAGGAGAAAGTTAAAAAATGAGTTATTTTGTAAGAACTGTAGCTATACGTATACTCAAGCTTGAACAATTAAGCTCATCGGAAGTTTTCATTCTTAAGATTGTAAACTGGAAATATAGTGGAATAGGCTTAGGTGTTTCCTTTTGCTCATGATATAACCTTGACATGACAAATTGCTGCTTAGTGGCACTTTAATCGTTTTATGTTCTAAATGAAAATTCAAAAGTAAAACTGAAATGCTTATCATTTTGTTTATACTGGTGTGCTCTTGGGCTTATTCCAAACTTTCATATCATTCAGTTTATCTCCATCCCACAAAAGGCACATAAATTGCCATCAGATCATTCACTCGGGAAAATCCCAGCTATTTCATAATGCAAAGAATTAAATAAAATAATATGATTAGACATGAACAATAGGTTCTATAATTATTTTTCCATTCCACATATTTAGAGAATCAAACAAACTACAATAGACTTGATCAACAACTTAGGGCGCGTTTGGGACGGGTGTTTCGCTGCTGTGCTTTACCGAACACAACACGGAGGTCGTTTGGGACGGACCGATGGCGCTCTGTTCTCGACAATTTCGCGTCCCGCGGTTGCTTCTCACACCCGTAAAAGCCTTCTGCAGTTCGCTTGCTTCCTGCTATTCATTGACATCCTAAATACGGTAATGCCCTTACTCCCTCACAAATTTCCTTTATACCAGGCAAATCCTCTGCTTCCGTCTCATCTAGCTTGGCGATAGGAACGGCGAAGGTTTGCTTTCTTCTTTCTTGTAGCTGTCAACTCCCACGCCTTAGTCGGTCGTCTCCGCCACCCTCGACAAGTTCCTGTTTGTCGGATCGGGAGTTAAGCAAGGGAGTTCGCTCACTGTGATCGGCGAAGCTTTGCTTGCGGCGAAGGTTGCTTGCAGTGAAGGCAGTCTTTCTTCCTTCCTTAAACTATCATACCCGAAGCCCTAGGCGGTCGTCTCCGCCACCCTCGACAAGTTCTTGTTTGTCGGATCGGGAGTTAAGCAAGGGATTTCGCTCACTGTGAGGTATCCATTCTTTTGCCCTTTCACATGAAATTTTTTTATAAAAAAAGATGGCACAATCTTCTTACATAATCAGAACACAAGTTTTTTTCTTACTCAATTACTTTGTTCCTAAAGAAATTTCTGGTAAATACTTGATACCTGGATCAAAAACCATATATTAGGATGAAAAGTTTAGTTTATGAGAGAAATGTTTTATATTGATTAGGACTGATTCTACACAAGATGTCTGCAATGTATCAGAAATAATAAATTCTGATCCACAATGAAGCAATCTAGAAATGCGGCCATATATTTATCTCATATAATTTGAAATTCTCCACCTAGCTTAACCTCTTTTAGATGGACTGTATAATAACTTTCATATTAACTACATGTATACATCCATTACACACAACAAAATTAATTTTCATTGTTATCGAAGTCAGTCACGAACCTAAGTTGCCAGCCATTAGGTAAGGTTATTAAATTCATTGCCATTCAAAGCTATAGGGCTGATAAATTTGTTGCATTTCAAAGCTAAAAGACAAAAAATGGGATTGATTTATTGATGAGGGAATCATATCCTTAGTACGTGATAAGTTTGTGATGAAGACGAAATTGATTTACTCCAACATGATAATGATAAGGATCCAGACACATGTTTTTATGTTTCATATTTGCATCTTGTCAATCCATAAATATAAGTCAACTAATAGAACCTCACTCTACAGAGGTAAGGATATAGCAAAACTTCCTTAATTCCACTTTATCCAAGCTCGCACTGATTATACAAGCAATTCTCTGATGGTATACATAATACAAATCAGATTTTTATGGCAAAAAAACTGGCTAAAATTTAGAAAAAAATTGTTTATGAGCTTCTAGGAAATAGAAAATGGATATCTTTATTGTTGTCATTTCCTTTCCTTGGTACAGCCTGGATCTACCTCTAGAGCATCAAAAACTTTGGCTCCCAAGCATCATACTTTTATTATTAGAAGCAAATCATATCATACCACATCAAAGTTTTGACTTCTACCACATCAAAGTTTGGTAGAAGAAGAGCAATAAGACCCCGACCATCTGCCCAAACAGCATGTGGAAATTTCATTAATTCATACTTGCTTTTGTGTTGCTGATGGTCTACATTCCTCTTGACAATAAAAGAAACAAAAGGACATGAGGTTTAAAACTTGTTTATGGAGTAGGAAAAATTCAGCTACTTTTCTCTTCTTTTAACCAATAGGCTTCTGTTTATTTTTTCTGCTGGTCCTTTTTTATCAAACTGGTAGTATTTGATGGAAGATTTAAAAATATGCAGATGTTGGTGATCAATGAAAACTATAGCATAAATTTTAAAATAAAAGCTTCCACTTACAACGATTAATAAAGCCTTCCGCAACATGGGAGAAAGATGTGAAGATTATATTTTGTGATTTATGTCTAAGAGAGATTGAACTCGGCAATCGACCAACTACACACTTCAATAAAGAGGGTTGGACGAATTTAATTAAGAATTTTTTTGAAAAAACTGGAAGAGAGTATGATAAAGTTCAGTTAAAAAATAAATGGGATCAGTTAAAAAAAGATTGGAAATTGTGGAAAGAATTGAAGCGTGGATCCACTGGACTTGGTTGGGATCCTAAGAAGAAAACCATTGACGCACCTGATGAATGGTGGAAAGAAAAATTAGAGGTAAATAAAAAATTTATACGTTTCATATATTAGTCTAATTCAACCTTCATGTTAGTCCTTCTAATTCTATAAATTGAATATTTCTTTGTAGGTTGTGCCAAATGCAAAAAAGTTTAGATACAGTGGCATTGATCCTGAGCTTGAAGATAAGATAGATCTTATGTTCCAAGGTGTTGTTGCTACCGGAGATCATGCTTGAACTCCAAACCAGGGACTAAACAATGAAAATGATACTGAAGATTCTGAACACATTGATATAGGTTCTGAGTCTTTTGAAGATCCTTCACAAAATCTTGAAAGCATCAATGATTGTAGCCAATTGAAACGTCCTTCATCTACAACGTCAACCGGTAGAAGGAAAAGAATATTTGGTTCAATATTTCTAAGAAGCCAAATAACTCAGCTTGTAAATTCTTGCACAAATATTACCTCTGGAATTAGTGCATCAAAGTCAGTAACTGATACTCCATCCCTTTCTGCTGCCATTAAAGTTCTTGAAGAAACCACTGAAGCATTTGAAGATATGCCACTGTATTTGTTTAGTACAAAGCTTCTCGAGGATCCAACAAAGCGAGAAATTTTTATGTCAATTTGTCCTGATCGAAGAGTTAATTATCTTCGATATTGCTACGGAAATCATGATACAACATCATAGTTTCCTGGATATTTATGTTTTTCTTTAAAAACATTAATTTAGTAAATGTGTTTTATACATTACTTTTGTATTTTGATTGTGTTGTTCTGAACAGTTTATAATATTTTTTTTACTACAACAATTGAAAGAACACATTTGATGCCATATTTTAGTAAATGTGTTTTATGGATTAAAAGACTTCTGAAAAAATTGAAGTTTGGTACAGCATGACGTAAAATCAAATCAATTTTGTTTAGTGCACAGTAAGATAGAGAAGAATGGCTTGATTTGGTTTGTAATAAAATGAAGATGAAATTGCAGAGTTTAGTGGTTCATCCTTGGAGAACTTTGCTTTTGAAAAATTGAGTGTGTAATTAATGTTTTGCTATGTTTTTATAAAGCAAATGGTGTTGGTAGGAAGTTTAGAAAACATTAACTTTTCAGGTTACATTTTCCCGTTTTGACTACAACAAGTTGGGGGAAGAACTCTAAAGTTTTAGTTATTTGAGATTGAGAACCAAAACAATGAATTGGGATGACGAAGAGTAGAATTTTCCTGTGTAATCAGTAGTAAATTTTTTTCCATGATATCATGACTAATTATATTATTGTAATTGAGTAAATGAAAGACTGAAACCTGTATGGATCTCCAATCATGAAAGTTTTTTTAGTCATTTTTTGTTAAATCCTTTGTCAAGGCAGAATTATCATATTCATTTGGAATTCCGGCTATATTTTACTGCATCAACTGCCTTACTGAAAAAGCTCTTCATCTTTGCAAAGAATATATTAATGAAGATGCAGATGTGTGGAGAACTTTGCTTATATGCTGTGAGAACTATTCAAGGCACTATTGATGCAGAACTTGTCTAATTTCAGGATAAATTTGAACGGATTAAGAATTCGCTTCTTTGGAAGCTTTTAACTTCAGCAGTATTTTTTTTTCTAGTGCATATTTGACCAAAACCTGTAGATATCTCATTGCGGATAAGCTTTCTTCATTCCTTGTTTGCAACTGCTCTTGTTTTATATTTGCAACTGCTCTTGTTTAATATTTGCAACTTCTCTTGTTATATATTCTATATGAAGGAATGGAATGTAATGAGAATTTAAGTGAGTCAGCCGATACTGCAAATATTAAAAAGATTATACTTGCGGCAATATGTGTTATAAATGAGTATTATGAAACATATATTTGCAAGACATCGTGTATGACATCGTCATCTAGAGGAGACAAATGGATTGGAGAGCTACTACAAGGTTATCCAACGAGGTTTCATAATATGTTTCGTATGTCTCAAACAATTTTTTTAGATCTATTGTATGAATTGGAATGTGTTCATCATCTCCATGGATCATCAAGGACAACAAGCAGAGAAGTACTTGCGATGACTTTATATATTTTTATCACATAATGAATCAATAAGGTCCACATGTGAGCGGTTTCAACACTCTACTGAGACAATTAGTAGGTATTTCTCTATTGGATTGGAGGCTTTGGTGAAATTTTCATGTTCTGTGATCAAGCCTATCGACCCTCAATTTGGTGATATCCCAAGGAATATTTTGTATGATCATCGATATATGCGATATTTCAAGGTAAATTTTTTAAATATCATATTATAAGAATGTTTAAATGAATATAATATCTAATCATCGCTTCTTAAATAGGACTGTATTGGAGCAATCGATGGAACACATGTGGATGCTCGTGTTTCGAATGCTGAGAAAGTTACTTATATAGGAAGATGTGGGTCAACGACGCAAAATGTTATGACTGTATGCGATTTCAACATGTGTTTCACTTTTATCATGGCAGGATGGGAAGGAAGTGCACATGATAGTCGCATTTTTAAATTTGCAACTCGTAATAGGCGTAATAACTTTCCCATGCCACCTCCTGGTACGTTCTATATAGTTGTAATGTTAGTAGTAAAAGAACTTATAATAAAGTACATGTACTTTATAACAGGAAAATATTATGTTGTTGATGCTGGTTATCCGATGCAACACGGATTTTTGAAGCCATTTCCAGATACCAAATATCATATCCCTGATTTTGAAAGAGGAAGCCAATTAGTACGTGGGAGGAAAGAAACTTTTAACAAGCGACACTCTTCCTTAAGAGGTGTAATTGAGAGATCATTTGGTGTTTGGAAGAAGAAGTGGGTCATACTACGAGATATGCCTACATATTCATTCAAAAAACAAATAAAAATTGTGATAGCAACCATGGCATTGCATAACTACATACGTCGACATTCTAGTCGGGAAGACCCTGATTTCAATATATGTGATGCGGACGGAACATATATACCAGATGAGGCATATGAGTATAGAATTGGGCAATCAGTAGTAGAGACAGAAGGGAATGATTTTAATCGGGAGGTACGAGATGGTGAAGGAGCAGAGGAGATGGTCCAGTTACGAGAGAAAATCACAGATGCATTGATGGATGAGATGAATTAGGAAGTTTCATATGTTTGATAGCATGTTCAGTTTTATTTCATTAAGTTCGTGAATCATATGTTGATGTATATATATATGTGAATAGCTGCATTACTTTTTTTTTTTTTTTTAGTAAATATGGCAAGCTTCTTCAGGCCAACTGTAGTAGATTTTCAAAGCTTTAGGAAGGCATTTTATATAGGTTTTGGTCCTTTGCTTTTTCCACTATGCTTGGCTACATCAATTCTCTGATAGTTTGATTTGATCTTACTTTCAATATGTATTAACCAATTGAAATCTAGTGTGATGCGTTGGCTGTAGACATTGTTCATGTTATTTTAGGTAGACAATGCCTATATGATTTAGATGTTTCTACTCATTCAGTTAATGTTCTGGGAAGAACTTTAAAAACACGTCTTTATACTTTCATTAATTCTCTCCAAGTTCAAGTTATGAAAGTGAAAAAAGATAAGTGAGAAATTGACAAGACAATTTTTTTTCATGAATAATTAGTTGAGTGATAGTAAGTTGGAATCTATGTTACGCAATAAAAGTATATTGTTAATTGTCAGAATTTTTTTTTTGGGACATTTAGGCCTTTAAAGGCAAACTCACACACACAACGCATACACATAGACTCGAACCTTGGACCTCTTAATTGGAAGCCTAAGCTCTCAACCAATAGGCCAAGGAGAGTTGTGTATTGTCAGAATTTTTGAGAGAGTAGCAGAAATTTTTATGAACTTTTGATAGTTACCCAGTTCGGAGACCGGTCGACTCCTTGAGGGCGCTCTATGGTGATGATTACTATATCAATATTGAATGACTCTTTGAAATCGTAATTATCATTTTTTTTTATTTTTAATTTTATGTACGACTTACAAATATTTTTTAATAAAAATTTATTTTTTACGACAATATTAAAAAAAAAATTTTTGACGGCTTTATTATTTAAAAATAATTGTATCAACTTAAGAAGTAATACAATTTTGATTTAGAATTGTTAGTTGATTATCATATGCATTTAAAAAAAATTAAATTTTAAAAAATTATATATTTCATCTAAATATATATAAGGGTATGAACGTAAATTGTTCCCATACAGCTGCAGTACAGCAGTTCTACAGTTACGCCATCCAAACAAAATATAATGATTTATATAAAGCAACTTCAGGAAACAACTTTCTGTACAACAATTTCACAACCTACTTTACCGACAGCTGCAGCCGTCCCAAACGCACCCTTAGTACAAGATTGTCAAATTGGAAGTTCAAGCAAATACATGTTGATCTCTACAACACTACTTCAACATTCAAACCAGTTCGACACAACACGTTATAAGGAAAAATAAATAAGGATGGTTGTGTCAACAAGAACAATCACTACAAAGACTTTCATCAAAATGATGATCAAGTCTAGCTTCTTACAAATCCCTGCCTCAAAACCTTTAAATTCATTGTATGCCATAAGATGCTTCTTCTACTTCGTCTGTCCATTTAAAGTAATTGTAGTATTTTTTTTTTCTCAATTATGAATGCACCTATAAAATTTCCTTCCATAATTAGGTACATGATAGCAAGTATACAACACACATTTCAGGTGATAGTAACTTGAGAATGTGGGCGTCTATCTTTCGTAGCAGAAGAATTTGTTGAACTCATTTGAAATGACACAATATGTCAACAAAGTAGAAAAAAATATGTATTATGATAAAATCATTTAAGTTCTGCATTAAATTGAACAATCCGAGTATGACTAGCATTATACAAATTTTCAATAACCATGAATATGTGTAGTTTAAGCTATGAAGTAAATTCCTATAGTTTTCAATCAACCAAAGCTCCTTTCAAAAGATATAGATTTTGAAAGTTTCATATGCTTATCTGCATTTTACTTATAAACAGTAAACACTTCATATAAATTACTCTTTCTTAGGAAGATACAAGAAAAATTATAGCTTTTATCGAGAAAAACGTGAAGGCGAACTAATCGACAACAAGTAAATGAAAGGAAACACACCTAAATCACAGGAATGACACAGCTCGTGATAGGAGCGGATCTTAGTTTTAATTCACCGTGCTTTTCTTTATAGAGATCTCAGCGGGTGGTAGAAAGAGAAAACAAAGAGAGGAGTTCGCGGGAAGAGCATGCGAGCAGTTCTCGTTTCGCAAGAAGAGCGCGCGAGCAGTTCTCGTTGTAATTAGGGATTGCTGCAACAAGAGACGGAGTGAGGGTTCATAGAGACTTGAGTGATATTTTATTTGTTAAATTAGTGCTTTGGTAGTAGAAATATAATATTTAAGTTTTAAGTGTTAAATATGTAATATAGTTGTAATAAAGTTGCATGTACATAAATCTCCCTTATTTTAATGACTCAAATATATGTACATATATATACTTTTAATAGATCACCACTTATTAGTAGTGATTTTAAAACTGTTAAAATTTTCAAAGAGAATTCTTATGCTTTTTTATTATTAGAATAAAAAAATAAAAAAATTAATCTAGACATTGTCGTTGAGGAAGGTAGCAACTGACTTTTTAATTTTAAAAATTTTGATTATTTTTTTTAGAAATTTTTTATTTTTAATTTTTTTATAAAATAATATTTTTATAAATGAGAGTTATATAGAAAATAATTTATCAACTCAATGATCTCGACCTCTTTTTTCAATAAGATTTTCTAGGCTTGCCTTACGTACGTCTATCTTTAGTCTAAGGTAATATTTGCTTTGACCTAAAACCTAAAACCAACCCTATTGTTTCTCCTAAATAGACTCATTTAATCTTAGCTTTGTAAATTTATAAAATCCTTGAAGCCATCAACTCCACCTCACCCTAGCCCTAAGAAGCCTTACACTCCTTTAAAGGGTGGTGTGGTGTGTCATAGACCTTATTAAAAAATCCTTAAAACCAATCCCAAATCCCTTGGCTAAGTGGTACCCCAATAGGAGATCCTTAGCCTACTCTAGTACAACTAGAAGTTAGGTCTTAAAAACCTCTTAGCCTTCAGATGAATCAGCTAAACTTAGCCTCATCTATAGGGTGGACCAAATACAAAGGCAAACCACAAAGAGCAAAAGTTTCAATCTCCTTAAACTAACTTTGTAGTTGATTAGAGCTTATAGGTATGCAATAAGCAAATGACCTCTTCATGACGTAGATTGGTATGTGGCTTAACCTAACTTCCCTTAGCCTTCCTTGGGATCTTTCCTAGGTTATTCCAAAACAAAATCAAACTAATTGAAGCCTTAACAAACTCCAAATCAAGTCATAGGACACCATAAGCCCTATGTAGGACCTATTAGATCATTTAGGCCAATTTATCCCTAAATTGATCAAGGGGGTGCCTATAGGCCTTAAAATTCTACCATATATAAATTGAAGCTCTTGCAAACAATTTTAACAATTACAAACCCCATTTTTCATGTGTTACTTAATCATATAGAAGTTCAATTTGATTCTAAGGAACTCTTAGGTTCGATTGGCCAAATTCTTATATTAATTGACCTTCTCTTATTTCTAGACTAAGCCCATAGACCTAGAAGCCTACTACGTCGCCATAGTAGATAGTGGACCCCTAGAAATGGCTAACCCTAAGCTAAGCCTTATAATATTGCTCTTAGCCAGACCATAAGTCCTCTTGATTTTAGGACCCATCCCTTAAACAAAACAGGCTAATTTGGCTTAATCTAAATCAAACAATCCTAGCCTTTGTTATGCCTTAAAATCTAATTAGAAGAATTGTGTTTAATCCTACTTAGCTCATCCTTAGATTCACCCACTAGAGCCAACTAAACATCCCAAATTTAGAAGATAAAATATAAATATTCACATTTCATTTCATCAAAAAAGAATCATGCAATAATCCAATTATTCCAATACGTAAACATATAAACATAACTAACTAGATTATGAAAAGAAAACATCTATACTGAACATACACTCAGTCAGACTTTAACTTCATCAACCTCTAATCTACTCTATCGGGGCTTTACCTTTTCTAAAATAATACTTTTACTTATAAAATAAGTAAACCAATTGCTCCATAGACTATATGATTCGTATTAAAGAAATCAAGATTTATGTTTGAAATAATTTACATTATGTGAAATAGTATGTAATGAGAAAATGTTTTAGTTCAAATCAAAGTTATATGAGGCTTTAGCATTACATGTTTATAATAGTACAATTGACTTTAGCAATTTTTACTTGTCAATATTTTGAATTTAAAAAAAGCAAAATCATGTTATGTATTTGAACTAATACATTAGAATTTCATCTGACCTTGAACATGAATATAAAAAATATTTCATAAATACTACTTGACCTTGAACATGGGTACTAGTGCAAATCACATGATAAACTTAACATGCAATATATGAAATATGACATGAACATGTCCTTATGCATTCTTATATCTTATCTTTTACTTATATCTCCACTCGATCATATCTCACATCAATTTAAGATTAATAGAGCAAAATATATACATGTTTGCACATGCCTTTATAACTCCATTTTTATTGCACAGAACATGATATAAATGCCACATATATCTCCTTCATTCCTCTTACACTATATGGCATGCATATGTAAATGTCACATATTCAACCTGTATAAGCAACATGTAACATAAAAATGAAAATGCAACAATTGTCACATGTATGATATTTCTTTAGAGAACACATGTAAATTGATATGGCAACTTGATAGTAATCATTTTGAAAACTATTTATGGAGAATATTTATAGCATCATTTTAAAGTATTTAATGAACTTTAGTAATTTCGAGAAGTGTCACATTGATGCAGGCATGCAGCACAAAGATAGGCCAATAACAAGATCATAAACTAAGGCTCATCATTAGAATTTTGACCAATTATCATGCAAAACTCTCCATGCAAGCCCATGAACGTTCTATAATACTTTTAAAATAATAGGAGAATGACTTAAAAGCTTAATTTAAGGCCATACAAGTCAAAAAGATAAAAGTTCTTAATAAATTGATTTATTTCAAGATCATTTTACTTGTCATTTATGACCAATCTGAATTTTCATATATTTGAAAATTATTTATTTATTTTATTTCTTTTTTTTTTTAATTTTTAGTATAAGGGCATATCATTAATCTATATAATAGTATTTCATTAGCTCTTAAAGATTTTTAAAGTTATATAGTCATATATGGAAAAGTCTTATAAATAGGACTTTATTTTGTACGTTTGATTAGTTGAATAAATTTATTTTGTTTGTGTAAATTCCATGTGAAAAAGCTTGGTGACTATTCTACTCATAGGTGAAGCTTGGTGGCTAATCCTTTAGGGCTTTGGTGAGTCCATAGTTATCTCTTCTTATCATTTTTTTCTCTTCTTTACCAACACAACTTTCATCTCCTATACTTAGCCTCAGGCTTAGTATCCTTTAACCCCCAAACATATCTAAACTCTCAAAAAATCTTTTAAATATCTCCACATATCTCTCAAGGCCCAAATTCCTAAGAACCTCTATAAACCATAGCCAAAGTTTCAATATATAAAGGCAATTTTCTGTTGTGAGCAACCATATTAAAAATTTCATAACTTCTCAAACACTAATCCAAAATTCATAAAAATACTACCATTAGTTTTTTAACATCCCAACCTTTGATCTGGAGTTTTTTTTTCTTAATTTTATCCATGGAAGTCCAATCTTTTTAGAGCTTAAAAGTTTCAGATTCAAATCTATCCAAAAACTTAAATTCCAACTTCACCACCACTCAAATAACTATTCCATCACCACTTTAAGAGGACATCAATCAAGCTGTTGTCTTCACATAAAGATCCCCTTGATACAACATCACATATACTCACTAAAAATACTTAAATGACTAATAGATAAATCTGCTGGATGACAATTTATATTTTTTTTATTCAAATGACTAAAATAAATCTATTCTAAAAACATTAAAAATTTTATGGGAAAGTTTCTCAAACTTTATAAAATCACTTAAACCCCCAAATTTACACATATAAATGTTAAAATTGAAATCTAAATTAGGATATCCAATTTTGTCCTTGATTTAGATAAATCCCCCAACTAGCTTAATGGACAATTTGCACGAAGTCTCCTAAACTTAGTCTTTTCACTTCCTTATCCTTTCCCTTTCTCTTTTTTCAGGGGAGGGGAGGGTGAAGTGTTACAACCTAATTCGACCAGGATAGGTCCTATCATGTTGAGTTGTGACAGGCAAATTCTAAGATCTAGTTTTAAAATTATTTTAAATTTTATGTCAATATTCATTAAAATAAACTACTGATTACAAAACTACTAAAATATCAAAATTTTGAAAATAAATTCATCCATTAAGTTTCTTTTATTTTATCAAAATAAATATCTACACTATAATACATGGCTACAAGAAAGAGCTATAAAACTAAAAATTTAACTAGCCATGACTGCATAAAAATCAAAATTGTAAAATACATATGACCTCATATCTAATCCTGAACTACTAGTCCATAACATCTTTCTCCTTCACAAATCCTTAAAATCAGAAGCAAAATCACAGTGAGCTACAACAACTTAGTAAGCCGCACAAACCAATCTAAGTTTTTAAATATTCCTTTATCAAATATCTTGTTGAATATTTAACGGTAGTTAATTACAGTTTAAATAAAGCATTAAACTAAAAATCACTAAATTGAAAAATGTAATAAATGTATAACAATTATTCTCTAATTTAAATAACAATATAGAATAAATAAATAAATTGAAATTCATATCACAGAGTAATTCAGGTCACATTTTTCGGACCTAGACAGAATCTCAAAAAATTTTGGCCCCTTATGACTCCCTTTTTATTTATGCTTATAGCATCAGAGCATATCACATATCCTTATCTCAAATAAAATCTCAACGGATTATAGTCCCTTATAGCTCCAAGTAGTTTTCTGACACAGATAAAATCCTAGAGGATTCTGGTCTCTTATGACTCATAACAGATATAATTTAATCGCATATGTACATTTATCATCAAATTATAACAATTTAAGAGTAATTAAGCATGTATTAAAATTTTACAATTTTGTATAACGGTAGACAACATAAAATCCAACGAAGCAAAAATGCATTTTTTCAAAAAATTATCAAATTATTATGATTATGTAAAATGATGTTTTAAGACTTTTATTATATTACACCACTATTTTTCAATATTCAAATAATTTTTATTCAATAATCCCAAAAATTTTAAAACCCCTGGTGTAAATTTTCTAAAAAATATACAGAATGTGCATAATCATAATCTCTATAACATATAAAAAGTTACGAGGTGAAAGTTTTACCTATGCAAAATTATTCCCGTTTTTCGCTAACGGATACAAAATTTTAATCGAAATATTTGCTAAAACTTGCACATTTTTGAAAATTTAGATAAGTGTAATGTTTCTTACTTTGAGACGAACAAATTTCTCAACTGAGACGACGGACGAAAATGGCCTGAAGTTGTTCAAAACTAGAGTTTTCTCTTTCTCTATCTTTTTTTTTTTTTTCTCTAGCTCCCTTAGTTGTTCTCTGGTAAGCATTTTGCCATATATAAAAAAAAGGAGTTTAATAAAGTGGATGAGTGGAATTAGGTTTTTTTTTATAAAATATTAACTATTCTAATTATTTAATATTAAAATATAAATTTATTAAAAAATATTTTATAACTTTAAATCCGAAAATAAAAAAATTATAAATTAGCTAATCATATATGAAACAATATGGTGAAATCAATTTGCAAAACGAACACTTGATGGTCCCAAAAATTTCACTTGTACCGATAGATGCCTATTTTTTAAGAAATTTTGAAAGTACCAAAAAATTATTAAAAAATTAGGGATGCTAAAACACAACATTATATATGTTCTGACGAAGACGGTTTGCGATATGGACTTCTCTAGATCAACAAAAAGAATCTTGAAAATTTTAAGGGTTTCACATGAAGTGAATAAGATAATTATTTTAATATGTATATTTAAAAACTCTTACAATGACCCTACTGCATAACGTCACTTCTCCCAACATCATATCGCTCATATTAGGGATGTAAGTGAGCTGAGCCGGCTCGAGCTCGACTCTTTTATCAGCTCGAGAGCCGAGTTTATCGAACTTGCGCTCGAACTCGAGTCGTTTGCATAACGAGCTCGAGTTTGAGCTTGATGAGGCTCGGCTCGTGAGCTCGCAAGCTGGCTCGAATAATTTTTAAGATTTAAAAAAAATAAAATAATTACTATTTTTATTAAATATAATTTAAAAAAAAAAGCTGTAGTTAGTTTTTCAAAAAAAAAAAAAAGTTAAAGCTGCCCTTATAGCCTAGAGTGCAATAGGTTTCAAATTTATAATAGGTTGCAATGGGGTTAAAGCTACAGCTTTGGCTATTATCCCCAAACACTCTAGTGCCGCCAATATTTCTGACTATAGACCTATTGCTCTGTGTAATGTGGTTTATAAGATTATTGCTAAAATTATAGCTCTTAGGCTTAAACCTGTTATGAACATCATTGTCAAAGATAACCAAGCTGGATTCTTAAAGTCTAGAGTCTCCATTGATAACATCTTGCTAGCTTCTGATATTTTGTATCATGCAGGGAAAAGAGGGTATGGTAATATTTTTTGTGCCAAATTAGATATCAAGAAAGCCTTTGACTCAGTTTCTAGGGAATTTATCATTGCTAGACTTACACAGAAAAATTTCCCTAGTTGCTTTGTGAATTGGGTCAAAGCATGCATTTGTGATGTCAACTTCTCCATTCTTGTCTCTGGAGCTATTGAAGGTTACTTTTCTACTGCCTCTAGTCTTAGGCAAGGGTGCCCTATCAGCCCCTACCTTTTTTGCTTGGCTATGGATGCTTTCTCTAATCTACTAGAGGTTAGAGGTTTCAAGGGTATTATCTCCAATGAATTTTCCATCTCCCATTTGCTCTATGCTGATGATGTTTTGGTTTTTGGTGAAGCCACTATTGACAACTGTAATCTGCTGGGTAATATCCTCAATGAATTTGCTAAAGTGTCTGGACTGCATATCAATTATGATAAGTGTGCAATCATGTTCCCCAAACATTTTCAAAACCAACAAGACATTTGTCAAGCTATCTCCATTCACAACATTGCTAGCAAGATTACCTACTTAGGTATTCCTCTCTCCTTTAACAGGCTTAAAATTGAGGATTATATGCCCTTAATGGATAGTTTGAATAAAAAGTTTAGTGGTTGGAAGGCTAATCTACTTTCTTTCGCTGGAAGACTCCAAATACCTTAAATTTACTATTCAAAACACCATTGTGTATTGGATTAGGGGGGCAATTTTGCCGAAATCTGTTCACAAATTTTTCAAGAAATGCAGCTCAAGGTTTCTTTTCTTTGGGGAAGTGAATTCAAATAAAAAGCTTCATATGATAGCATGGAACAAAGTGTGCTTGCCTTTTTCTAGAGGCGGATTAGGCATTTATTCCATTCCTGCTATGCAATTCTCTTTTAATTGCTCTGTCATCCTTCGTATGTACAATTCTGCTTCTCCTTTATCTATGTGGCTACTGGACAGATATATTTCGCCTTGGAATCCCTCTAGGTGTGCTGCTTCAAATTTTTGGAAATCTATTAGACATACTGCATCTATTGCCAAGCACTGCTTTAAGTTCAAATTTAATAATTTTGCTAATATCTCCTTGAAATGGGATCATTGGTGGGATAATGGCTCCATATCTGATAGGATGGGTAATGCTTTTATGCATCTTATTCCTGATATTCCTCTTAAAAGGCTAATTTCGGATGCGAGTTGGGCTGTTCCAGATTTTTTCCCTGCTGTTTTGAGGGAGGCTATATCCAGTTTATGTATTTCTGATGGTGCCCATTGTCTGTTCTGGTATGATAAGGAGTTTGGGAAGTTTAAATCCTTTATGGAGGAGTTTCATTTTGATATCCCAAAGGTAAATTGGTACAAAATGATATGGCACAAAAGAAATTCACTTAAATATTCTGTTTATTCATGGTTAGCCATAATGGGGGGGGGGGGGGGGGGGGGGGGGGGGGGGCTCAAAACGGCGGAAGCTCTTCGTCTCAGGAACATCATTGTGAACAGAACCTGTTGTTTATGCTATGCTAATGACGAATCGGTTTCTCATTTATACTTTGAATGCCCCTACTCTTTCTATATTCTGGCCAATATTATTTCTGGTATGAAATCTTTTCTGCTTAGGCCTAATATTCAGCAAGTTTTTGACTGGATTAGGGGCAACTATTATGATAATTTGGAGAAGGCTAATTTCTATAAATTGGTGGTTTCTTCGGTTATTTATTATGTTTGGAGAGAGCGGAACAACAGGATTTTTGGGAACAATTTTCAATGTAAATCTACTCTTCTCCTGTGTATCAATAGAGCCCTTGCTGAGAAGGTCTTGAGCTGGAAAAATGCGTTGGTTTTTTTGGAACAACTGTAGGCTGTTTTCTTCTAGCTGCTATGCTGGTAGGCTGGGTTGTTTTGTGCTACAAGCTGATTAGTTTTGCCTCGAGTTCTATGCAGATATGCCGATCTGGACAATGATGAAGCTCCCCCTTCATTCCTTGGAGGGTCCAGTGCCTTGGGCAACCAGGAATGCTAGAGATCTGCTGTTCCTTCTTATAATTATACTGAGTCCAGATTTTTTGGGCATGGGAGTCTTTTTTGCAATACGGTTGGAGCTTTTTTGGGTATACACATATGTGTATTACATAGCTTTACACCTTTTTTTTTTATTTCTTTTGAAGCTGTTATAGCTTGCCTTCTTTTTTTAGACATTTCTGTATTTCTGTTTTACTATAATTTGATGTAATCTGCTTGGTTTTAATACAAGGGCTTTGCCCAAAATTTCCCCCAAAAAAAAATTTATAATATTAAAGTAGTTGTTTTATCTGGTGGAAAAACGCATGACACCTTTTTAATTTATATTAAAGATGCAAGAGTGTCTGAGTATCCAAAACAAAACTCCAGCAAGCTTTTTTTATCCACGGGATAAAGCAAAGCTTCAAAAAATGCTAAGCCAACTGGGCGGAAAAACGAAAAATGGTGGGCGGGAAATCTAATTCAAGTGGCTCGACAAGCGGCTCAACGAGCTCGTTATGGTGTCGCGATTCGAGCTCGAGCTTGACTTCTAAGTTCGAGCTCGATACTTGACTTGCGAGTCGAGCTCGAACACCTTTGACTCGAGTTTGACTCGACTCGTTTGCACCCCTAGCTCCAATCCAAAATTAGAGATGCTCTAGTTAGATATATTAGCACCATAGCACCCACTACTAGCATTGCAACGTTCTTAAGAGATCCTAAAAATTCTTCCTAAGATAGAGATATCAGTGTCTCAATGCTCCCTCAACCATCTTTTCATAAATAGAGAGGGTAGCATCACAATGTTCCCAATGACCCTTTTATACTTGACATTTTTCACTTTTCTAACTCCTTTATAGACTAAGATTAATTAAATATAGAATAACATAAAAACTCACAAACATTTCATGAATATAAAAAATAAACAATAAGTGCGCGATTCTTACCATATTTGGTTCAGATCATTTTAAGTGGACTTGTTTCTCTAGCAATCGTCATTATAGTATTAGCTATAGTTGAACCTAGTTATTCCTTGGGTATTCTTTGCCCATGGTTGACCCTAGATTAACTCAATTGGGCATCATCCATGCAAACCTATTTTGGCTAATGAACTCAATTAAGTAACCTTGGGTATATTTGAACACACTGATCAAATCAATTCCAATTAAGCTCTAATTTTGCATAAGCCTTCTCAAGATCTTAGGCTAGTTTTCCTAATTGGCTAAACCCCTTGGGAAGTGGTCATACCATTAAAATTAAGACATCCCCTTCTCCAATATAAGGTTATTGGCCAAACCCAAATATTCCCAAGCCCTCTTAAGCTATAAGCAGCTCCCTCTGATGCCCTAAGACCACCCACTACAATCTCAGCCTAACTATTTGAATGGCCATGGTCATTCCAAGCTTCTCCATAAACTCACACCATAATCCTTTATATAACTACTAATATAGCTTTTTCCAACTTAGCCTAAATGCTAAGTCAACTTGGAAAGCTCTTATAGGCTCTACACTAATTGGTTGGATAGCTAGTAAGGCCAGTTATCCTCAGAATCAGCCTCGATCTTCTTTGGGATCCACTTATATATAGGTAGCCACCTAACAAAAATAGAAACCCGAATCCATTTCTCTCAACTTCCCCATAGAGTGAGAGAGAGAAAAATTTTTCATGCTTTTCCCTCCCTCATATTCATTTATATGAATAAGATCACCAAACTCATATGAGCTTTTGGTAGCGTAGTAGTCTCTAGCATTATTAGAAGGAAAAAATTGGCTAAACCTTCAATAAATTCTCACCCATCCAAGCAAAGCTTCATCGTTCATCTCAACCACTATTTCTAAACCTATAGTTAACCCTAAGTTCATGTTATTAGATCACTTGGATATAAGCCTTTTTTTCCATGGTTTGGTGTGGAATCAATCTCATGATGATGATGTTTTAATAGTGGTCTGGTTCATCTATTATGGTATAGGAGGGCCCCATTTTAATAAGAAGATGTCGTGAGTAGAGTGTGAAAGAGGTAGATTTTGGATTAAGACTTGAATAAATTAAATTCTATTAAATCCCAAGCCTTATGAAAAATTAAAACCAAAGCTTTAAACTTAATGATCTAACCTCTATGGAATCAATAAATATAGAGGATTTCATGAAAAATAAAATTAAGGCCTAGTATTATTTATATTCAAAATTATTAATACTTTAATATGATTGAATTAGCATTTAATTATATGGTCAATTTTCTTTCAAATACTTTAAAATTTATAATTCATCTGAAATTGAATCAAATCTAATGATTTTAAAATACATCAAAATTGTACTAAAGGGTAAATTCCAAAATATTTTGAAATTTTACTCTACACTTCTTTTATTGTCATATCACTTTTAAGTAGAGGAGCATGAACAGAAGAAATTTTGAGAAAGAGTAGATTTTTTTTTTTTTTTTTTTTTTTTTTTTTTTTTTAAGAAAGAGTAGATTTTTTGAGCTTTATAGCGCATTCTTGAATGCACCAAATCGAACCGCACATTCAAAGAATGCACCGAACCCTTTAGCACATTCTTTGTATATGACGGACATATCAGCATATTCTATATAATGCGCCGGAACACCTAGCGCATTCGCCATTGCCCCATAAATATGTGTCGGTTTGTCGCGTAGTGCAAGAGATTCGTTTTAAACAAATAAAGTAAACGAAGTTTTTTTTTTTTTTTTGTTCAGTAGGCTTACATTTATATATATTTTTTAATTAGCTGAAAGTAAATGAAAATTTTTTTGTCATCAGGCTTTATTTTATGTTTTATTTTAACTTATTGTTTTTATTATAGGTAAGGCAGAGCACATATCAATTTTTTTGCAACACTTTTTTAGGCAAGATTTTGATACATTTTTTCACACTTACTAGAAAATATGATAATTTATTTCAAAATTTTAAATGTCAACCTTCTCATATTTAATTAATTAAGATATATAAAATAAATTTTAAAATTTCAAAACTATATTCTTGTAACTCTTATTATTAGATTGTATAATTTGTTTAGAGTAAATTAAATATTTTATGGGTATTCAGTTATATTGTACATAATTTTAAAATTTTAAAAGAAGTATATAAAATGAAAATTAAATTTTTTTAAAGTATAATTAACATTTTTTAAATTTACTTAACGAGGGAGAGAAATGGTGAGAGAGAGAAATTTTTATATTTACTTCTTACAAATATTTAATTTTTAATATTATATATGATTAATTAATTAATGTTAAATTGCATTTATATAAAGATAATAATAATAATTATTTAGTATATTTAAAATTAAAACTAGTTATTTATGCAAGTTTAAACATTATTTTGTTTTGTTTCATAATTTTTTATGTTTTTTAAAATATTATATTTATTGAATTTTAATTAACTTTTTTTATCAATATATAATTTTTTCCAAATTATTTTATCATAGATTTGAATTCAATTTTAAGGTTTTCTTAAATTTATTTTCCTTCGATTTTAAAAAATACAAAAAATAAAGATGAGAAAAATGATCTTATTTTTTGTTAGTGACGATCATTTTTATAATATTTATGGAAAAAATAGATAATAAATGTACATTTAATGAATGAAAACATTAGAAAGAACTTGGTAAATCCTAATTTTATTGTGTAATTAGAAAAAAACTTTGGAAAAAAATTTAGATTATTCTTAAACGTATAGACAACAAAAAAGTAACATTAATTATATAATATGCTCGTTGAGTAGCCATTACAAATTAACATTACATAAAGATCAAAGGAGAAATATTACAAACTAGCAAATTAAACAGGCGCATAACCCTGCATAGTAATACATAGCTAACTCTATATGGATCTCAAAAAAGGAAACAATTGCATCCATATTATGTTATTTATTCCTATAAGTAGATAGCGAACACAAGCTTGGAGTTGTGTTTGTGTAAGGCAACATTTAAAGTGAAACTCAAATTCTTGTTGAACCTGTTGCCATTCTTATCCATTTAAAAAATCCTTTTTCTTTCCATGTTCAGAACAATGCATCAGCATTTTGTAGTAATCTAGAAGCCATTGACCATCTGCATGACACCAATATTGATATAGGATACAATAAATGATCTATATCAAGCATGGACCTTCCCATTCCCAGTTTAATTATATATTCTTTGTCATGACCAAGTTCACGAATTCAAGTTTTTAGAAAATCTAATGATATAAGGTGTCTGTCATGTTCGCTAAATCTTTATTGTAGATATTTCTAACCCTCATCTCGAAATTCACTACCAGTCCTATATTGCTTTATTTTTAAAACTTCATCATTTTTGTGCCACAATAAGCAATCCTCATCTTCCCCCTAAGAATGCATAACACTGATAGTACATTCGCTTCAAGGATCTCATTTGTAGCGAAAGCCAAACTTTCATGCAAGCGGCTACTTCCTTCTTCAATCATTTACTTCATCGGGACACTTCTGATCTTATCCATAAAGGAGGAGTACATTGTTAAGCAATGTAGATGAAGCTGTAGATTTTTTGTCGTAGCATGGAAAATAAAAAATTTATTGGTGTTAAATGACATAAAGAAAAAATTTGACAACTAATTAAAAAAAGGGAGTGAAACTGGTTTGCCAAAATAACGCATTCATAGTCAGGGGAGGATCCCCGGCCACGTGAGGGTGGGCAAATGCCCACCCTGAAAAAAAAAATTTATTTAACAGAAGGGGCTTTTTCGGGTTTTTACCCCTCCTCAAAACAACTATTTGCCCTAAACGGACGCTTTGCCCATCCCGCACATCAGCTTGTTCGTAGGAGCAGCAGGAGGTCTTCGAGACTCTGACTCGTCGCATTCGCAGAAAATCTCCTCTCGTTTCGTCATTCGCAGTCGCGGGTTCGAGAATCATTCGCAAATCGCAAGGGTTGCCTTTGGCTTTGCTAGTTCGCTGCCACAGCCTTCGCAGTTCGCACGGTAGCTTTGTATTGGTGAATCTCACTGTTTCCCATCGCAAACCTCACTGTTTCTGGTTTGCCCGATTCGCAGCCCCTTTCCAGCATTATTGAAGGTAATAATCAAGAAACTAGTTACTTCTTGCTCTATTTCTTGCTCGATGCTTCTCTTGTTTTCCTTATCTGCATATTGATATTATTTCTCTTTTTTTAATTTTCTGCATATTGAAAAAGTAATGATAGTTCTTGTAGTTGCGGAAGGATTTGTTTTTGAATTTTTTACTTAATCTGCATAACTGCATTATTGAAGTGATGCATAGTTTTATAATTTTTAACATTGTATTTTGTATAGTTGGATAGTTGTACACAGTTGGCGTTAATTGAGTAAAGGCTTTATTTTTTTCTCGGTTTTGGAGGAGAATCAGTGAATCATGATATCTTTCTAGATATTTGATTATTCTTATCATCTTTACTGAGCCATCTTCTTTCTTTGATTATGCGTTTGATGTTTAGTATTTTTAGCAATTTTTATGGTTGTTAATCGAAGACGATATCAACCTACTTATTGTTTTTTGTATTTACATTTCAGTAGGTTAATTTAATTTTTATTATGCTTAGTTATTCGTTCATGGATCGATATTTGAAAAGAAAGGAACGTGTTGAGTTCGACATTGATAATCTTCCTATTGATCCTGGGCTTCAACCTTCTATATGGAATTATGATGTGAATGATAGGGATAGAATTCGGCGAGCATATTTGGTGAAAGGACCTTATCAACCAAAAAATCATAACTTCCCCCAAACAACAATAGGAAATGTAGCTCGAAGGTTTAATTCTAAATGGTTTGAAGAATATCCAAGCTGGCTAGAGTATAGTGTACTCAAAGATGCTGCATTTTGTTTATATTATTACTTATTCAAACCTCAGGAGCAGACAAATATAAGTCAGGGTGGTGGTGATTCTTTTGTTGGTGAAGGTTTTAAGAATTTGAAGAGGAAAGAAAAGTTATTAGCTCATGTTGGGGAACATAATAGTGCTCACAACAAAGCAAGACAGAAAAGTGAAGATTTAATAAATCTTAAATTACAGAGTGTTCCTACTTTATGGCTCAGTAAAGATGATAAGAATAAAAAAGAATACCGGATCCTATTGTCTGCTGTCGTTGACTGTGTTAGATTTCTTCTAAAGCAAGGTTTGTCATTCCGTGGCCATGATGAGGCATCTGATTCAAATAATAAAGGGAACTATTTAGAATTATTTCACTTTCTTGCTAATCACAATGAAGAAATCAAGAAGGCTAGTTTTGAAAATACAAGTGCAAAATTGAAGTTAATTTCACCCAAAGTTCAGAAAGAAATTTGTTGTGCAGCATTGTTTGAAACATTGGCTTCTATCATAAATGATATTGGAAATTCTTATTTTTCCATTCTAGTTGATGAGACGCGTGATGTATCAACGAAGGAGCAGTTGGCATTAGCAGTGAGATATGTTGATAGAAAAGGGCAGGTTATTGAAAGATTTATTGGTATTAAACATGTTGCTTCAACAAATGCAGTAACACTTAAAGCTGCAGTAGAAGAAACACTTGCAAAGCATTCATTGAGCTTACATAAGATACGCGGTTAAGGTTATGATGGGGCATCTAATATTCGTGGGGAATTTAATGGTTTGAAGGCTCTCATTCTTAATGATAATCCCCAAGCTTTTTATATTCACTGTTTCGCCCATCAATTGCAATTATGCTTAGTAGCTATTGCGAAGAATCATTGGCAAGTGAAACATCTTTTTAAGTTTGCTTCAAGAATTATAAATACTGTTGAAGCTTCTTGTAAGAGATCAGATACTATGAAAGCAATTCAGCATGAAAAAATTCTTTCACATCTTAAAGCTGGCAATCTAATAAGCGGCAGAGGTTTAATTCAAGAGACTAATTTACAAAGGTCCAGTGATACACGATAGAGTTCACATTTTCATACTTTAATTAGTCTTATGAAAATATATGCTTCAGTAATCGAGGTGCTCGAGATCATTAAAGAAGAAGGGATAAATGATCAACAATCAGTTGAAGCAGGCACTTTGATTGATGTGATGGAGTCATTTGATTTCATTTTCACAATGCATTTGATGATTGATATCTTGGGAATTACGAATGAGTTATCACAATCACTACAAAGAAAAGATCAGGACATTGAAAATGCAATGAAATTGGTGCAAATATCTAAACATCGACTACAGGTACTAAGGGAGAGTGGATGGACTGTTCTATTAGATGAAGTTTCTCATTTTTGTAGTGTTTTTGAAGTTATTGTTCCAAAGATGAATGAAACATACAAAACACGTCGTCGAACAGTACGAAGAGGTGAAGAAATAACAAACTTACATCATTATCGTGTTGAGCTATTATATACTGTAGTTGACATGCAACTTCAAGAGATAAATAATCGCTTTTCTGAATCTAGCACTGAATTACTTCTTTGTGTGGCATGCTTAAATCCAACTGATACCTTCCAAGCTTATGATGAGAGGAAATTGATTCGTTTAGCTAAGTTATATCCAAATGATTTTTTTACATTTGATTTTGTGGCTCTTAAAAGTCAATTATCAACTTATATTATTGATATGCGTACCAGTGCTGAGTTCTCCTCTCTAAACAGTATTGCCGATCTTTCAAAGCAAATTGTTAAGTTCAAGAAGGATGATGTGTATCCGTTGGTTTATAGACTCATTATTTTAGCATTGACTTTACAAGTTGCTACCGCTACAGTGGAAAGAGCATTTTCTGCAATGAAGATTGTAAAACATCAACTATGTAGTAGGATGGGTGATGATTGGCTCAACGACTGTCTGGTGCCTTATATTGAAAATGATGTATTTGATTTAATTCCTAATTAAGTTATAATGCAACATTATCAGAAAATGCAAAATAGATTATTAAGCTTGTAATAATTTTTAATTTATCAATCATAATTATTTTGCTTTGAATTATGTTCTTTTTTTATATAAATATTAATATATAATATATTCATATGCAAAATTTGCCCACCCTGAAATAAAAGGCTGGTTCCGCCCCTGTTCATAGTTATCTAGTTTATGAATGTGATGTTAATCTCCATTTTGTTTGTTACCGTTGAAGTTATTATATTTTAAGGATTTGTACGTTGAAGTCTGTTTTGATTTAGTTCTCAATCTATGGTTCAAGTTGTTATTGGACTGTTTCTTATGAGTTCAAATTATAATATTAATCGAGCATCAGACATAAGCGATAAAAATTAGAAATATAAATTTCGTTAATATCATTCATACTCTTTAATTACAACCATTACACCATTACAAGAACAATTCCATTACACACATAACTTAAGTACAACATCAACCTTGAACTTGTAGCCCTTCTTGGGCAGGTAGCGCAATTATGAATACATTAAAAAGGCACATCTACCGACAACGCAGAAGAGCCCCACTCTCTGGAGTATATCTTACTGGAGCCTTTCGTCTTTGCCGCTGAAGTTGGATCTCCTTAATCACCTCCTGCTCTTGCTGCTGCGATTCTTCTGCATTTTACTGTGATGGTTGTCCTCCCATTAACAGTATATCCTGCTAAGATGGGTAAGACGACAACACAACCAATGAAATCCACTCAGGTATAGCTATGGAAAAAAAAGAATGCATAGTAGGTTGTTGAGATAATGTGTCATAATACATATCTGCTACAGCTGTTTACTGAGCACCGTAAGGCCTCCATTATTATGTTGAAGGTCCGGTGACAATCATGTCATAACTGGTCGATAGAGTGTACATGAAAACTCTTGGTGGATTGCTCTCAACTGTTTGACGGTGTCGGCTGCTTGTCGATCTGGATGGAGCATCAGAGGTTGACCATCTAGCACCATGAACTCTATGAGAACTTGATGTATGTTCCCTTGATTGGGTTCTTTCATCCGTAGTAATGTCGAAAGTGGTATAGTTTATGTAGACAGATCACTGAACTATGGCGGAAAGTTTTGTCACCTGGTCAACAGCCAACTACATTGATCTGGCATTATGTTTGTGGCCTCCGCTAGTGGCTCTAGAATGACAGATGATCGTATATAGTATTTGGCCTACAGGATACAATAAATCTGTCAGATATAATTTTAAAAAATATCTTGAAATAAATTTGAGCGCTAATATTTATAGATTTTTGTACGCACCATTAATCTTTCACCAGTTGATCTCGAGAAGAAGGTCTTAAGTGGCTCCGTTTGTGGTTGTAACAGATAAATCGATGCCCTTGATCTATACCAACGTACGTATGTTCCTAACTCCTGGTTGACAGTGCCCTCTGGTGGAGTAACTCGTTCGAAATATGCAACTCTCCCCCGAAATATAGCATCCATCGTGACATACTACGTAGAAAGGATACTTATGTAAAACCTTCACTGCCATCCATGAATGGTACAAATTCATCATAATCACTCACTAATTATTTATTCAAATAGTTGACTAAGTTATTCATTCATTTATGCATATTATATAAGTTAATAATTTATTCAATAATTTCAAGATATGATTTAAGTTAAAAATATGACATCGTTTTAATTTTTTAAAGTAAGTTAACCCGCATGGCATTTACAAACTATATTCGGACACTAGTAATAGATTTATAAATAGATTCAGCACACTGTTCTTAGGGATGAGAAATTATTCTGTACGCAATCCGAACGCAGAATAAGGTTCGGATGCTGCGTATTTTTTGATACATAATTTTTTATACATATTTTTTGTGTATTTATTGTGTATTTAGTGAGTATTATTTATTTAATGCTTATTTGGCATAAAAAAAAATATGTATCAAAAAATGCGCAGTAAAATACGCAGTAAATACGCAGCAATCCGAACCTTATTCTGCGTTCGGACTGCGTACAGAATAATTTCTCCACATTTAGGGGATTATATACTCTATGACAATTTAAGGACACTTTTTTTTTTAATGGTTTCTTATGTTTTGTGTGATGGATATTTGAATATTTACTTGTGGAGTTCTGTCAAATTATTTGAATGTTTAAATGATGATTTTATGTGTTAGCTATTCATTGATTTCAACTTAAGCTATGAGTTTGAGTTCAGCTTGATTTCATGCCGAGCTCGAGTTTGTTATTGTTGGAGCTCAATTCAACTTTTTTGGCCCCCCACCTATGAGGATATGGGATACTTAATTTTCTTTGTCATCGTTAGCTTTAAAAACTTACTGCTCTATAGTATTTGCAAGTATAAATTTTAACATTGTTTTTCAATAATAAACAATCAATATATTGATGACAAACTTCTCTTGATTAAGAACTCTTCAAAAAGTTTTTGTTGCAACATGCCGCGCCCGCTGCCCCGCGCTGCTGCCCCCGCCCGCACCCGCAGTCCACCGTCCGCCTGTCGCCGTTCCAACGTTCCGGCTCCGACAGAACCCAAAACCGGGTAGGGTCGGGTCAACCCGACAACCCACCGGGTCGGGTCCGGGTTCGAATTTCCGACCTGTTTGTCTATCCGGGTCGGGTTAGGGTCGACCCATTTGAACCCTGATCAATTCCGGATTCGACTCGAACCCGACCCTTGATCCAAAATTGACACTCCTAATTACAGCTAGGTTCCATTGTTTTGTCTCTTATCAACATCACATGATAGTATCTCTATTATTTTTACAGCTAAACATATCCCATAACATTTGTCAATGCCTCGTCCTCATGGCCAAGAATACAAAACAAATGGTACAATAATTAACAAAAAAGAACGAGATAACCAAGAGCACAAGCAGGAACGATTATTAGATCCTCCGACCGGAACGTCCGGTCGGCACTAATTAAAATCCCGTCAAAAATTTCGGTATTTGCTCGGTATTGCTAGGTATTATTTGGTAATAACGAGGTATACCGCTCTGTGAAGACCAATACCGAGTTATACCGAGCAATACCGAGTTATACAAAAAAAATACTAGAAAAAAACTTGGTATTTTTTTATAACTCGGTATTGCTCGGTATAACTCGGTATTGGGTCTTCACATGATAGTATTCCTCGTTATTGTTTGGTATTGCTCGGTATTTGTTCGGTATTTCTCGTTTTTTGGCGCGATTTTAGCTCCGATCGGACGTAGCTCTACTACGTCCGGTCGGATGACCTAATAATTGTTCCACAAGCAGACCCGCCTCCCCACCCACTTTTGATTTTTTAAATTTCAAAATTAAATTATAGGGTTTTCATCTTCATTTATATAATTTAAATAATAATGTAAATTTTAAGTTTTAGATTTTAAAATGAAGTTCAAAAAAGAATTTAAAATTTTTAAATTAATTTTTTCAAATTTAGAGTTAATTGTAAATGTCAGAAATTAATTTTAAAATTTAAGAATGCATTTACGATTTATTAAATTTTTTTCCAAAATTTAATTATTCATATTATCAATTATTTTACAAAAAAATTAACATTTATAATAGCTTTATTAATTAATAATAATTAATAAAAAATAAATTGCTTCGCCTCTGCTTTTATGCCCACATTTAAGCTTTAATTTTAAATTACTTTAATAATTAATTTATTAATCATTAATTTATTATTTATTTATGCAAATTTAATAAAAATTATATTATTTCAACCTAACCAGCAAAATAATCCAAAAAAATATGCAGAAATTCAAATGCCAAAATTTTACTGCAGTACTAGCTACTTCACAACACTACAATATTATTTTACAAAATAAATCACTCAGCATATTAATCCAACTGAAAAAAAAAAAAAAAAATCCTAACTATCTTCTAGCAGTAACCTCTGCCTTCAACTTCTGCTGCTTAGCACTCCGACCTGCTCTTCTCCCTTCATTTTAGGGCAAATTATTGTGTCCGGTGTCCGGATTCGTCCGGACACCAATCCAAACACGCCACATCAGCAAAATAAACCGGGTCCCGATGTATTTAGGTGATGTGGCGCATCCGGATTGGTTGTCCGGATGTCAGGTGACCGGATGCAATAATTCGCCTCATTTTAGGGGGTTTTATAACTCCAAGAACCAACAATCAGTCCAGGAATTCCATTCTGTGAGGGGACATCGACATTATTTTCACGAGAGAAGCGAGGAACACGCAAATTTTCTGGAATTCCAGATTTGGTCGGGCGAATGCGCTAGGTGTTCCGACGCATTGTATTGAATGCGCCGATATGTTCGGCACATTCAAAGAATGCGCCAAAGGGTTCGACGCATTCTTTAAATGCGTGGTTGGGTTCGGCGCATTCAAGATTGCGCTACACAAATCGACGAATCTGCTCTTTCTCAAAATTTCTCCCATTCCTGCTTCTCTATTTAAAAGTAACATGAATGCTGCTCCTTCTAAATGGCCTCTTTTATTTTTAGACTAAACATCAATATGTTCAAAATTTTTAAATTTGAAGTATTTTACACCTATTTTACTTCAAACCGAACGGCCTCATCCTCTAAAGATTTAAATGAAAGCTTGATTGGAAATTTGTGGAGATAAAATCTTAGATTTATCATGAAGCCTTAAATTAACATATTAAAACAATTAGTAAAGAAATCAATAAATATTAGTACTTGATACAATAACATATACTATTTAATTATTCTTTTTTTTTTTTTGAGGAATTGATGCACGCACATTAACATCAATCACCCTCGAACCCAAACCATACACAGAGATCGAAGCTAATTGGTTAGCACAATAACAACTTAGGATTCTTATTAAACAAAACAAGAATTTTTTTACTTGCTAGCAGTGAATCCTCACTCTGCAGATGACAGAACGTCGGCGGCCTTCTCCTTCTTCCTTTGCTCAATGTCCTTCTCCTCGTCGCGGCCACCGCCAGGGGCATACCTCTTCCAATACCAATGCTGATTCCACACACTGACCATTTGATCCAACGGCACTTCCTTCGTCTCCGGCACCAAAAAATAGACGAACGACGTCATTAACAGAACAAATCCTGCGAACAAGAAGAAAGTCCCGAATTTGAGGCCGCAGAGCATCTCCAGCACGCTCTGCGCCACCGCAAAAGTGCTTAGAAAGTTCACGGCCACCTGAATGCTCTGCCCTGCCGACCTTATCTCGAGAGGAAAAATCTCGCTGGTCACTAGCCAAGCAAGCGGCCCCCACGACCACCCGTAGCTCCCCACGAAGAGACACAATATTATGAGCACCAGGTAGGCGATTCCAGTTCTCACTGTCCCATGGTCATGAAGATTCGCAGCCAGCAACCCTGCAAGCAACACGTGAGCAATAAACATAACCAAGCCACCTGTGAGAAACAGAGGCCTTCGGCCCAATCTGTCCACCAAACCCAGCGACGCCACCACTGTGCACGTTAGGGATATGCATCGCGTGATCACCGCTGACATGAGAGAAGCGCTCTCCTTCTGCCCGATGGTGCGGAACATCACCGGCGCGTAGAAGTTCACCGCGTTGATGCCAGTCACCTGCTGGAAGAAGGGAAGGAACAGAGCCATCACAAGATGAGGCCGGTAGTTTCTTTGGAATATACGCCGGAAGGGTCTCTGCTCCTTCGCCGCCTTGGTGGCTTTGGTGGCAGCCGTGGCGAGGTCGTCCAACTCTTTTTCGACGTTTTTCGTGCCGCGGATCTTTTGAAGCACGCGGCGAGCTTCGTCGAGATTGCCGCCGCGACGCAGGATTATGCTGGTGGGAGTCTCAGGGAGGAACAGAACCCCGATGAAGAGGAGAACGGCTGGGATGGCGGCGAGTGAGAGGGAGATGCGCCAGCCCCAGCCGGCTTTGATCTTCTGGGTTCCGTAGTTGACGAGGTTGGCGACGAGTATTCCGAAGCTGACACAGATGTCGAAGCCGCCGGTGAGGGCTCCTCTGTATTTCGGCGGCGACATCTCGGATAGGTACAGGGGGATCGACTGTAAATTAGAAACGAATAACGATAATCGAATATCACACTGATTGCATCAAGATAGAATTTTTTTCAGGGGCATTGTGAGCAAACATAATCATGAATTTACAGATGCATGCAGATAAAACTTTCTACCACTAGTTCAAGACAGACTACAGCAGAAAAGGAGGAACAGAATAAGATTTTCTCTTACCAGATTTTTGATAAGTGGATATAAATATTTCAATTTACTTTAAAATAAATTAGAATATAAGTTTTAATTAATTATTTATATATTATTCTTATTTTAAAATAATTTTTTTAATTTAAAATTTTTTTATCAAAGTTATGTTAGAAAATCTTAACCCAATTTTTTGAAAAAGAAAATAAATTAGAAAATTTTGATTTGCTCTTATCTATAAATAAATCTAACCGTTTTGAAATATACCATGATTAAAAAGTTGTAGGGATATTCTAAATCAAAATTTTCATAATTTTTTTCCAAAAAATTATATATTTATATATATGTAATGTCAATTTTTTTAAAAAAAATGAGTAATAAATAAAAAATAAAATATTTTTTTTCAATCATTGGACAATAAATTCTTTGGCGTAGCATATATATATATATATATATATATTCAAAATTTGAAGAAGCCGGCATGGTTTTGGACCTTTGGTTCATCTTTTGTCTCATTAGGAACATATTACGGCAACATCCTCCACAATAATGGAAGGGGAAGAAAATTTTCAAATTCAGCTGTCCGTCAATATTTGAAAAAAATAGTACTCTTCATCAGTTTATCTTCTTTCACGGGCTCGCAACATATGGCTGTATATGACTTTTTGTTATTTGTTTAATGTAATTAGTCAAATTGATCTCATAAATTTAGATTACTAAAAATATAATTTGACAATCAACCCTCGCCGTGCTGAATTAAAAGCTTTAAAATTCCTTAAAAAATAGTAGGGTCGATAGCAACAAGAGAATATCTTAATCCAGTGAAGGTGATTTCCTAGTGATCGACCGAAGAAATGAGGGAGGTGAGATGGAGATGTTGGACATTATCACCAATTTTCTTAGAGTAAAACATTTGAATCCTTCTATTTGAAACGAGATCAAGAAAAATTAATTCGGGTTTAGGGATTTATCAATGACAATGCACTGACCTGATTGGTGAAACCGATCCCAACCCCAAGCAAGATCCGAGCCGTAATAAGCATGTACACATTCATCGCAGCTCCTCCGACGGCAGATCCGGCCAAAAATAGCAAACCTCCGATCAGCATCGACTTCCTCCGGCCGTATTTATCTGTAATCACCGAAGCAAACAGGGATGCAACGAGACCAGCGATGTAGAGTGAGGATGTGAAAGTCGTTAGAATCACGCTGTTGAATTTGCAGTAATTGCTGATGTGACTGGACAGCATCTCATGATACACATGGGGGAAGAACCGTTTCAGAAATGAGGTGGTCGCCGAGACCCCGCCTGACAAAAATTGTTCACCAGATTCAATTGAAGAAGAGAAAAGAAGAAATTCGTTGAGAGATTGGAAGGACCTGAGATGCCAATGTCGTAGCCGAAGAGGATGCCGCCGGAGGCCGCCACTATACAGGAGAGGACTACGAAGGAAGTGACCTTTCCTTCGTAAGCTTCCGGCCGGCCATCATCTTTGCTGTTAGCGATGAATTTGGTCGGAGGGGGCGCGGCAGAGGGGTCGTTCGTTGCCATTGGGGATTATGGGTTTCGTCTCAATTTCCGGAGTGAGAATTTTCTTTTATAAGCTTTAAGAGAGTGACGCCTTCTTATCGTCAGTTGGTTTTGAAGAAGAAGGGAATGGATAAACTCCCTCAGGCATTTTGAGTTTAACTAGAGGATAATGTAAATTTTTTTTATTAATTATATTTATTTTAAATTAAATTCAAAGTTTTTAAATTTATTTTAATCCTTTTTTATGCTATAAATAGAATTAAAATAAAATAAATAGTATTTTTAAGGAAATATCTCCAATATCGATTACAATTTGTTATTTGATTTACACAAAAAGTGGAATAATAATTTTATAATTGATAGTTAATGAGTTATAAACAATTTTCAAGAATACTATTTAAATGATACTTAATGAACTAATAATTTTCACTTATATAGTTCTATTATTTTTATATTGTAATAAATATATGAATGATTTAATTTATTAATTTATCGTATTATATGACTCAAAGAATAGAAATTGTAATGAGAATACATAATTATATAATATATATATTAAATAAAAGTCCTCTTTATGTAAGTAGAAACATTTGGGAGCAAAATAAAAATAATTTATTAAATTTTCTAACAGAGAATAAGGAGAATAGCAAAGTTGATGTTAGAGAGGCTTTAAAGAGAATGAAGAGTGAAAAGGTTGTTGGACTTGATGATATCCAATAGAGGTATAAAAATGCTTAGGAGATGATGCAATTTTTTGGCTTATAAAATTTTTCAATGCTATTTTGAAGACTAAAACAATGTCAAATTAGGGAGGTGGTGTGTGTTGATTTATATTTTACGAATAATTTGATGCACAAGAGTGCAAATTTTAGAGGAAAAAGTTATGTGTCATACTTTAAAAGTATGGGAACGAGTTATTGAGCATAGATTATGTTGTGATACTAATATTTCTCAAAATTAATTTGGATTCATGACGAGTATGTCTACTATAGAAGTTATACATTTATTGAGAGGTTTGTTGGAGAAGTATAGAGAGAATAAGGAGGATCTACATAAGATATTTATTGATTTAGAGAAAGCATACGATAAAGTTTCAAAAGAAGTGCTCTAGAGAGTTCTAAATAGAAAAGGGGGTTAATAATGCTTATATTCAAGTCACTAAGGATATGCATTTATGAGCCATCACTTGTGTTCAAACACAAGGTGGTTGGACCAAGTATTTTCTTGTTTCAATTGGATTACATCAATGAACAACTTTAAGCCCATATACTTTTTACGTTAGTCATGAATGTTCTTACTAGCCATTTGCAAGAGGATGCATCATGGTGTTTTTTTTTTTTTTTTGCTAATGATGTTCTTCTTATTGTTTAGACTAGAGAGAGAGTTGAAGGTAAACTTGAATTATGGAGGTCAACTTTAGAGTCAAAAAGTTTTCATTTAAGTAGATCTAAAATCAAATATATAGAGTATAATTTTAGTATTAATAGATCTAGTTAGGAGATTATAACTTTGGACGATCAAGAGATTAATAAGAGTACACGTTTTAGATATCTTGGGTCTATTATTCAAAGTGATGGTGAAATAGATGGGGTTATTATTAGTAGAATTAAGTTGGATGGTAGAAGCGGAGGAATGCATGGAGCCTGTTGTATGATAGAAAAGTACCCCTCAAACTTTAGGGGACATTTTATAAGATAGTGGTAAGACCTACAATGCTTTATGGCATAGAATAATTGGATATTAAAAGAGAAGCATAAAGTTAAGTTAAGTGTTGCAGAGATGATGATGCTCAGGTGGATTAGACGCTTCAATCTTATAAACAAAATGCAAAATGAGTATTTATGTGAAAAGGTTGGAGTAGCTCCAATGGAAAATAAGGTTAAACATAGTCGCCTTAGATCATTGCGTTACATAAAATGTCAGCCTGCTGATGACCTAGTTAGGAGAGTAGATGTATTAGATTTAGCCTATATTAAGAAAGATAGAGCTCTACCTAAAAGACTTGGTTATAAAATATTAGAAATGATATTTTTTTATTAGATTTAAATGAGAAATTGACTCTTAATATATAGGACATAATTGAGAAAAATGATTAATGCTGCTGACCCAACATAGTCGGATAAAAGTTTGATGTTGTTTTTGTTGTTGTTGTAATTTTTCTAAAAATTATATATTTGAAGCAGTATCCAAAATTTTTATTTATGGTCACTTTAATCCCAGAATATCACGTTGCTCCAATTTAGTCTCTTGTACAAAATTGATCCAGAATAGTCCCTCGTGTTGTAATTGTGATATAAAATTACTTTCAATTTAATCCCTTGAATTTACAAAATTGATCCTAATTTAGTCCCAAAGGGACCATTTTAGATCAATTTTATATAGTCGAGAGACTAAATTTAAGCAACATTATCTCCCGGGACTAAAATAATCATTACAAATAGTCAGAGGACTATTTTAAAATTCAATCCAAAAAAAAAAAAAAAATACCCATCAACATTACATAATTTATTTTTGCAAGTGTTTTGTGTTGCATTAATATACAGAGTTTATGAAAGAACTATCAAGTCATCTCATAAACCTTCAAAATTCAACAAATAAACATCATTTGATGCTTTTAAAAGTGTATGATTCTAAATTCAATAAAGTGGGTGCGAATAGTTAAAAACTTAAAATTTATATAAGAGACACAATGAACCACACAATGCGTGATCTAACACATTCATAGGGAAGCGACATGTTTTGAGAATAAAAAGAAGAGAAACTAAACTTTTAATGGAGATATTGGTGTTTTTTTTATTATATATAAAAATCATATAATGTTTTTTTTTTTTATGAATGTTTAGGAAAGAAAATCTCAATGTGAGCTTCATCCAACCTATCCAAGCTTATGGAAAGATTTTATAAAAAATTCCATACAAATTATATCATAGTTTAAAATGTATATTTTTTATTATAGGATCTACGATTTTGTTTGCGACCGCTTTCTTACAGCTTTTTAAAGCAGCTTCCAAGTTAAAAAAAATTATTTTATTTTGCTAAAAAACAACTTTAAACAACAGTAAGAATTTCATCTCAAACGAAAACTAAATCCCCCGAAAGAAATTGTTTCAATAGTTACTTATATCTTAGTAAAACTTTATAATACTCTCGATAAATGAATCGAGCTTGCATTTTAATTATTGTGCTTGTGTTTTAATGGATTTGAACCCCAAAGTATTTCTTAATAAGAAAAAGAAAAGAGCTCATTAAGCCTTTCTCTTTATGTAAGGAACTTCAAAAAGACAAAAGAAAGAAATAATATAATCAAGTTTTTATGGATCTATCATTCCCAATCATCAACTTCTTAGGTTTACTTAACAAAGAAGGTAGCTGATCCAACTTAATTAGAGGTTTCTTTATCAATAACTACAAATTGCATCATCCAAAAAGATCTTATAATCTCCGAGGCAAAAAAAGAGAGAGAGAGAGAGAATTTATAGATTATATCTTTTAGATGAGAGAGAATAGAAGGTCACCTTTTTATACTATTATAAGAAGCCAAATAAAAGAAAATTGGGAAAATTTCAACTAGTTGTTTAGTTTCATATCATTTGGGAGCTCTGTCTTGTGTTATTTATATTGTTTTTCCTACTTTAATGAGTTAAGAGATTACATGTGATGGTGGGGCCATGTGGGCATGAATTGTTGGTTTTTAATTGATACATAATTAAAATAAAAATTTTAACTTATTATTAATTTGATATTTAGTTAAATATTTCATATTCAATTAAATTATTTAAATAAATTATGAATTAAATATGACAGTTCGATCTTAAAAATTGGGATCGGTTCAACGATTGAACTGGCAGTTCAAACCGGTTAAGGCTAATTTGATATTAGGCCGGTTTACAAGAGGACCTTACTGGATCATATCCTACGGAAAGATCTGAATAAAAAAATAGCCATAAGAGGAGAACGAAAGAAAAGCTCATTATAAATAATAGGAAGGCTTTTAAGTGGGATTGCAATGATATTTTCCCTATTGATTAATCATGCTTAGCTCTTCTTTCACCTTTTAAGGACTCGATATTAACAAAATAAATAATAGGCAGCCTCTAAAATATGAGCTTTTTTTTTTTAATTACATTTATATCCTTCCAAAGGCAATGGCGACAATAATGAGTACAAATTTAGGGAGTTCTAGCAAGCCATAACAACAATCCGGTCAAGTTAGGAGGTGGAAATCCAAGATCTAGCTATCGACAAACCATGGATATAATTGTAAACTCAGGCTTTGTTTGAGATCATTTTTATTTTACAAAAATGATAATGCAAATAAGAGTTTTTCCATGTCAACTAGTTGACAAAGAACAGTCCAAAATTGAAATTTATAAGACTAATTATTTTACATTTGTAATGCCAATATTTCTTTTTCTTTTTTTTTAATATCAATATTAGTGATAGATTAACTTTTCTAATCTTTACTCAGAGTCGAAAGATAATAAAAATATATTAGTATAATTACTAAGATTTTATTTAAGATAATTTTCTTACAGTTTTTTAAAGCAATTTTTTAATATAAAAATTTTATTTCAAAATATTTATACTAAAAAATTGCTGTAAAAAATAATAAAAAAATTATTTCAAATGAAAATATAATATAAGGTTTGGTAATTTAAAAGTTTGATAAATTTATTTTTTGATTACTCTATTTGTAAAATAGTTTTCCATCAAAAGTTTTTTTTTTAAATAGTGAGAAAATAATAATAATAAAAATTATAATTAGTCCTAAAAATAAAATAGTGAGAAAATTGTCTCACGCTTAGGAACTTTTATTAGGTCCGGTGTAAGGACGTAGAGGAAGGTTTGGTCAGAGGCAAAATCCCGCGAAAAAACTCGGTATTTGCTCGATATTGCTAGGTATTATTTGATAATAACAAGGAATACCGCTCTGTGAAGACCAATACCGAGTTATACCAAGCTATACCGAGCTATACCGAGTTGTACCGAGTTTTTTCTAGGAAAAACTCGGTACAACTTTTGTATAACTCGGAATTGCTCGGTGTAGCTCGGTATAACTCGGTATTGGGACTTCACGTGATGGTATTCCTCGTTATTATTTGGTATTGCTCGGTATTTCTCATTTTTTGGCGAGATTTGGCCTCCAACCGGACGTTCCTCTAGGCCCGGTCGGAGGACGTAATAATTGTTCCACGCTTAGAGGCTGGCCATCCACCAGCCTAAGCTCTGAATGAATTGACTAATAATATGGTGGAGTCCAATGGTTGGCCAATGATTATAAAGCATAAATTTACTTCAAATTTAAACAAGTCATTTTCTTTCCTTGCAAGCTGCCTTCAAACACAAAATGGAGTTTCTTTGTTGTAGCCTGTTGGCAATGGCTTGTCCAATATAAATGAAACTTACATAATTTAAGTTTCGCTTGCAACCGTTTTTTATTATTTTCTAAAATACTTTAAAAAACTTATTATTTTATATTTTTAATGTCTAGCTGCACTTTTATTATTATTATTATTTTTATATCAATATTACAGTGATAGACTAACTCTTCTAATATCTACACAGAGTTAAATTAAGCTGAAATATAATTAAATATATTAATGTCTAAACTCAATGGATACAATTTATGTGCTTAATTCAAAATTTATATTGCACAAATCTCAAAGTAAATCCAACCACTTGTAAAATTTAATCAAATTTCTTCTTCTACATATTAAAGCTTTTTTTTTTTTTCATTTTCATCTTTTAACTCTCAACATTATTTTATAAGAGATAGTTTTATTGATAAAAAAGGCAGGAGTACAAAGTTAACAGCCTAACACCTGGGACACAAACAGTAGATGCCTAAAACAAACAGAAGAAATTCAAAACAAACAAACAGAGCAAAATATTCATCGAACGGAGACTCAGGGATGGAGGCCCCCATCACCAGCCAAACGCAACGCACGAACCATCCATAGGTGACAATAAACGATCTCAATCCATCCAATGCTAAGACACCCAGGTTGCCAACCAGCACAGCTGACGGGGCAGTAGGGGCCTCCTCATTATCGTCCAATAAACCTTCAAAAATCATTGACGAAAATGGCCAAGCCAAAACACAAACCTTAAATCTTTTTTCCTCTCCTTCTTAGCCAATTACGGATCACAAGATGGTCCTGCTCAATACCATGAACATCAATATCATCCTCACTAGAAGGGGAAGAGAGTGAGTCTTCTAAGATCAACTAATCATTCTGAACCAAAACAAAATATTTCGTAGAGTTATCCACATGCTTTTTCAGCTCACTGTTAGACATAATTGAAATAAGAATATTGTCAAAGCTAACATTGCCCACACACCCTTCAAATGAATGTAAAATAGGTTGATCAACAATCTCAGCAGGTACCTGATCAGCCAAAACAATTTTAACCGAAGAGGATCTAGCATACTGAACAACAGGGCTCAAAGGAGACGGGACAGCACAAACAGGTAACTCAGTAATAGGCGAAATAGAAGAGCCAGACAGCTCACCCACCGTAGAGGGTATCTCAGCCATAGGCAAAACCGCACCGGGCAGGCACAGAGTTCGCACCAGACAACACAGGGATAGCATTAACCTCACAATTCATATCACCACCGGTACTAACACAAAGCCTAGGGCCAAGTGCAACAGACTCAACCCCAACCACAGAATCCACCGGAGCTAATTTAGTGATAGGACTAGTAGGTGAAACACAAATAGTATGAGCAGTCACAGGGACATTAGGAGAAAGTTCAGGATTAGATTCCGGCACAGGCTCACTCCCAGCCAAACACGGAATACCTTCAATCACATGGCTATCACCCTTAATCGATAAATCCAAAGGTTTAGGAGTAACAACATCCCCCAAAGTAGCATCATCAACATTATCCACATCAACATAACCATTCTTAATAGGAAAGAAGGCTTCAAAGAGAAAACCGAATTGGGAACAGAAAAAGAAGAATGACACTAACCTCGCTTGTGCTCAATGGCCTTACACAGCTCACAGAAAGGGGGAAACACCTCCATTTGAATATGTTGAACATAGCACAAATGCTCAGACCCCAACCAAACTTTATCAAGGTAGAGTTTTGTAATGTCTAATTCCACCAGAACACGTGCCTATGGAGGCCAACAGATGTGGCAGAATAAATTTTAAGGGGGCGACCAAATAAAGAACCTAACACATGAAGGATTTTGGGAGTGAAAAGGTGAGGTCGAAGGTTAGGGAAAGAGACCTAGATGGGGATAATCGGAGATTCCACATCGATATTAAGGGTAGGCAACCATTTAGTAATTTTCATGTAGCAATTGAACACCAGGTATGAACGATGACAGAAAACCCTACTATAATCCATATCATTAGAAAATTTAATTAACACATGAGTCGCATCTAGTAAGGTTATCAAAAATTCAGCAGATAGCTTAAGGTTAAAGAAAAAGCGACAGATAGAATCCAAATTAGGATGGCGAGAGGGAAAAAAACCCACCAGAACAAACTAAAAAGGGGCGGCTAAAGAAGCGATCTCCTTCTCAGAGATCCAAACAGCAGGTAAACAACGAAAAGAACACGTTTTGAGAGGCGAAAAATGAACATTCGAAGCATTACCAGATAAGACATCCAAAAAAGAGTGATACTTCTTAGATTCATCTAAAAAACCAGGATCCAAGAGCCGATTAGAGGCCATGCCGGCCACCCGGCAAAAAGAGAAAACTCGGCCAACAAAAACAGACCAAGGTAGAAGGAACTTCCATGCGAATAGTGAAACACCCGTAGCATGAAGAGCGCCCAGAGAAATCGGGCGAAACAGGGCGAGAGGCCCCCGCGTCGAAGAAGTGCAGCTGAGGAGAACTAAAAAACCCTAAGCTTCTTTTAACTCTCAAAATATAGCAAAATTATAGTCAGAATTTGTTCTCGTCAAATCACTTTTGTTCCTCATTCACTTCCTTTTATTTTGAGAAATTTTTCTTATTTCTTTTTAAAGCTTCTTTCAAGTAAAAAAAATTATATTAAAAAACTGCTTTAAAAAAGTAAAAAAATAAGTTCAAAACGAAGCCTTTATTGGCTCGTCTGACCATCATAGACCCACTGATCGGCACAATTGGACTTAGCCAAGGCTTCATAGGGGCTTCATTGGACCTAATCAAACCATGGTGCACGTACCGGTAATGAGTGATTTTCCTGTAGTGTTTAATTGAGACCCTCTAAATAAAATTTCTGGCACCGCCACTGAATCAAACCACAAAGAGTTAGACATTTTATCGTTCAAAACAATAGAGCATCACACAATAGAAAAATTGATGACTAATGGGATATTTTAGATTTTATATATATAAATTTGACTCATCATCAAATATAAATTAAAATTAAGATTAATTTTGAATTGTGATTTTAATATTGTGACCATGTTCTATTTTTAAGAAAAGGGTGAAATGGTCAACCTACTTTCACAATTTTTATGAAGAAATCTTTTCTATTTTTTATATAATGGGAAATATTAATGATTAGACTGATGCTGGTCGCTCAATGAATGACCTATCATTATTTATTTCTATTTTCCGGTAAAGAACAAAAGATTAGCAACTTTTCAACTTTTGCCGCTTTTCCTGCTCCTTCCCTGTGAGGGGTTCCCTCTCCGTGAGCATGATTCCCCCCCCTCTCTGAACTCCCTGCTACTGTCCCCCCGGTTCAACTTCCTCTCCGGAGCTAGACAAATATCGTAACCCCAGACTGCTTTTCGTCCAAAGATCTTCCCATAGATCTCAGAGAAGAGCCTGACGAAGTTCTCATTTTCCATAAATCCAAAACGGATGCTGCAGCTAAAGAGTGGAACCAAGCTTTGGTTGGTAGGCGTCCTTACTATGAGGCTCTTCTAGCTGCCTTAAAGAAAACTTGGAAGCTCCAAGGTACTATTCATCTTTCAATCTGAGCAATGGTTTTTTTTTTTTTTTTTTGATAAAATTCTCATCTCCTGTGGATTACGAAATGGCTTGGAATGGGGGAGTGTGGTTCCTCTTAGGCCGCCCTTTCATTTTACAAAAATGGTATCCTAGATTTAAGCCAGTTAGAGAAAATTTTTCCTCTGTTCCTATTTGGGTTAAACTTCTGGACCTTCCTCTTTGTGTCTGGAACTCATATGGTATTTCCCGTATTGCTAGCAAGATTGGCATTCCCTTAGCTGTTGATGCTCTTACCACTCAGAAAACTCGGTTGACCTATGCCCGCATCTGCATACAGGTCAATAGTAAGGCCAAATACCCAGACTACATTCCTATATCTATTGAAGATGAAATCATGAAGGTTAAAGTTCAGTATGAATGGAGACCTTCCCATTGTGAAACTTGTGAATCGTTATTTCACTCTTCTGCCTTATGTCCTTCCAATACTACGAATCAAAATGGGAACACATCAAGAAAAACACCAATTTTAGAGGGAGAAGTACTTCTCGTGCTCCGCAAAACACCAGGGGAAAGAGCTCTAATCTGGGTGGTCGTAACAGGGTCTTGCCTCCGCAACCGAACCTCAAGCTTATTCCTAGTCCATAGAAGCCAACTGGTAACACCTCCCTAGCTGACATTCCTTCCTCCTCCACCCCTTTAGAATCATCCAATCCTATTGTTCCAGCTGACCAAACCTCCGCTTCCAAGCTTCAACCACATCAATCTGCCACTATACCAAATTTGAATTCTCCCACCGACGACACTATAATCACCTCTATCAATCATCATGCTCCTCAATCTCAGGTTACTGGTGTTGTCTCCCCCAACAAATTTGATGCCCTCATGGATATTCAAACAGATGTTTTTTCTGGAGACATTGACCCAGTTTTGGAAAAATTCTTGAATAGGGAAGAGGAAGTTATTATTCCTCCAAAACAAAAAGCAGCCTTTATTCATCAGCCCCCACCTTCATCAGCAGCAAAAAACACTAGATGCAAGCATAAGAAGCCTCAACCAACTACATCCAAGTCTCAATGACCCTTTCGTCCATAGGTTCTTAGAACATAAGGGGGTTTAACAACCCTAGCAAAGTCAGCATTTGCAAGCAAATTATCCAAAAACATAAACTGGATTTAATCTGTATCATGGAGAATAGGATTCATGCCAATTATATGCTCGACCCGTGGTTCATTTCATCTCACAAGCTATTTGATTCTGAAGAAAGCTGTAATAATTTCAACCTCTCTGCTTCCGTTAGAATATGGATTAAATGGGATAGATACAGGGTCTCTTTTGTCCCTAGTTTTTTTCTCCACCCAGCTCATCTGTGGTTTTGTCACCTGTAACCCAAACATTACTTTTTTCTCAGTGCAGTTTATGGTTCTAATTCTGCAGAAGATAGACTGAATCTCTGGCTTAATCTTCACTCCAATTCTCCCTCTCCTGACATTCCGTGGATTATTATGGGAGACTTCAATTGTTGTAGGTATCAAAATGAGAAATCTGGTGGCTCTCCTCTTCACTTCAGTAGGATGGGGGACTTCAACTCCTTCATCTTTGATGATCGCCTCATTGACCTTTCTTCTTCTGGCCTTTTCTACTCCTGGTTTAATCAGCAAATTGAGAACTCCATCCATATAAAACTTGACAGGGCTCTTGTCAATGAAGATTAGATTGACAATTTTCCTCACTCTTCTTACTTTATGGATAGGCCTTACTGCTCTGATCACAGCCCCATTATTCTTAAGAATGGTTCCCCTACTCCTTCTTTTTGTCGGTTTCAGTTCAAGAACTACTGGACCTATAACAATGATTACTGGCGCCTTTTGATGGATATCTTCCTTGAGCCCTCGGTGGGAAATCCGCTGTCTGATTTTTCCAACAAGCTCAGCAGTCTCAAAGCTGCAATCAAATCTAAACATTGGGCTTCTGCTAATGCAATTCAATCTGCTCTCCATAATCTTCATGACAAGCAGCTGACTCTACTTTCTTCTCTGGATGCTGATCCTTTGAATCCCACTCTTAATATTGAATTGAAGAACACTAATGGTAATATTGCTGAACTTACTTCGTCGTGGACTTCTTGGATGTCTCAAAGAGCTAAGGCCAAATGGCTAAAACATGGGGAGGATGACCTTAAATTTCTTTACTCTAAAATCCGAATAAGGAAATCCTATAATGCTGCTGCTTTGAAGAACATTATGTCGGATAATTCTGGGAATGTGGTTGGTGAAAAACAGAAGGTCATTTCTCACTTCCATGAGTTGTTTAATCCTGCTGTCTCTCTTACTCAGGATTCTGTTCCTTTACTGGTTGGTAGATCTATCCCCAATGCTGAGTTTTTGTCTCTTACCTTGCCCATTTCTGAAGTTGAGATTAAGAATGCGGTTTTTTCTGGGGCATCCTCTTCTTCCTCTGGCTCTGACAGATTTAATTTTCACTTTTACAAGACCGGGTGGCACATCATTGGTCCTTCTTTATGCAAAGCTGTTCAATCCTTCTTCATAACAGGTTACATCCCTTCTGGGGTTAAGTCTACGGCTTTATTTCTGATTCCTAAAACCTCTCATGTGAACACTATCTCTGATTTCAGGCCAATTTCCCTGTTGTTGACCTCATTTTTGTATGAGGTCACTGAGGACCCACCCAGACTCCAGATCGATCCCGACCCTACATCAATCTAGACCCCAGACCCTAGGATCTACCTTGACCCTAGGATTCTTCCAGATCAATCTAAAACCCTAGGATTCTCCTAGATCTAGACCTTAGGATCCATTTAAATCCTAAATCTCTTCTAGACTCTAGATCCTAGGTTCTACTCTAGATCCTAGGATTTCTCCAGACAAATCTAGATCTTAAGATTCTTCTAGACTTCAGATCTTAGGACCTATTCTAGAGGACCTCTCTCAATCCAGACCCTGTGATCTTCTCAGGCCTTAGGAGCTGCCTAGACCTTAGATCTATCCAGATCTTGAGATTACTTTAGATCTCAGATCAATCCAGACTTCAAATCAATCCTGATCTTAAGCAAATCTAGATTTCAATTAAATTCAAGCTTCAATCAAAATCCAGACCTTAAATCATTTTAAACTTTAAGCAAATCCAAACTTTAAATATATCAAAATCTTTATATCTAGTTCAAACCTTGATTTTGTCTTTAATCAAGCTTTAATCTTATCATATCACTTATGATCATTTAAATGATTATGAATGATATAGATAATTCAAAATTCAGATCAAATCCAAAAAACCAGATCCAAATCCTAAGTCTTAAGGCCCTGTCCTAAAGACCTTTTCTAGTGAATTTTCAAACACTTTGAAATCCAGTTAAATGACCTCCGATTCAGAGTCTGTCAGTTGCATACTGATGGGACATGTCTCTAGAGGTAACCCTCCAAATTTGAGCCTATTCTGAGGTATCTAACCCTAGATTCTAAATAAAAATCCAAAGGCTGTAAAACCTTCAAATATTTACAGCCCATGCCACTGAACCTGCCACTTAGTGGATTTTTGACCTTAGAGCTTTCTCTAAAGCCTCCAATCACTTCCAGACCCTTAATATTGACATGTTGATCAATAAACTGCATTTTTGCTGACCCATTTTGACCCCTAGTTGACTAGGGGTCAAAATGACCAAAATACCCCTATGGGATTCAAATGTCAATTTCAAACCAAACGACCTCCAAATTGTTTGGAACCACTTCCAACAATTTTCAAGTATCAAACCAAAACTTTTGAGCCTGGGCCCACCCCTTGGGTCAACCTGGTTGACCCAGTCAACCTAGGTTGACCTAATGAGCCCTTAAGGGTTTTAATGGGTCGTTTCAACCCATTTGTTCAAATCAAATCCTTCAAACCCTCAAATCCATCTCAAATGTTGATTCAAATATTTTCAAATCTTTTTGGAGTCAAATCACTTTGAGTTTTGACTTACTCAATCCCAAGGTCATTGTCAAATCATATCTTCCATACATCCTTCTATCTAATTTGTTTCAAGAGACTCCAAAGATATCCCATTCAATGCTTTGATCCTTCTTTGATTTAATATGGATCAAACTCAAGCTAAATCGACTAAGTCAACATATTAAGACTTTGCCAAAATAGCTTAAATCCATTCCCATGCATTCAAACTCCAATTTGCAAGCATCAAATCTTTCCAAACTCAATCCATTAGCTCAAGATATCTCTTCAAGCCAACTCAACAGTCAACTTGACTGTTTGACTGGTCAAACAGTCAAATTGAGTTTTCAAATGGGTCAAAGATAGTCAAATCTTTCCCTAGAGTTAATCCTTTCTATCTTAAACCCCTCCAGCAGTATTAAGACTCTCTAGAACCTTCCTGCATTTAATCTAAGCCCTTGGATTGAAATCAAATGGCCCCCATTGCTCCCATGCACAAATGGGGACCAAAACCCCTTTCCACATGGCATGTCCTTGCCATGTCCTTTGCCATCTGCTCCTAACCACTCCTTGGACAGATGGAATTCATCTAGGAGCTCCCCCAATTCATCCCAGCCATCCATTCAAGTTGGAGGGACTTGAATAGGGCAAAACCTCTCAAATGGAGCTCATTAGAACCCTAACACTCTCTCACTCAAACCCTTTTCCTCCAGAATTTCTCCAGCCACCAAAACCCTCAGGAAACCCTCTCCAAATACCCCTCTAGCTCTTCCAGGCCTTCCCCCCTAGGATCCTAGCCCCAAAACCCAATTGGAGAAGAGAGAGGTTCTTAGAGAGAGAATCAAGTGTTTCAACCACAACTTCCAATCTAGGAAGATTCAGCTCATGGGGTCTTCAGCAAAGTTGAAGAGGACATCTCCAGCTTTCCAACGAGCCCAAAAAATCAAAATTCCAACGGATAGATCGTAAGTTATTCCAGTTTTAATTTTAAACTTCTTTTTGAAACTGTAGCCAAAATACAATGTATGGAGCCTCCAAACTCCATACATTGTAAGTTTAGGCTACCATCAATCTATGTTTAAAATTTCATCAAATTTGGATTAGTATTATAAAAGTTATGAGCATTTGAAAATCTCCAAATTCGGCCAATCGGGACCGTCCGATCGATCATCGGACGGCCCAGATTGAATCTGGAACCCGCGCGTCTCCCCTGGGATTCGAACCCAGGTTCTTTGGCCAGACCACGCGGGTGACGTGGCGCCATCTGGACGCTCGGATCAGATCCGATCCGATCGGATCCGACGGCGGCGGCGGCCGATTTGACTTAGAAATGATTTTAAAAATCATTTTAAATGCCCAGAACTTCTAAAATTCACAGTAAATCCATTTTTTCACCAAAATTAGTGTTCTAGGGCTTGTCGGAAAGATCTTGAACTCTAGTATTTATTAAAATTAAATTCAAGACATTTTGATCACTGTAATAGGAGATACATGGGTTTGTTTGAAATCCATTTTTCTCAATTTTCTCCCAATCCAGTGGTTAAATCAAGTCCAAATTTTGGTGGAACAATCTTGGGCATCTTAGAAATCACCTGTAATTTATTTAGGCCTAGATGTCCAGTGGGTTGCTGTAGGGTGAATTTACAAGGTGTTGGGTCCATTTTGGACCCAAAACTTTGAAAATTCATAACTCTCTAAATTGGTAGAATTAGGTTCCCTGATTTCTGTGGTATGTTTGTATATGTCCAAGGGTTAGATGAACAGAGATTTAGACCCAATTGAACTCTAGTGCCACCTAGGGACAATAATCAAGAACAAGGTCTAGATAACTTAGAAAAATTCTAGAAAATTCTATACACACCCAATAGGGGTGAAACTTGAGAACATTAAACTTAGTGACATTTTACACCTTAGGTTCAAATTTCACTCAATTTGGAGTTCAGTAAGTCAAAAAGTTAAACATGTCAATATTAACCCTTAATTAAGGCCTCAAAACTTCTAAAAAATGTAATAAATACATTTTAAATCCAAAAAATACATATAACCCCTCAAACTGACCAGAATTCAAACCTCAATCCATGAAAATTAAAACCCCCTTGATTTGATGGATTTTATGTAATTAATTTAACTTTAATTGAAAACCAATATTTAATTAATTTAAATAATTAAAAATTCCAAAAATTCCCCAAACACTTGGGAATCTCTTCTTAGGTCATTTCTGACCTTTGGGGTTGATTTCAAGGAGTTTGGGGTTCATTTGGACAGAATTTGCAAAAAGGCCCCTCTAATTAAGAAATTTTAAAATTCAATAAATACTTAAACTTCAAACATTCATAACTAATTCTAGAAAAGTCCAAATTTAGTAAACTCACTTGCATTCAACTCGTAATGATGTATAGTATTTGTTAAAAATATTAAAATTCCAGAAAAACATCAAATTCAAAAAGTCAACTTTTTGGTCAACCATTATTCAAAAGCTAGTTCAAAACTTCAAACCTTCGTAATAAAATGTAGAAAAATCCAATTTCAACATACTTACTGTCTAACTGATTGTAATAAGGTCTAGTATTTTAATAAAATACAAACATTCCAGAAAACACCCTTAATCAAAAAGTTAACTTTTAACCCCTTAATTAAATGATTAAAAAAATAAAAAAATTCTTAAAACTCAAAATCACTTTAAAAATCTAGAATTCATTAATTAACCTTAAAATCAGTAATCAACCAACTTTTAATAAAATTCATTAACTCTTAAGCCTTAATCAACCTAAAACATTTAATTATACCGGGTACCACTAGGTAACCCAGGCCTACGAGGCTATTAACTTAGCCCCAAGGAAGGAGAAATAAACTTCACGGCCTCGGTGTGAAACAAAGGTGGTATCCAACAAATAATTAAATAAATCTTAAAATTAACCTTAAGCCATTAATACTTGAATTCAAACTTAAATCCCTTAAGCCTTTCAACCAATCGAACCTTAAGCAACTTCAATCTAATGATCCTACTTAGGACATATCAAAACCACACGACCTACCTCACACACTGTAGATGGTTTGCTAGGACAACCAACTCTAGTTTTAGGCTAGGCCGGTGTTTACTTTTCTGCTGTGTGCCGGATTTTCGAGTTTTCACTGCATGCTGTTTGCTAGTTTAGAATTGATTGATTATTTGTTTATTTACTGCAATCTGTTGAGCATTTAAATTTCAAATATATCAACTGCTTGAGATCAAATATTAACTGCTTGAGATCAAATATTAACTGCTTGGGGATCATATATAACTGTTGATTATTAGGATAACCTTGCAGGATCGAGTCTAGATTCTTCTTTTAAATTCAAATGTAATTTGATATGGTTGTAAATATTTAAGTGACTCAAGAATGGGATGTTAAAACATCCAATTTGGAATCCAAAGAGGAAGGGACATCCCTTAAGGGAGAGTCCTTATCCATTTGGAGATTCAAATTTGGATGACTTTAAAAATATCCAAAGAGGAAAGATAACACCCCGATCAAGGGGGAGTTTCTTTTCATTTGGATATCCAAACCCGACAATCCAAGAAGCAGCAGAAGGACGAAGAAGTTGATAGCGGAAGAATCCCAAATCTCAAATCACTTAAGTCTTAGGAGTAGAATCCGGGTTGTTGACAGTGGTGCCCGGCCACTTTAAATTTCTGCAAAATTCTGTGATGTAATATATTAAGGCACTTGCCTATGGACATTCAATTTGATGTATTTAATTTAATTGATTGATTTAAATTGATTGCGCAGTAGAAATGCATGTTTTTCTAGTCTTTTTTCTGTATGCCATTTTTGATTTAGCCTGGAATCCGGATTTATGCTCTTAGGGGTTTGTCAAAAACTTTTTCTACTTTAATTAAATAAAATCTTTAAGATAACATAGAAACTCTAATCGGTCCTAAGAAGTAAGCTCGGACTCGCCGAGGGTTTTTCATGCATCATATTGAACCTTCTCTACCTTGTTAGGCATCTCCCCGCCTGCAGGTTCTGGCAGACCACCTGGCCTATGAGGGTGCCGATCTGTCAAGGGGATGTTATGCAATCTCTAGGGAAAAACCTATTTTCTTAAGCCAAAATATTTTTAAACTGCTACATACTGATTTTGCATCTCAAATCGAGTTGACTAGCATGCATTGCATTAGTAACAAATTTAAAAATCGAGTCTAATATTTAATCACATTTACTTAAGCATCAAACCCAACATAAGTTAAAGGGGCCAATTAGGATCCACTCTAGATGTCGGCCCCGCTCTCAAAAACTTTTCTTAAACAACGTCCCTATCACTCAACATTAAAAGACCGGACACATGTTTTTAAAGCGTTTAGGTGGTTTAGCTGGCTCCCCAATCCAGGCCGGGGTAAGACCAGATCTGCATTGCATTAGCTAGGTTCGGGTCGCTTTTTAGTACCCAATTTAGACTTAGGTTCTGAGGCAAGCTCGGGTCATAAGACCTCAACTTATGGGAATTGAATCTCAAATATCTAATAAAATTGATCACTTGAACCTTAAATCACTTTCAATCAAATTCGAACCCAACACTTAGGATAGGCTGGAGTGTTTTCTGAATTATTTCAGAATCTTATAAAAACATTCCCTACTCCTCTTCCTTTGACTCCAGAAATAACTGTTCAACGTCGATCCAATCCCGATTGAAAATTTCAACCCTCAATCTCCTTTGATATCGATCTTTGAAAATCTTAAATAAAATTTACACCGCTATTTTAATCGAGAGTATTCGTAGGAAATTTTCTTTTCCTACGATGTAATTAACTACGAGGGCTTGTGCTCGTAGGAGATTTAGAAACTCAGACCAAATTTTCAAAATCAATTTTTCAAAACTTTAATTGATTCTCTTTGGGAATTCAAACAAAAATGGCGATCGTTATCGTCATATTCAAAATTTTGGTAATAAGTAATATCATCTTTCTTCGGGAAGATATATTATTTTATTATCATTATTTTGATTATAAAATTAACGATCTCTTATCTGAATTATTATAGTTAAACAATTGATTGAACGTCATTTTGATCTTTCGAGATTATATATGTTCCCCCTTGAGTTTGACTACGATAATTTGGATAATTTTAAAGTTTTGAAATTTGAACCAATTAGTGAATGATATTCTCTCTATTTGAGATGATATATCGTTCCTAAAGTTGTGTTCGATTTCAAAACAAAAATTCAAGATTAAATCTCTCCCAAAGATAATTAATACTTTTTCAAAACTAAATATATATATATTTTTTAATCAAAACAAAAAATGGCGACTCCGCTGGGGACAATCTCACTCTCCATCTTTAATAGCGGTATGAATTTTATTGCATCGGTAGTTTTGACTACCTTTCTCTCTGTTGGTCTCTCTCCCATTTCTTTCTTGGGTGAGTGTGGCCAACTCAATTAAGACATGTGAAAAGAGAGGTGAGTGTAGGAAATCTCCCTTTAGGTCGGGCTTGGACATTTTGCCTCCAACTTGGTTGGTAGAGCGAAAGAGTCAAGCCAAATTCCTTCTGTATATGTTGCAAACTCGCATGCGAATAAATCTTAGCATGCTAAGTTTCACAATTTACAGAAAACTCTTCAACTTTAAAATCATAGTTTCAAATCTTTCAAGAAAATTCAATCTTTTCAAACCTTAATTGAGCCCCATATTATATCATTATGTATGAAATTGTAACTTCTATGTTTTGATACATATGATATAATATGGTCTCCTTGCTCAAATTCAATTCTAGAATTTGAATCTTTCTAGCAAAGTCAAGTTTTGACATTTCACCCCCGAACAGTTCGTTGGGGTGAAAGAGTCAGGTTGACTTGTTAAAATCTCCCCCTCTGAATTTGTTAACCTTTACGTTGAACACTTGTTTAACATAATGAGTCTCAAATATAAAGGAAGATTCTGCCGGAGTTTCAAAATTTTAAAACTCGCCCAAAATCTTTCAAATCAACTTTAATCGTCGTTGTCATGTGTCTTTTATAATATTCTATTGTAATTGAACATATGCAACGAAAACTCAACTCTTAAGTCAAACCTTGATTTTGACATTTCACTCTAAGCTAGTCAATGCGGTGAAAGAGTCAAGTCAAGGTCTTTAGATTTTTCCCTAATTTTTGTTAACCATTATGTTGAAAATAAAACTCAACATTTTGAGTTTCAAAAATGAAGGAAAATCATTCAAATCAATTTCAATCGTCGTTGTCATGTGTCTCCTATAACATTCTGTTATAGTTGAACACATACAACACAATTTTAAAATTCTCTTATCAAGTCTAGGCTTTGACATTTTACCCCCAAACCTTTGGTGGGATGAAAGAGTTAGGCCTAATTTCTTAGGATCTTCCTATAATTTTGTAAACCTTTACATTTGAATGAAATTTAATGTCTTGAGTTTCAAATTTTAAAGGAGATCCATTCAAATACAACCTTGAGTTAAAATTCAAATCAAACTTTGATTTCAGATAAAATTTCAACCTTAAGTTTAAACTTGATTTCCACTTCAAACTTAAGTTCAATTTTGATTTCAAATACGAGTCCAATTTTTGACATTTTGTCCCAAGTTAATTGGTGAATCGAAAGAGTCAAGTTCAACTCGTCAATTTTATGAACCATCGTGTTTACTGTAAATTAAATACGATTGAGTTATAAAATTTTGAATAAGGCTAATCTAGTCCAAAACTAAAATTCAAGTTCAAATCACTCTCTTAATTCCAGGAAATTGAACACTTAAATGGCTGGGAAAATCGTTCTCTCCTTAGATAGAAACTTGATAGTAGAAGAAATCACCTCTGGTAATTCAATCCAGTTTGGATTATAATTTCAAAACTTCAAGTTATCAGTCAATGGAGAAGAACTAAATGATCTGTCTGCTACGATACTAGGAAAGTCTCCTTTAGTTGAGATTACTTTAGGGTCAAGAGTTGACTCCCCCATCCCCAAGATGGAGGTCGTTGCCGCCCCTGTACCCACTGTATTCTCTACTCAGGAGAATCAAAACCAGAAGTCAGTAACGACAAAAGAGTTACTATCTCAGTCTGAGATTGGGTCAAATTCTAGCATCCATGTCGTCTGTAGGAACAAAATGAAGAATTATCTTCGAAGAGCCAGAAAATGGAATCTTAAGGCTAGAAAGATCGTTGAATTAGAAGCCTTAGAGAAGACCGACTTCGAGGCCAATCGAGAGTTCGTTGCTCCCTCTACGTACCCTCTCCTTGCACAAAGGAGGGAGGTTGTAGAGACGAGAGTGCGATCTTCAATACACCTACTTGACTACTACACAGAAAGACTCAAGAAAGCTAGAATTAAGCGATCACCAGCCCCCAATTGAGGGTTATGATTCGTCCACTCTACTAGGAGATGTTAAGGTGCATTACTACACGTGTCCCACTACATCATCTATAGAGGAGGAGGAGTAGAAACCACTCGGGGTGCCACTCTCTTAACTACTAGGCCACTAGTAATGTGAGAGGAGGAAATAATCTAGGATTGTATCAGATAGTGATACCGTCAAAATTTAAATTTCAACGGGGTCCTATCGTGATGAACCTTTTGATTGTAATGATGTCGCAATATCTAGGGATAGTGCAGACCCTATAACAGTCTCTCCCTCCAAAGAGATTGTAGGAATTCAATTTCATGTTGACAAGGGTCTTGCCACCTAGACTTGTAACTTCTTAAGGAAAGCTTCCAATTTCTCAAGTGTGATGATTTTGAATCTTCAGGATAGTCGATTCTTCTTTTTAATCGAAGTTGACCTCTACCTTAAGTCTTAAGTAGGAGAGAGTTGTAGTTGACTCCATTAAATGTTTAGATGTCCCTCCCTCCCACCATTTCAGAGGGGTGATTTAATTGTTGAACTAAAATTAATATCAAACTTAAGTTGACTTAAGAAATGAAAATTTTATCAATATTCTAGCAATTTTCTATCTTAATAGGCAATTCTCGCATGTCTAAAATTTGTTCAATGATTTTCAAAAGTCAAGTTGATACTTTTTCAAAAAATTTGGATGTGCTTCGAGGATTATTCTTCCTTGTATAAGAGAACAATTTTCTTCTCTAATACTTGAGATATAATCCCAACATTCAAAATAAAAGATCAATCAATTTAAGGTATTTGAAGAAAGTGGAGCCTCTTCTCAAAAATAATTGAAATCAAAAGATGCGCGAATGCGCTAAAAATCAAAAAGACGCGCGAATGCGCCAAAAATCAAGAAATGCACGAAGTGCATCAAAAGTCAAAAGATGTGCAATATGTGCCACCAGAAAAAGAGAAGAAGAGTAAGAGGCCTCCCTTCTTTTGAATCTTTAAATTTCAAAATAAAACCCGATCACCTTTAAATACTTGACTTTGAAAATCCTGATTCCAGATTTTTCATCATGCATGAATTATTTATCAGATAGAAGAACCTTATGCAAAAGAATTGAAAAGATTAAATTTCTCTCTTCAACTTAAACATATTGAAATTGATTTTAATTCAAACTTCGTACAAGGGAGACCCCAATTTAGTTTCTACGAAACTTGGTCTGGGTCAACAAAACCTAAATCCTCAAACCTTTTCAAGATTAGTAGGAGTCAACTCTACTTCTCACTCTAATTGATAAATTTGTTCCCGTTCATCGTTCCGACAGGGTCCAAATAGTTAGAGGAAATTTTCAATAATGCGAATGAATCTTCTACTCCTGATAGAAATCAAATCATGTCCTTGAGAAAATGTGTAAGTTTTTATGTGTAGGCATCTCTTCCTTTAAGGCCTTTTCAACAAAATTACACTCTATACTGGGTCCAAGATCAACCCTACTAGAGGAGTATTTTGTAATGCTGGAAATTGCCATTTAAAATCAATCCACGACTGAGCAGAGTGCCCGACTCCAATTTGAGGAGCTCAAGGCCTTGTAGAGCTTTATCTTTAAAGCTCAATAAAGCTCAGAATCGTACAAGCCTGATTGGTTAAAGCTCGTGATAAGATAGAGCAACTTAGAACCTTCCAAGGAGGAGACTTGGTCCAGGTTCTTTGGATGCATATCTTAGCCTACCGAGAGATCGGTGGAGCCTGAGCCAACTCAAAACTTTCCTCTTGTCGTAGGGACGATCTTTGAGAAAATTTCAAACATTAATTGATCAACCCTGGAGAATGCCACCTGATATTTTTAAATGTTGGGGAGGCTCTTCAGGAAGTACCATGCCAGATGAGTGTCAAATTCAAAGTTAATAAAAAGTCTTCGAATTTCCTGGATTAAAGAATTTCCATGATTCAAAACCAAACATCAGAAACTTTCAAAATTCACGTTTTAAAAATCAAGTTCAAATCTCAAAATTCAAAATTCAAAACCAAATCAAATTTGAATTCTTCAAGTTCAAACAAATCAAAATTCAATCAAATCAAATTCTCCAAATTCAAAATTCAAAATAATATTAAAAAAATCCTTTGAATTTAAAATAAAATTCAAAATTCAAAATTCAACATCAAATCAAAACTCAAATTAAAAAACCTTCAAATTCAAATTCGTCAAATCAATTTTCAGATTCAAACTTTTTTTTAAATCAAGTTCAAAATCAAATTTCTAAAATCAAACTCCAAATTCAAACATTTTCAAATCCAAAATCAAATCAATTCAAATTCAAATGTCATTCAAATCTCAAATTCCAAATTTCAAATCCGATCCTCTGTGTAGAGCAAGTTTTCTCTACATACGATCATCCAAATTCGATCCTCTGTGTGAAGCAAGTTTCCTTCACATACGATTATTCCAGATCCGATCCTCTGTGTGGAGCAAGTTTCCTTCACATACGATCATTCCAGACTCGATCCTCTGTGTGGAGCAAGTTTCCTCAACATACGATCATTCCAGACCCGATCATCCGTAGAGCAAGTTTCCTCTACCCATGATCATTTCAATCCCGATTCTCTATATAGAGCAAGTTTCCTCTATATACGATCGTTCAAACCTGATCATCTGTGTAAAGCAAGTTTCCTTTGCACATGATCAATCCTGACCCGATCATCCGTAGAGCAAGTTTCCTCTACCCATGATCATTCCAGACCTGATTTTATATAGAGCATGTTTCCTCTATATACGATCATTTCAAATCTGATCCGCTGTGTAGAGCAAGTTTCCTCTACATACGATCATCCAGACTCGATCCTCTGTGTGAAGCAAGTTTCCTTCACATACGATCATTTCAAACCTCAAACTCGATCCTCTGTGTGGAGCAAGTTTCCTCCACATACGATCATCCAGACTCGATCCGCTGTGTAGAGCAAGTTTCCTCTACATACGATCATCCAGACCTGATCCTCTATATGGAGCAAGTTTCCTCCACATACGATCATCCAGACTCGATCCTCTGTGTAGAGCAAGTTTCCTCTACATACGATCATCCAGACCTGATCCTCTATATGGAGCAAGTTTCCTCCACATACGATCATCCAGACTCGATCCTCTGTGTAGAGCAAGTTTCCTCTACATACGATCATCCAGACCTGATCCTCTATATGGAGCAAGTTTCCTCCATATATGATCTGTCACGACCCGACCCGACGGGGACGGATCCCGCCCGAGCCGGATCGCGACGTGAGACCTTTCTTAACCAGGATCTGGCTTTGGATTAGGTTACTGAACTGATCTTCCAAATTCTTAACTCAACAGAAACACACAGAACAACAGAGCTACTAAAAACATCAAATGCAGCGGAACAAAACATCTATCTTAATTCATTTCCTCAAAATAATCATCTACAGAACAGTACATGGCTTTCACAACAGAAAGAAAGACAGAACAGGAAAGCCATGACTGTACAAAAAATCAAAAGTACAAAAGTACCTAATCTGATCAGACTCTGAAATCTAATCCTGGACCTCCTTGCCCTTCCCAGAACCTGAAAACCACCAGAAAGCAAGGGTGAGCTCAACAGCTCAGCAAAGCAACAAACATCCAATCTAAATCCTCAGAAAACAAAACCAAACTTATCAGACATAAATCAGATCAGAAGTCGGAACAGAATCGGAAATCAAAACTTACGGACAGATATCAAATCACATCAGAGTCGTACAGATCGTACCAGAACAGAACAAATTAACAGAGTCAGAAACAGAAATCAGAATCGTACGGATCACATCATGTCATAATCACAATTTCGTACAGAATAGAACAGATACAGAAAGTAGTACAGATACATATAGCTAAATGCCCTGACACTGACGGAATCTCTACGGATTCCGGCCCCTTATGCCTCCCTTCCCAGACACTGACTGAATCTCATAGGATTCAGGCCCCTTATGTCTCCCTTTGTGCTCACGGCACCAAAACAGATGTGCTTATAGCACCAAAACAGAATTCATCGGATCCGGAACAGAACAGATATCAGATTTCAGATTGAGCTCATTTCAGATTTCCCGTTTCACTAACTGAATCTCATAGGATCCAGACCCCTTATAGCTCCCTTTTTATAGCTTATACACATAGTATTTCAATTCAGAAGAAATCCGGACAATTCAGAAATTACCCAAAAATCGGGCAGCACAACGGCAGTATACGGAATTTACACAAAAATTCCTGCAAAGAAAATTTACCGAATTCGCACAGAATATAGATATCAACATTTCAGAACATTTATTCTACCGCACAGAGAATTTCCAAGTTCACAGAAAAATCCAGTCGACTAAAAACACAGTCGAATCAAAAATATCCGGACAAAAATCTTCAAAATATAGTCAAAACGTGCACACCCAGCACGGCAACGATATACAAAAAGTTACGCGGTAAAAACTGAACCGTTCAAAAGATACGGACGAAAATCGCTAACGGAAACAAAATCCGGACAGAAAATACCGCCAAACACGACGGTTCTGAAAATTTAGAAAGGCGGAATGTGCCTTACCTCGAGCACAGCAATTTCCTCAACAGTCACTTCGATCGAAAACGGCTCCGCGTCGTCCGAAAATCCACTTTTCCACTTTTTCCTTCGTTTTTCTCTCTCCTCAGCTTTTTCTCTCTCTTCAAAATATCTCATTTCTATATATATCCAGACTGATCGTCCCGGACGATCGAGCTTCGTACCGGACGATCCATGAAGAGAGGAATTCCGTCCAGACGAAAAATGACATATCGTCCCTGGCGATGGGTTCACGGGAGAATTTTCGTCCAGACGATCTAATTTTCGTCCCGACGAATCATACAACCAAAACTGATTTCTGCACAACCTGTACCGATCGTCCCGGACGATCCAACTTCGTCCCGGACGAACCTGGAGCAAAAACTGCTATTACAATCTCCCCAACTTAAAAAAAATGTCGTCCTCGACATTATCCAATCCAACCTCCGTCAAAACAAGTACGGGTACGACCGTCTCATATCAGACTCCTTCTCCCAAGTTGCTTCCCGTGCAGTCCGGTGCTTCCACTGGACTTTAACCATCGGAATCTCTTTATTTCTTAACTTTCGGACGTCGTACGCCAAAATAAGCTCTGGCTCTTCCTTGTACGCCAGATTCTCCTGAATCTCAACCTCATCAGCTGACAACTTCTTCCCAGAGTCTGAAACCCACTTCCTCAGAGTGGATACGTGAAACACATTATGCACATCCGGCATAGATTCAGAAAGCAATAGGCGATAAGCAGATTTTCCAATTCTTTCCAAAATCTCAAATGGTCCAACATACCTTGGACTAAGCTTGCTTACCTGACCAAATCTGCTCACACCTTTCATCGGGCTGACTTTGACATACACAAAGTCACCGACCTGAAATTCAACAAATCTGTGCTTCTGATTGTAATACTTCTGCTGACGATCTTGAGCGGCTTTCAATCTTTCTCTTATCAAATTGATCTTCTGAGCAGTTTCATCAGCAAAAGTGGCCCCCAAAGCCTGTCTATCTCCGACCTCCGTCAGAGTCAAAGGAGTACGACACTTCCTGCCATACAAAGCCTCGTACGGTGCCATACCGATACTGGACTGAAAACTGTTGTTATAGGCAAACTCAATCAACGGAATATGATCTTCCCAGCTTCCGCTAAAGTCCAGAACACAAAGCCTCAACAGATCTTCCAGTACCTGAATCGTCCTCTCAGACTGTCCGTCGGTCTGAGGATGAAAGGCTGTACTGAAATGCAGTTTCGTACCCAAGCCTTGCTGAATGCCTTTCCAAAGTCTGGAAGTAAAACGTCCATCTCGATCAGATACGATCACACGAGGCACACCGTGCAATCTGACTATTTCCTTCACATAAATCTGTGCCAAGCGATCAACTGAATCCGTCTGTCTGATCGGAAGAAAATGGGCTGACTTGGTCAATCGATCTACAACCACCCAAATGGCATCATGACCTTGTCTAGATCGAGGAAAACCCATCGCAAAATCCATCGTTACCTCCTCCCATTTCCACTCAGGGATAGGCAACGACTGCAACAGTCCACCCGGTCGCTGATGCTCTGCCTTCACCAACTGACAGGCTTCGCATCTCGACACAAACTCTGCTACATCTTTCTTCATCCCAGGCCACCAAAACAAAAGCTTCATGTCAGCGTACATCTTACCACTGCCTGGATGAACAGTGTAGCCAGAATGATGAGATTCACTCAGAATCTCCCGCCTCAAATCTCCAGACACAGGTACCCACAACCTGTTCTTACAGAAAATAACACCAGAATCAGAAATTCGAAGTTCAGGAGTCTTACCAGATCCAATCTGTGCAATCAACTTCGAATAACCAAAATCTGACTTCTGGGCTTCTTGAATCCGTGCTTCCAAAGAAGTTGAATACTCATCTGAGCCAACTCCAAATCACTGGAGGAAATCACCTCCAACTGCAATCTCTCCAAATCACGAACCAGAAAGTCATCACAGGTAAGCTGAATACCTGATAATCCAAAAGACTTTCTGCTCAAAGCATCTGCTACCACATTCGCCTTCCCAGGCTGATACTGAATAGTCAAATCGTAGTCCTTGATCAACTCGAGCCACCTCCTCTGTCTCAGATTCAGATCCTTCTGAGTAAAAATGTACTTCAGGCTCTTATGATCAGTAAAGATCTCACATCTGACGCCATACAGGTAATGACGCCAAATCTTCAAAGCAAAAACAACTGCAGCTAACTCCAGATCATGCGTCGGGTAATTCTTCTCATGTGGTTTCAACTGTCTCGAAGCATAAGCAATTACCTGACCATGTTGCATCAGAACGCAACCCAATCCTTTCAGTGAAGCATCACTGAACACCTGGAAACCCTCCGTACCTGACGGAAGTGCCAACACTGGAGCTGAAGTCAAACACTCCTTCAATCTCTGAAAACTAGCTTCACACTCCGGTGTCCAAACAAAAGGTACTGACTTCTGAGTCAGTCTCGTCAGAGGAGTCGAAATCTGTGAAAATCCTTTCACAAACTTCCTATAATACCCGGCCATGCCCAAGAAACTACGTACCTCAAATACCGTAGTCGGCCTTGGCCAATCAGCAACAGCCTGAATCTTCTGGGGATCTACAGAAATGCCTTCTCCGCTAATCACATGCCCCAGAAAAGAAATGCTCTTCAGCCAGAATTCACACTTAGAGAACTTGGCATACAGCTGATGCCTCCTCAAAGTCTCCAACACAATCCTCAAATGTCTGGCATGCTCATCCTCAGATGCAGAATATACCAGAATATCGTCAATGAAGACGATCACAAACTGATCCAAATACTCCCTGAATACTCGGTTCATCAGATCCATGAAAATCGCAGGCGCATTGGTTACCCCAAAAGGCATAACCAAAAACTCGTAGTGCCCGTACCGAGTACTGAAAGCAGTCTTCACCACATCAGTTTCCTTCACCTTCACCTGATAGTATCCGGATCTCAAATCAATCTTCGAAAATACCGAAGATCCGGAAAGTTGATCAAACAAGTCGTCAATCCGAGGCAAAGGGTACTTGTTCTTGATCGTGACCTTGTTCAAATCTCTGTAATCAATACACATACGGAGTGTACCGTCCTTCTTCTTCACAAACAGAACAGGTGCTCCCCAGGGCGAAACACTAGGACGTACAAAACCTCTGTCAACCAACTCCTGAAGCTGAACTTTCAACTCAGAAAGTTCTTTCGGTGCCATCCTGTACGGAGCTTTCGATATCGGAGCGGTACCCGAAAAACATCGATAGAGAACTCCACATCTCTATCCGGAGGTAAACCAACCAACTCCTCAGGAAAAACATCAGCAAACTCCCGTACCACGGGGATCTCAGAAACAGAACCAACCTCCAGGTTCAGATCCCGCACCGAAGCCAAAAATACTGGGCATCCTTTCTTCCACATTCTGCTCACCTCCAACACAGAAACCAGACTGGAGAGAACACCTCGTAATCCCTGAAATACAACTCTCTCTCCAGCCATAAGCAAACTCACTTGCTTCTTCAGACAGTCTATCTGGGCCTCATACTGACTCAGCCAATCCATGCCCAGAATCACATCATACGAAGAAATCGGCAATCGAATCAAACTCGATTTCCACTTCTTGCCAGAAATCTCGATCTCACACAAACAAAACTGTCGAGCAATCAATGGATTCCCAGCCGGTAAAATCACAGACAAAGAAACCGGTAAAACCATCGAATCCAAATGTAAAATCTCAAAACAATGCTCGGACAGAAAAGAATGACTCGCTCCAGAGTCAAATAAACACGACAGGGCTGATCAGAAATGTAAACCGTACCTGTCACAACATCGGGAGCATCTCGAGCCTCCTGCTGACTCAGACTGTAAACTCGTGGCTGAACTGGAACAGGAGCTGAAGCAACAGAACTACTCTGCTCCCTCTGAATCGTAGGCGGTCTCCGTGGTGCAGAACTAGAACCACCACCTCTACCAGCAAATCCCTCAGGGCGAGGAGGAACAGTCCTCGGTCTTCCTGCTGCTGAACCAACAGGTCTGACAAAGCCCTCAGATCGCTGCTCAGAACGCTGATCAAATCCCATCTGCGGACATTCTGCAATCCTATGTCCCGGCTGACCACATCTGAAACAAAGACCAGCTATCCTGTAGCACTGGCCATGGTGTCGTCGTCCACAACTCTGGCACACAGGTGCCGTACTGACAGATCCAGAACTAGTCGTACTGGTAGCAGTACCAGACGATCCTCCGCTCTTCCTGGAATCTCCAGATCCAGATCCAGGAACAAATCTCCTCTTCCCAGAGGAACCACTGCCAGAAGTATCTCCTCCAAACCTCTTCCTACTCGCAGTCCACCGCTGCTGAGTAGCCGTCATGTCATTCTCAATCAGACGAGCTCGCTCCACAAGCTCAGAGAAATCAGTAATCCGGAACGGTATCAGAGGCTGCCTCAAAGTGTCTCGTAAGCCTCTCAGAAATCTGTAGCACCTCTCAGCAGACGTGCTAACCAGCTGCGGAGCGTACCTGGCTAATGCAGTAAAACTCAGCCTCGTACTGCATCACCGTCTTGCTCCCCTGAACAAGTCTCAGAAAACTCTTCTGCATCTGCTGTCGTGCAGAAGGGGGAACAAACCAATCTCGAAATACTTCGGTGAACTCCTCCCAAGTGATCAAAGAGTTCAGTCTGCCTTGAAATCTGGCTGCTTGCTGGCCATCCCACCAGTGCTCAGCCTCTCCGTCCAACAGAAAAACAGCTAACGGAACTTTCCTGTCTGCAGGACACTGCATCCCGTCAAAAGTCTTCTCCAATCTCCTCAGCCACTCCTCGGCTGCTCTGGGCTCAACAGCGCCCTCAAACCTCGGAGGTTTCAATCTCAGAAATAACTGCAAATGTCGATCAATGTCCTCAGATCTAACAGTCGAAGCTCTGCTCTGAGTCTCGCTCATCATCTGAGCAACAAGTGAAGCAAACTGAGAAAGCGTATCAGCACCGACCACTGGGGCTGTACTCCCCACTGGTGCTGCCTGATCGTCACTCTGACCGTCTGTCATGTCTGGGTCTGGCTGATCCATACAGAAAAATCCAGAAAATCCGGAAAACTATCACAAAACAACACAAAATAACACAATAAAAAGCCAAACGACCAAAACTACCTCCCAGACAGACTCACTGATCACTTCCTAGAGCTCTGTTTTACAATCCAACCTGTTTCCAAAACCAGTGCTCTGATACCAAAAAAGCTTGTCACGACCCGACCCGACGGGGACGGATCCCGCCCGAGCCGGATCGCGACGTGAGACCTTTCTTAACCAGGATCTGGCTTTGGATTAGGTTACTGAACTGATCTTCCAAATTCTTAACTCAACAGAAACACACAGAACAACAGAGCTACTAAAAACATCAAATGCAGCGGAACAAAACATCTATCTTAATTCATTTCCTCAAAATAATCATCTACAGAACAGTACATGGCTTTCACAACAGAAAGAAAGACAGAACAGGAAAGCCATGACTGTACAAAAAATCAAAAGTACAAAAGTACCTAATCTGATCAGACTCTGGAATCTAATCCCTGGACCTCCTTGCCCTTCCCAGAACCTGAAAACCACCAGAAAGCAAGGGTGAGCTCAACAGCTCAGCAAAGCAACAAACATCCAATCTAAATCCTCAGAAAACAAAACCAAACTTATCAGACATAAATCAGATCAGAAGTCGGAACAGAATCGGAAATCAAAACTTACGGACAGATATCAAATCACATCAGAGTCGTACAGATCGTACCAGAACAGAACAAATTAAACAGAGTCAGAAAACAGAAAATCAGAATCGTACGGATCACATCATGTCATAATCACAATTTCGTACAGAATAGAACAGATACAGAAAGTAGTACAGATACATATAGCTAAATGCCCTGACACTGACGGAATCTCTACGGATTCCGGCCCCTTATGCCTCCCTTCCCAGACACTGACTGAATCTCATAGGATTCAGGCCCCTTATGTCTCCCTTTGTGCTCACGGCACCAAAACAGATGTGCTTATAGCACCAAAACAGAATTCATCGGATCCGGACAGAACAGATATCAGATTTCAGATTGAGCTCATTTCAGATTTCCCGTTTCACTAACTGAATCTCATAGGATCCAGACCCCTTATAGCTCCCTTTTTATAGCTTATACACATAGTATTTCAATTCAGAAGAAATCCGGACAATTCAGAAATTACCCAAAAATCGGGCAGCACAACGGCAGTATACGGAATTTACACAAAAATTCCTGCAAAGAAAATTTACCGAATTCGCACAGAATATATATATCAACATTTCAGAACATTATTCTACCCACAGAGAATTTCCAAGTTCACAGAAAAATCCAGTCGACTAAAAACACAGTCGAATCAAAAATATCCGACAAAAATCTTCAAAATATAGTCAAAACGTGCACACCCGGCACGGCAACGATATACAAAAAGTTACGCGGTAAAAACTGAACCGTTCAAAAGATACGGACGAAAATCGCTAACGGAAACAAAATCCGGACAGAAAATACCGCCAAACACGACGGTTCTGAAAATTTAGAAAGGCGGAATGTGCCTTACCTCGAGCACAGCAATTTCCTCAACAGTCACTTCGATCGAAAACGCTCCGCGTCGTCCGAAAATCCACTTTTCCACTTTTTCCTTCGTTTCTCTCTCCTCAGCTTTTTCTCTCTCTTCAAAATATCTCATTTCTATATATACCAGACGGATCGTCCCGACGATCGAGCTTCGTACCGACGATCCATGAAGAGAGGAATTCCGTCCAGACGAAAAATGACATATCGCCCCTGGCGATGGGTTCACGGGAGAATTTTCGTCCAGACGATCTAAATTTTCGTCCCGACGAATCATACAACCAAAACTGATTTCTGCACAACCTGTACCGATCGTCCCGGACGATCCAACTTCGTCCCGGACGAACCTGGAGCAAAAACTGCTATTACATGATCATCCAGACCAGATCCTCTGTGTAGAGCAAGTTTCCTCTACATACGATCATTCTAGACCTGATCCTCTATATGGAGCAAGTTTCCTCCATATACGATCGTTCCAGACCAGATCCTCTGTGTAGAGTAAGTTTCCTCTACATACGACACAATCCAGATTCGATCCTCTGTGTAGAACAAGTTTCCTCTACATATGATCATTCCAAATCTCGATCTTATATAGAGCAAGTTTCCTCTATATACGATTTTTCAAACTTGATCACCTGTGTAAAGCAAGTTTCCTTTGCACATGATCAATCCAGACCCGATCATCCGTAGAGCAAGTTTTCTTTACCCATGATCATTTTGATCCTGATTTTATATAGAGCAAGTTTCCTCTATATCTAATCTTTCAATTCTGATCACCTGTGTAAAGCAAGTTTCCTTTGCACATGATCAATTCAGACCCGATCATCTGTAGAGCAAGTTTTTTCTCTACATACGATCATTCCAGACTCAATCCTCTATATGGAGCAGGTTTCCTCCTCATATGATCATCCAGACGCGGTTCTTTGTGTAGAACAAGTTTCCTCTCCATAAGACCGTCCTCTAGTGATGGAGTACGCCCTTTGTGGCACCATCCTAAATTTTAAATCTAGATTTGATCTTTTGTGGGAAGCAATTCTCCTTCCCACAAGATCATTCCAGTCTTCCTCTCCTTAAGGTTAGGATTCCCTTCCTTTAGAATCAAAACTCAAATCTGATCCTCTGTATTTAGGAATTATCTCTTCCTATAGGATCACCTAGGCTTGCTTTTTCCTTTAGGGATAGAACCTTTTCTTCCCTTAGGATTTGACTCACTAGTGTGTAGAGTAACGCCTTCTGTGGCCACCCTAGTATCAATTCAAACCTCGATCCCTCAGGGATAGACTTTTTCTTTCCCTTAGGATCAAAACTCCAAACTTGACCCTTTTCGGTCACGCCAATATATGCAATAGAATTTTCATTCTATTACACATATTGGGGGTCCATTTGTTGACCTCATTTTTGTATGAGGTCACTGAGGACCCACCCAGACTCCAGATCGATCCCGACCCTACATCAATCTAGACCCCAGACCCTAGGATCTACCTTGACCCTAGGATTCTTCCAGATCAATCTAAAACCCTAGGATTCTCCTAGATCTAGACCTTAGGATCCATTTAAATCCTAAATCTCTTCTAGACTCTAGATCCTAGGTTCTACTCTAGATCCTAGGATTTCTCCAGACAAATCTAGATCTTAAGATTCTTCTAGACTTCAGATCTTAGGACCTATTCTAGAGGACCTCTCTCAATCCAGACCCTGTGATCTTCTCAGGCCTTAGGAGCTGCCTAGACCTTAGATCTATCCAGATCTTGAGATTACTTTAGATCTCAGATCAATCCAGACTTCAAATCAATCCTGATCTTAAGCAAATCTAGATTTCAATTAAATTCAAGCTTCAATCAAAATCCAGACCTTAAATCATTTTAAACTTTAAGCAAATCCAAACTTTAAATATATCAAAATCTTTATATCTAGTTCAAACCTTGATTTTGTCTTTAATCAAGCTTTAATCTTATCATATCACTTATGATCATTTAAATGATTATGAATGATATAGATAATTCAAAATTCAGATCAAATCCAAAAAACCAGATCCAAATCCTAAGTCTTAAGGCCCTGTCCTAAAGACCTTTTCTAGTGAATTTTCAAACACTTTGAAATCCAGTTAAATGACCTCCGATTCAGAGTCTGTCAGTTGCATACTGATGGGACATGTCTCTAGAGGTAACCCTCCAAATTTGAGCCTATTCTGAGGTATCTAACCCTAGATTCTAAATAAAAATCCAAAGGCTGTAAAACCTTCAAATATTTACAGCCCATGCCACTGAACCTGCCACTTAGTGGATTTTTGACCTTAGAGCTTTCTCTAAAGCCTCCAATCACTTCCAGACCCTTAATATTGACATGTTGATCAATAAACTGCATTTTTGCTGACCCATTTTGACCCCTAGTTGACTAGGGGTCAAAATGACCAAAATACCCCTATGGGATTCAAATGTCAATTTCAAACCAAACGACCTCCAAATTGTTTGGAACCACTTCCAACAATTTTCAAGTATCAAACCAAAACTTTTGAGCCTGGGCCCACCCCTTGGGTCAACCTGGTTGACCCAGTCAACCTAGGTTGACCTAATGAGCCCTTAAGGGTTTTAATGGGTCGTTTCAACCCATTTGTTCAAATCAAATCCTTCAAACCCTCAAATCCATCTCAAATGTTGATTCAAATATTTTCAAATCTTTTTGGAGTCAAATCACTTTGAGTTTTGACTTACTCAATCCCAAGGTCATTGTCAAATCATATCTTCCATACATCCTTCTATCTAATTTGTTTCAAGAGACTCCAAAGATATCCCATTCAATGCTTTGATCCTTCTTTGATTTAATATGGATCAAACTCAAGCTAAATCGACTAAGTCAACATATTAAGACTTTGCCAAAATAGCTTAAATCCATTCCCATGCATTCAAACTCCAATTTGCAAGCATCAAATCTTTCCAAACTCAATCCATTAGCTCAAGATATCTCTTCAAGCCAACTCAACAGTCAACTTGACTGTTTGACTGGTCAAACAGTCAAATTGAGTTTTCAAATGGGTCAAAGATAGTCAAATCTTTCCCTAGAGTTAATCCTTTCTATCTTAAACCCCTCCAGCAGTATTAAGACTCTCTAGAACCTTCCTGCATTTAATCTAAGCCCTTGGATTGAAATCAAATGGCCCCCATTGCTCCCATGCACAAATGGGGACCAAAACCCCTTTCCACATGGCATGTCCTTGCCATGTCCTTTGCCATCTGCTCCTAACCACTCCTTGGACAGATGGAATTCATCTAGGAGCTCCCCCAATTCATCCCAGCCATCCATTCAAGTTGGAGGGACTTGAATAGGGCAAAACCTCTCAAATGGAGCTCATTAGAACCCTAACACTCTCTCACTCAAACCCTTTTCCTCCAGAATTTCTCCAGCCACCAAAACCCTCAGGAAACCCTCTCCAAATACCCCTCTAGCTCTTCCAGGCCTTCCCCCCTAGGATCCTAGCCCCAAAACCCAATTGGAGAAGAGAGAGGTTCTTAGAGAGAGAATCAAGTGTTTCAACCACAACTTCCAATCTAGGAAGATTCAGCTCATGGGGTCTTCAGCAAAGTTGAAGAGGACATCTCCAGCTTTCCAACGAGCCCAAAAAATCAAAATTCCAACGGATAGATCGTAAGTTATTCCAGTTTTAATTTTAAACTTCTTTTTGAAACTGTAGCCAAAATACAATGTATGGAGCCTCCAAACTCCATACATTGTAAGTTTAGGCTACCATCAATCTATGTTTCAAATTTCATCAAATTTGGATCAGTATTATAAAAGTTATGAGCATTTGAAAATCTCCAAATTCGGCCAATCGGGACCGTCCGATCGATCATCGGACGGCCCAGATTGAATCTGGAACCCGCGCGTCTCCCCTGGGATTCGAACCCAGGTTCTTTGGCCAGACCACGCGGGTGACGTGGCGCCATCTGGACGCTCGGATCAGATCCGATCCGATCGGATCCGACGGCGGCGGCGGCCGATTTGACTTAGAAATGATTTTAAAAATCATTTTAAATGCCCAGAACTTCTAAAATTCACAGTAAATCCATTTTTTCACCAAAATTAGTGTTCTAGGGCTTGTCGGAAAGATCTTGAACTCTAGTATTTATTAAAATTAAATTCAAGACATTTTGATCACTGTAATAGGAGATACATGGGTTTGTTTGAAATCCATTTTTCTCAATTTTCTCCCAATCCAGTGGTTAAATCAAGTCCAAATTTTGGTGGAACAATCTTGGGCATCTTAGAAATCACCTGTAATTTATTAGGCCTAGATGTCCAGTGGGTTGCTGTAGGGTGAATTTACAAGGTGTTGGGTCCATTTTGGACCCAAAACTTTGAAAATTCATAACTCTCTAAATTGGTAGAATTAGGTTCCCTGATTTCTGTGGTATGTTTGTATATGTCCAAGGGTTAGATGAACAGAGATTTAGACCCAATTGAACTCTAGTGCCACCTAGGGACAATAATCAAGAACAAGGTCTAGATAACTTAGAAAAATCATAGAAAATTCTATACACACCCAATAGGGGTGAAACTTGAGAACATTAAACTTAGTGACATTTTACACCTTAGGTTCAAACTTCACTCAATTTGGAGTTCAGTAAGTCAAAAAGTTAAACATGTCAATATTAACCCTTAATTAAGGCCTCAAAACTTCTAAAAAATGTAATAAATACATTTTAAATCCAAAAAAATACATATAACCCCTCAAACTGACCAGAATTCAAACCTCAATCCATGAAAATTAAAACCCCCTTGATTTGATGGATTTTATGTAATTAATTTAACTTTAATTGAAAACCAATATTTAATTAATTTAAATAATTAAAAATTCCAAAAATTCCCCAAACACTTGGGAATCTCTTCTTAGGTCATTTCTGACCTTTGGGGTTGATTTCAAGGAGTTTGGGGTTCATTTGGACAGAATTTGCAAAAAGGCCCCTCTAATTAAGAAATTTTAAAATTCAATAAATACTTAAACTTCAAACATTCATAACTAATTCTAGAAAAGTCCAAATTTAGTAAACTCACTTGCATTCAACTCGTAATGATGTATAGTATTTGTTAAAAATATTAAAATTCCAGAAAAACATCAAATTCAAAAAGTCAACTTTTTGGTCAACCATTATTCAAAAGCTAGTTCAAAACTTCAAACCTTCGTAATAAAATGTAGAAAAATCCAATTTCAACATACTTACTGTCTAACTGATTGTAATAAGGTCTAGTATTTTAATAAAATACAAACATTCCAGAAAACACCCTTAATCAAAAAGTTAACTTTTAACCCCTTAATTAAATGATTAAAAAAATAAAAAAATTCTTAAAACTCAAAATCACTTTAAAAATCTAGAATTCATTAATTAACCTTAAAATCAGTAATCAACCAACTTTTAATAAAATTCATTAACTCTTAAGCCTTAATCAACCTAAAACATTTAATTATACCGGGTACCACTAGGTAACCCAGGCCTACGAGGCTATTAACTTAGCCCCAAGGAAGGGAAATAAACTTCACGGCCTCGGTGTGAAACAAAGGTGGTATCCAACAAATAATTAAATAAATCTTAAAATTAACCTTAAGCCATTAATACTTGAATTCAAACTTAAATCCCTTAAGCCTTTCAACCAATCGAACCTTAAGCAACTTCAATCTAATGATCCTACTTAGACATATCAAAACCACACGACCTACCTCACACACTGTAGATGGTTTGCTAGGACAACCAACTCTAGTTTTAGGCTAGGCCGGTGTTTACTTTTCTGCTGTGTGCCGATTTTTGAGTTTTCACTGCATGCTGTTTGCTAGTTTAGAATTGATTGATTATTTGTTTATTTACTGCAATCTGTTGAGCATTTAAATTTCAAATATATCAACTGCTTGAGATCAAATATTAACTGCTTGAGATCAAATATTAACTGCTTGGGGATCATATATAACTGTTGATTATTAGGATAACCTTGCAGGATCGAGTCTAGATTCTTCTTTTAAATTCAAATGTAATTTGATATGGTTGTAAATATTTAAGTGACTCAAGAATGGGATGTTAAAACATCCAATTTGGAATCCAAAGAGGAAGGGACATCCTTAAGGGAGAGTCCTTATCCATTTGGAGATTCAAAATTGGATGACTTTAAAAATATCCAAAGAGGAAAGATAACACCCCGATCAAGGGGGAGTTTCTTTTCATTTGGATATCCAGACCCGACAATCCAAGAAGCAGCAGAAGGACGAAGAAGTTGATAGCGGAAGAATCCCAAATCTCAAATCACTTAAGTCTTAGGAGTAGAATCCGGGTTGTTGACAGTGGTGCCCGGCCACTTTAAATTTCTGCAAAATTCTGTGATGTAATATATTAAGGCACTTGCCTATGGACATTCAATTTGATGTATTTAATTTAATTGATTGATTTAAATTGATTGCGCAGTAGAAATGCATGTTTTTCTAGTCTTTTTTCTGTATGCCATTTTTGATTTAGCCTGGAATCCGGATTTATGCTCTTAGGGGTTTGTCAAAAACTTTTTCTACTTTAATTAAATAAAATCTTTAAGATAACATAGAAACTCTAATCGGTCCTAAGAAGTAAGCTCGGACTCGCCGAGGGTTTTTCATGCATCATATTGAACCTTCTCTACCTTGTTAGGCATCTCCCCGCCTGCATTCTGGCAGACCACCTGGCCTATGAGGGTGCCGATCTGTCAAGGGATGTTATGCAATCTCTAGGGAAAAACCTATTTTCTTAAGCCAAAATATTTTTAAACTGCTACATACTGATTTTGCATCTCAAATCGAGTTGACTAGCATGCATTGCATTAGTAACAAATTTAAAAATCGAGTCTAATATTTAATCACATTTACTTAAGCATCAAACCCAACATAAGTTAAAGGGGCCAATTAGGATCCACTCTAGATGTCGGCCCCGCTCTCAAAAACTTTTCTTAAACAACGTCCCTATCACTCAACATTAAAAGACCGGACACATGTTTTTAAAGCGTTTAGGTGGTTTAGCTGGCTCCCCAATCCAGGCCGGGGTAAGACCAGATCTGCATTGCATTAGCTAGGTTCGGGTCGCTTTTTAGTACCCAATTTAGACTTAGGTTCTGAGGCAAGCTCGGGCATAAGACCTCAACTTATGGGAATTGAATCTCAAATATCTAATAAAATTGATCACTTGAACCTTAAATCACTTTCAATCAAATTCGAACCCAACACTTAGGATAGGCTGGAGTGTTTTCTGAATTATTTCAGAATCTTATAAAAACATTCCCTACTCCTCTTCCTTTGACTCCAGAAATAACTGTTCAACGTCGATCCAATCCCGATTGAAAATTTCAACCCTCAATCTCCTTTGATATCGATCTTTGAAAATCTTAAATAAAATTTACACCGCTATTTTAATCGAGAGTATCGTAGAAATTTTCTTTTCCTACGATGTAATTAACTACGAGGGCTTGTGCTCGTAGGAGATTTAGAAACCCAGACCAAATTTTCAAAATCAATTTTTCAAAACTTTAATTGATTCTCTTTGGGAATTCAAACAAAAATGGCGATCGTTATCGTCATATTCAAAATTTTGGTAATAAGTAATATCATCTTTCTTCGGGAAGATATATTATTTTATTATCATTATTTTGATTATAAAATTAACGATCTCTTATCTGAATTATTATAGTTAAACAATTGATTGAACGTCATTTTGATCTTTCGAGATTATATATGTTCCCCCTTGAGTTTGACTACGATAATTTGGATAATTTTAAAGTTTTGAAATTTGAACCAATTAGTGAATGATATTCTCTCTATTTGAGATGATATATCGTTCCTAAAGTTGTGTTCGATTTCAAAACAAAAATTCAAGATTAAATCTCTCCCAAAGATAATTAATACTTTTTCAAAACTAAATATATATATATATTTTAATCAAAACACCCGTGCAACACTTTATATAAGAATATTTCAAAATTTTAGCTAATAGGCTTAAATGTTTTATGCCTCACATCACTGATATGGCTCAAGCTGGTTTTATTAAACATCGGATCTCCTGACAATGTCATTTTAGCCTCCGAGCTTTTGAGATTTTTAAGAAATGCACCAAAGTTTTCCCTATATGTGTGCTAAGTTATACATTAAGAAGGCTTTTGACTCTCTCTAGAGTTTTTTAATTCAAAGAATGAGCGTTGAAAAGCATCCCCGCCCCCCCCCCCATTTTTATTAAATGGTTAAATCTTGCATTACGGGTGTGAATTTTTCTATATGTATGGATGGGCAATTGGAAGGCTATATTCCCTCTTCTGTTGGGTTAAGGCAGGGCTACCCCCTGAGCCCTTATCTATTTTGCATGGCTAGGGACGATTTATCTAGCTTGCTGGACAATGTGAATGGTGATTTTACTTTCCAACCTGTTATCATCAAATGTTTCAAAAATTTCCCATTTACTTTATGCTGATGATGTCCTGGTTTTTGGGCAAGCTAATGTGCGGAATTGCAATATTCTTAACTCTATTCTCCAGAAATTTGTTCTTTCTTCTGGCCTCATGGTAAATCCAGCTAAAAGCACTATTATTTTGCAAGAAAATTCTCCATTTGGCAAGGATATTTGTGACATCCTTGACATCCACAATGTTGGCAATTCTCTATCTTATCTAGGGATCCCAATTTCTATTAACAGAACTTGTCTCTCTCATTTCACTCCCCTTCTTGATGTGATTTCTAACAGACTTCTGGCTGGAAAGCGAAGAGTTTATCTTTTGCAGGTAGGCTCCAGTTTCTTAAATTTACAATATGGAATACTATAGCATACTGGATTCGTGGAGCTATCATACCAAAATCCATTTGTAAGCAAATGACAAAACTTTCTACAAAATTTTTTATATTTTGGCAATATTGATACTAGAAAGCTCCATATGGTATCATGGGCTAACACTTGTAAACCAAAAGAAAAGGGTGGTCTTGGCATTCCAAATTTTCATGCTATTCATTATGCTTTTGATTGCTCCCTTATCCTCAGATTATACCAAAGACGGTCTCCTTTATCTGAATGATTTTTTATGATTCATTGTTCCTCATGGAAACCTCATTCTCCCTCCTCTTCTGATATGTGGAAAAGTATTTGTCTTACAGCCTTAAAAGCTAAGCCCAATTTCTTTTTTAAAGTCACGGATAATAGCCCTATTAGCCTTCTTTGGGACCATTGGTATAATGATTTACGCATACAAGACATCCCAGACTTTGAATCCTATACCTCTATATGTTCTGTTAATGTCAGGCTAGATTCTCTCATTGCTAATGGAAACTGGAACTTCCCTAGTATTTGCTCTGATAATTTTAAGAATGTTGTCTCTCCTATTCCCATTGTTTGTGGGGATAGAATGTATTGTATTTCTTGGGGTGTCAATGGCAGGCAGAAATTTCATTGCTTCATGATGGATTTTTATAAAATGGAGGCTGGGGTTATTTGGTATAAGGCTGTGTGGCACAAGCATTCTGCTCTTAGATTCTCTATTTATGCTTGGCTTTGTTTTGTTGGTGGTTTAAAAACTACTGACGCCTTGCAGAAAAGAAATATTGATGTAAATCCGATGTGCGTCCTTTGCCACTGCAATGCTGAGAGTGTATCTCATCTCTTTTTTGAATGTGATTACACTTTTAGCATTATCACTTCTCTGATTCCTGCTATTAGTTCTTTTCTTTTGAGACCAAACTTACTTCAGATTTCTAATTACCTTATTAACTATGGTAATTCGACTTCTAGTACTTCTGATGTGAAATTTTTGTCTCTTTGGGCTGCTATTTATTACATTTGCAGGGAGAAAAATGAAAGGAAATTTGCACATCATTCTAAAAGCCATACCACTATCCAGTTTTTGATTAAGAAGGCGGTTGATATTAAACTGAAAAGATGGAAAAACAACTGATTGGTTTTGGTGGTTATGCTGGTTTTTATATGCTGGAGCCTTTTTATTATAACTCTAAATGCCTTCTCTGTGATGTTTTTTCAGGGGATTTGGTTTCTCTTCTCTATTGCTATGCAGGGGGCGATGATGTGCAGTCTTCATCCTCCCCCCTGGATGGCTGATTCTGCAACTTATTCACATTTGATGGCAATTTTGGCAACCGGGGGTTTTTTGCTCAAGAATGTGAAGACTGGTTTTCCTAAGCTCGGTTTCTCCAAGCTTCCTGCCATCTCCAGGGATCGGTGTGTTAGTTGCGGCCTTCCTTCTGCTCAAGACTTTACGATGAATTCGTGTTCCTGTTCTGGGTGGAAAATGCCTGATCTCCAGCAAATTTTGAATTTCTTTTTAGCATGTGTATTTTGGCACTTCGGTGCTCATTTTTGTTAGTGTCCACTTTTTGATCTTCTACACATGTAACTAGCTTTTTTATCTTATATTAATGAAAATGGGTTCGCCCGACTTTCCCCCCAAAAAAAGTGCGCAATATTTAATTAAGAAATAAAAGTTTCAACAGAAAATTTTGCGTTTGTATGAGTATCTTTCAGGAGAATTGTTTCGATAAGCCAATCATATAGGCACAAATCATTTTGTAATGGATAATATATATATATATATAATAAATTTTGTGCTCAAATTTTTATATAAAATTTGCAACTATTTTTGTATGATCAAATTAATTTTTGGGTGTCATAACGGATTAATTGGTCAAATTTTGTTCAGACTAGTCAAAATTCAATTGAGCTGAACCAAATCCAACACATTTAATAAACTGGACAAAAAAGTTGACTTGAACCTGTTACTAACAACTCGGATGACCCAAAAGAAATTATAACTTGCAACTATAGAGTTTGGATTAATTGGTTAAAAATAAGAAAAATATCTATCAATAACAATAAGCAAAAGAATTTAATAAAAAAAATTAAATAGGCCACTTTATGATAAAAATTGGGTTTCAAGGGTCAACCCAAACAAACCTGGCAATTAAACTAGTCAAAATTATAAAACCAAGTCTAACCCATTTTTCAAACGGGTCAACCGATCTGAATTTTTCTAGTCAATTCGTCGAACTGGGTCATTGATTAATACCCCTAAACTTATCTAAATCATTTTAATGAGTTAAACACATCGGCGCAATCCAATTTTGATCATGATGCTTTCTTAAGAAGAATAAAAAAAAAACATATGAAGAATTTTTTTTGCATAAATTTTAAATAAGAAACTCATTTATATAGTCAATTTAAACATTAATTTTTGTTGATCTTTCGTATTTATGATTCTATAATATATAAATCTGATCAATTAGATTGCTTCTAAATCCAATTTTAAAATCACTTACTCGTTAGTTCAAATTTTTAGCTCTTTCTTTTTTCAAGGTCTTCTTAATTTGAATAGCACAAATTTCCCTCTTTTTTTTCTTAAATAATAAGTGATCAAATGCTTCTTAAGGGTTGTTTGGTTGGAGGAAAAGTGAATGCAAAACATAATAAAGCTTTACTTTTTCACTTTTTAGACCGAGTAAAGTGAAGTAAATTCCTAATGCATTCGTAGCTCCTCATGTTAGTGCATTTCCAAGTAAAGCGAACCCACACAAAACCGAGAGAAAAATGAATTTCTCATGCGAGAGAGAGCAGCGAGAGCCAGAACTAGAGGCTAGACGATGCAAGTTCACACGTGGGGAGAGCTATGGGAGTTGCGGCTTTGGTTCTCGTTCATGTGAGACGAGCAAAGATGGGACGGGAGCTATACGTGAGTGGAGCAGGCGGAGATATTGCAGGTTCGCATGAATGTGTGGGAGCCGAACGATACAGGTGAAGGTGGGTGTCGGGCCAGACACAAACGCAGGAGACAAGCATAGGTAGCTTGTGTGGATTGTTTGCGTGTGGTGTTGGAGCAACCGGAGGCGGAATTCTGGATCAGAAAGAGGTCGTGCTCAATTGTTGTCGGTGGGATCAACAATTGTGTTGAAGCCTTACAAATTGCTACAGCTCATTCCTCTGAGATGTGCCTTTCCACTTCTAGTTAATTTGGCCACCCCGTGCAGAAACCTGGAACCATAAGATGGCTAGACCACTTCGTGTGAGAACTTGGTACTACAAGGTGTGACATCTGTGTTTGATTTTTTTGGGAATGCAAAACAAGCTGGTGATCAATTGGTGGCAAAGGGGTAATTTTACTTTATTTTGTATACACTCAACCAAACAGAAAAAATAATCCCCTTACATTCAATTTATAGTTACATTCATTTTATAGACAACAAAAGCGTCTCAAAATATTTACTTTACACGTCATTTATTTTATACCACATTTATTTTACACTATATTTAAATTACACTGCATTTACTTTACCGCGGACGAAATATGCCAGTAATATAAATGAAATTCATTCTGAGCACCATCACATAAGTTCAAATCATTAAATCAACATAAGACATTGGACCTCTAACATATCACATATCCTTATAGCTTTTAGTCATTTTTTTTCGGGTAACATTTTTCTTTTCAATGACCTATTGTTATAGTATTACTTTGCTTGCCAATTTGATATATTATCCACCTGAACTAGATCAAAATTCAAAAGAGTTAATTGATGAGGTAACATATTACAAATACCATCGGACATAAGAGCATAATGACCTACTGTGGAGGTTACATGCAAATGTTCTATCAACTAACAAAGAGAGTGGAAGTGAGGTTTTAATGAGGGGAGAAACTATTACGTGCGGAATTCAGACGTCGCTCACGTCCGGACTCTAATGAAAGACGAACACGTCACTAATACACACACTGCATACAACTTCATATATAATGTGTATTAATACACATTGTGCACAGCAACGTGATCCTTTTCTATTGGAGTTTGGATGATGTCCGAACTCCGCACGTAATAATTTCTCTAATGAGTAAGGCCTAATAAATCTTGAAACAATTCTCAATACTTTTTTTGTTGTATATCACATAATTCCTTCACGCTCCCAACCAAAGTTGCTCTTAATATTTTTTCCAGAAGTACAACAGATAATTAGGAGAGCCAAGCATATGGCCATCCTGGCCGATCTAATTTCTCCCATTTGCTGTGTGTACAGGAATACTTCAGCCATCACCATAACCTACAGAAGAATTTGTTTTTGGCATGCTAAACACACAAATGGGAGAAATTTTGATTAGGGTCATAGTGAGTCAAGCCGGTTTAAATTTGGTTGATTTAAAGCTCATGAACCGACATTAGTAAATTTCAAGTTTGAGCTTGAGCTCCTCAATTACTAAGCTCTACTTCAATCTAAGACCAGCTACTCTAAAGCAAGTTGAACTGCTTGTTAAAGGCGTTATAATAATAAAAAAAAGGCAAAACTTGCATTAAAATCCTAATTTGTTTTTAGTAAGAAACTTTGACATTCATCCACCTAAATGATGCTCTGAACTGTTGAAGTATTGTTAGCTGTGCTGACTAACTAATTCATGTAAATAATCATGCTTTAGCTTTCAGTTAGCTTCAGTTGGGTTACATGAGATGCGATCAACTTTATTCAATGAGCCAAGCTCAAATCAGCACCAACTTGAGCTCAACTAGGACTAAAGCTTCGTTTGGGATAACTTTCTTATAGTTTTCTAAAACAATTTTTTTGTACAAAAATTTTGAGTTCGAGAGATATTTGTATTAAAAATTATTTTTAAAAACAGTTAAAAAGTTATTTCAAACAAAGTCTTAATTATATATATTATAAATTCTTGGGAGGATGGAAGCTTGAGCATCCTCCCAAGAATTCATAACAAGTGGTATCTGAGACTCGTGGGGGCGACCGAGGAAGAAGAAGCTCTTCTTGGTTGCAAGAACAATCTTCCAAAGAGAAGAGAGGGAGAAGGAGAATGGAGAGTGGGAAGAAGGGAGAAAGCCACACATAACCTTTATTGATTCATGCTTGAGAGAGCTTATTATCAGGGTGGCATATTTACATCAGCCTACAATGCCTATTTAGAGGCATTTACACTAGTTTGATGTCATGCAGGAACAACCTAATCTAAAACTGAACTAATACACAACAATCTCCACCTTGGTCCGATTTCACAATTTAAGGACCACCTATGCGCCCGCTGCGATCTGACCATCTCCTTGCACTAACTCCACAATCAAATCCGCCTCCACCCATCGCAGTTCCTCCCGTGATCTGCACACACGTGCCTTGTGCATTGCCTGCTTTCGCACGGCACACCTATGCTCCAGCATCGAGCATCCTTCGGCTTACCAGTCTTCCCCAGGCACCGGTGCATTCTCCGACCTGCGACTTCGCACTAGCCACTCGTCCAATTCTGAGTTTGCGACCAACCTGCAGTCCTGAGGTTCTTAATCTTGCCAGTTTTGATTGACTTCTCTGACAAACAACAGCCAAATGACCCTGCTCGTTGATTTTCCTGAGTTCTGACCCGAAAACTCCTCCTCAAAAGATCTAAACAGATCATTAATCAAGAATAGGTAAATCCCGCTTCCAACGAGTCAGATTGCAACAGACATACATGTTGTTCTTTAATCGTGAAATTGGATCAAGGTGGAATTGTTGTGTATTGGCCCGATTTTAGATTAGGTTATTCTTGCATGACATCGCACTAATGTAAATGCATATAAATAGACATTATAAGCTGCCCCCCCCCCCCCCCCCCCCCCCCCCCCCCAATAATAATCTCCCAAGCATGAATGAATAAAGACTCTTTGTGGCTTTCTCCCTTCTCCCCTCTCCCTTCTCTCCCCTCTCCATTCTCCTTGCCCCTTTCTTTTCTTTCGAATGTTGATCTTGCAGCCAAGAAGAGTTTCTTCTTCCTCCAAGAATCTAAGTGGAGTCATAGCAAGATGGAGTGTTGATCAAGAGGAAAAAGAACTTCTTGTAATCAAGAACAAAGAATGGCAATTCTGATTGTGCTCGAATCGAAGATGGGTGCATGACTCACGTGGGTGAGGAAATTGGGCACGGGAAGCCGTGCACGAAAGCGGGAGGCAGACTGCACGAAATTATGGAACGCGAAGATCAGTTGCACGGGTAGTGTTGCGTTGTACGCACAAGCGAAGTCGGGTCGGACCTCAAGGGGTCAATCGTGTGGGAAGCGCATGTTGCGCTCGGTGCAGTGGCCATGCTGGAGACTGATCACTCGGATGACGGGCACATAAGCAAGCTGCTTGAGTACATAGCGTGCGATTGAGGGCACGAGTAGCTTCACGTTCGAGCCAGACGCAATCGAGTCTAGCACTCTAATCGCGTGGGATGTAGCCGCGTGGAGATAGGCACGCATAGTTTCTTGGAAGATAGTGAAAAATCAGGCCACGTGTGCTATGGATAGGATGCAGGGCGATGCGAGATTGTGGATTGGATGCAGTGGTGTTGCAAATGGGACGGGCTCACATGATTGGAAGTGGAGCCAGTCGCAACAGACACAGGTTCGAGCAAACAGGTGAAGGAAGAAGAGGCGACTGATGGGGAAGGCTTTTTTTTGTCGTTCCTTGTGGCAGCAGGTGACCATATGGTGGAGGCTTTTCTTTGTTATACATAGAAAAAATGGACCAAAGTAGAGATTGTTAGTATTTGGTCCAATTTTAGTTAATCTGAAAGGCACCATACTAGTGTCTATATATACTTCATTTGTCATGTTTTTACGTGGGGAAAAATAAAATAAAGCTTAGTTTTATTGAATTTTTCCCCAAGCAAACATCAACATGTAACATCTATATATAGGTATTGAACACTGATGTAGTGTCTTGCAAAGAAACATAATGTAAAACTGGACAAAATCCTAATAATATGCCTGTGTGGACAGATTGTTAGGACATCATGAGACAGATTCTAACATTCCCCAATACCTACAGGTCTTTATTTAATCTCAGAATGTTAAATTTCTTTAGGCTTAAATAATTTTTTTTAAAGCCTGACCGGCAAAAGCTTGTTCTTCTCTTCAGAATGAAACCTGATTTCTAAAGGAATCTTAAGAGGCCAAACAAAGTTATATGTTATAGAGACGACCGCAGTTGTAGAAGGAAGGATTTTAAAGATCAAGAGAAATCCATGAAGCCTCGATAAAACAGAGGAGACGAACTGCAGAACAAAGATACACTAATTAGAATACTCGAGAATTCACGCAGCTCTTCATTACAGCACTGAGTTTACATCCGTATTTATAGGTATTTGTATACAAGAGTATGATCATGATGTGCGATGATGATTTAATTAGTTTGTTAGGCTGTTATGAATAGTACATAAAGTGTGCGGTGAGCACATGGGACACCACGTGTGCTGTTATTGCGTCAAACTATAGGTTCGATGGTTCGAAGCTGTAGTTTGTCCCAGAGATGATGAAAGCGAGCCATCGAAAGACTTTTCGTGAAGATGTTGGTGAGCTGGTCGGTAGTTGAGATGTGATGAACGATGAGAGCCCTGGATTTAATGTGATCTCTAATGAAATGGAGATCTATTTCGATGTGTTTGGTACGAGCTCGGAGGATGGGGTAGTTTGCGATGGAGATGGTTGAAATGTTGTCGCAGAACAATGGTGTGGCCGATTTAATGGTATGTCCAGATCTTGGAGGAGCCTGCGCATCCAGATGAGCTCGGACGAAGCTGCTGCTAAAGCTCTGTATTCCGCCTCAGTTAACGAACGAGCTATTGTTTTCTGTTTTTGTACCTTCTAGAGGATGGATGAAGAGCCGATGAAGAAACAGTAGCCAGAGATGGATCTCCGATCGGTGTTGTCGTCGCTCCAGTCAGTGTCTGTAAATGCTGTGAGAGTGAGATCTAATTTGTCAATGGTGATACTGAGGGTGTTGGCTCCTTGAGGTATCGAAGGACCCGTTTGAGCAGCTGAAAATGGAGGTCAGAGGGGGTTTGCATATGTTGACAGATTTTGTTTGCAGCAAACGCAATGTCAGACCTGGTTAAGGTTAGGTACTGCAGAGATCCAGCTAACTTGCGGTATTTGGTGGGGTCTGAAAAGGGTGATGAGTTGTTTGTGGATTCTGGCTTTGAAGGAAGTGGAGTGGAAATAGGTTTGCATTGGAGCATTCCAGCTTCATTTAAGAGGTTGAGTAGGTAGTTTTGTTGGTTTAAGAGATAGCCTTTGTCGATTTTGATGAACTGGATTCCAAGAAAAGTGGAGATGGGTCCTAGTACCTTTAGCTGGAATTTGGTGTGGAGCTAGTTTAAGAGGGTGGTTATGGCTTGGGGGTTGTTTCCGGTTAGGAGTATATCATCCACGTATATGAGTAGGTAGATGTGTGCTTGAGCGGTTTTCTATACGAGAAGGGATGGGTCGGCTGAGCTGTGAGTAAAACGAGTGTTTGGAGGTGTTGGAAGAAAGTGCGAGTAACATTGACGGGGAGATTGCTTGAGCCCATAGAGGGCCTTGTGGAGTTTGCAAACATAACTAGGAAGCTGTAGATCCTTGAATCCTGGTGGTTGCTGCATGTATATCGTGTCCTCGAGATGGCCGTATAGAAATGCGTTGGAGATATCGAGTTGATGAATGGTCCAGTCGTGATGGCTGGCGAGAGCAGTGAGGGCTCTAATGGTAGGCATTTTAGCCACTGGGCTAAATGTTTCTTCATAGTTGATGCCGTATTCCTGAGTATGTCCCTGTGCGACGAGTCTTGCTTTATAACGAGCAATGGATCCGTCCGAATGTCGTTTTGTTTTGAACGTCCAGCGACAACCTAGAATTGGTTGATCGCTCGGAGGTGGAACTAAGGACCACGTACCTTGTTGTTAAAGAGCCATGAATTCTTGTGACATAGCGGTTCTCCAGTGGGGTGATTTGAAGGCTAGAGTAAAGGATGTGGAATCGGAGATGGGTTGGGTGTGGTGGAGAAGGTTGAGTATTTGTTTGGGTTTGAGGCTTCCGGTTTGAGATCTGGTGATCATGGGATGTCGGTTTGGTGGTGGTGGAGGAAGAGAATGGATGGATCATGGATGAGGAGGGAGGAGATGTATTTGGCAGTGGTTGGGTCGGTGGAGATGATGTGGGAGGATGGATTTGGCAGAGAGTGTATCCGGGAAGATGGGGTTGGATTTGTGGTAGGTGGTGATGTAGAGGATGTTGGGGTGGTTAAGTTGTTTCGGGATGGTATTAGAAGCATGGGTGGGACATGAGGATTTCTGGATAGTTCAGTTGATGAAGGTTTGGTGAGGGGAAGATCTGTTTCATTAAAGACGACGTGGCAGGATGTAATGATTTTGTTGGTGTTAATTATTAGACAGTGGTAACCTTTGTGGGAGGTCGAAGAAATACGCAGTGTGGAGCTCTTGGGGAAAGTTTGTTGGGGGAGTTGTATTTTTGCCATGGGAAGCATGAGCACCCAAATACACGAAGATGGTTGTAGCTGGGATGCTTGTTGTGTAATATGTACTGAGGAGTTTTCATGTTTAATGTTCTGGAGGGAGTACGATTTATGAGGTGGATGGCAGTGGTAAGGGCATATATCCAAAATGAATGGTTGATGTTTGTGGTTGTTAGAAGGGTACGTGTTGTTTCTATGAGATGTCTGTGCTTGCGTTCTTCCACGTCGTTTTGTTGGGGCGTGTAGGAGCAGGTTAGTTGATGGAGGATGCCATGTGAATTGAGATATTGGGTAAATTCTGTGGAGGTATACTCGTCGCCACCGTCAGTTCTTAGTATTTTGATGTTTTGATTGAACTGAGTTTTGACGAGCATATGAAATTGTTTGAATTTGTGTATTGCTTCAGATTTAGTAAACATAGGAAAAATCCAAGTGTAGCGCGAGTAGTCACCAATGAAGAGTACAAAGTATGTAAATCCTTGAGATGAAATGGGTGCGGGACCCCATACATCGGAATGAACTAATTCAAACAACGAAGATGATTTACTATTGGAAATTGGAAATGGTAGTTTGTGGCTTTTGGAAGCCTTACATGAATTGCAAAATAAAGAAGATACAGGCATTTGAAGTTGTAGATGTGTTGTTGAGATGACTTGAAGTGAGGCTTGATGAGGATGATCGAGCCTTTGATGCCATAGAGATGAGGTTATGCGGGTGTAGAGGGCTTGATGATGCATGATCGGATACAGACCTTGTGACTCTTCCCTTATAGCATGAGTTTGTGATATTTTGTCCTTTACTTTAAAACCATGTGAATCAAATTCAACAATGCAATTGTTGTCATTAGTAAGATTTTGGATAGATAAGAGGCTATGAGAAAGATATGGGACATGTAGGATTTTAGAAAGATGTAGCTTACAATTGGGGGTGGGTAGGATGCCTTTGCCGGAGTGAGAGATGTTGAGATTGGTTCCATTCCCAACTGTGACTTGATCAGTTCCTGTATACTCTTTAGGATTCTGTAGTTGAGAAATGTCTGAGGTGAGATGAGAAGAGGCTCCGGTATCTAGAAGCTAGTTTGTGGGGTTGGGATCAGTGATTGCTTTAAGAGCTGCAGGATTGTTTTGTTTTGGGGGAATGTATGACAGATTTGTTGCCAACAGTTGAAGGCATTGTGGCCGAGTTTGTCGCATATCTGGCAGATGGTGGAGTAGTGTTGGAGCGAGGCTGGTTTGAGGTCCTGCCATAGCCTCTTGAGTTATTGGAATTTCCTTTACCTCGGCGACTGAAGAAAGCAACGGTGGAGTTGGATTGTAGTTTTTGGTTTTCTGGTTGAATATTGGTTTCTTCACTGCTGAGTAGTGCATAGAGATCATCTAGGTGAATTGGTTCGAGTTTGGTTTGGATGGCAGTTTTGAAGGACTGAAAAGAGCGTGGAAGACCATTTAGGATGTACAGAACAATGTCTTCTGAATCAATGTGGCTGTCGGCTGCTTCGAGCTGATCTATTATGGTTTTGATGCGAGTAAGGAATTCTGTAATAGTGCCGGAGCCCATTGAGATGTTATGTAATTCGTTTTTAAGCTGAATTACTCTTGACCGATTCGTTGCTTGAATACACTTCTTGAGAGTGGTCCATATGGCATGTGAGTCGAGATTTAGAATGTCAGGGAGAATAGTGGGTGAGATTGTTGAGTAGAGGGTTGCACATAGATTTTGATCAATTAGTTTCCAAAGAGTGTATTCCTGATTGAGGATTGGGTGATTGGAAGAGTCTAAGAGGAATTGAGTGGGACATGTGGATGTTCCTTCTAGAAATGGTAAGAAACCATTAGCAGAGAGAATTTTTTAAATCTGAGAACTCCATAGTGGATAATTATCGGTGGTAAGTGGAGAAGTGGCTAAGGATTTGGTATTGCTCATTAGGAATTTGAGTGTGGAGGGGATGGTGAGGTTGGTGGATTGTTGTAGTGTGGCTGGGGTGGTGTTGACGATCGAAGAGGATGAGGAGTTCATTGTTGGAGGATTGGCAAACCTAGAGAAGAAGGAGAACGAAGGAGCTCTGATACCAAGAGGAGACGAACTGGAGAACAAAGATACACTAATCAGAATACTTGAGAATTCACGCAGCTCTTCATTACAGCACTGAGTTTACATACATCAGTATTTATAGGTATTTGTTTACAAGAGTATGATCATGATGTGTGGTGATGATTTAATTAGTTTGTTAGGCTGTTATGAATAGTACATAAAGTGTGCGATGAGCACATGGGACACCACGTGTGCTGTTATTGCTGTTAAAAACTAATCCTTCTAAAAGATGTTAACAGTAGTGAATCATTTCTTTTGAGTGGAATATCATAACTTTATATGTGGCAAATGCAAGGCAAAAGTGGTAGAAAATAATAAAAAATAAAGGCAAAAAATAAAAATTAAAAAACTGTTGAGCCTCCATGATAACCATGATGCAAACTCATATCAATCCGGTGTAGATTTTTTTCAGAAATTCCTTGCTTGGAGTGTTACGTCAAAGAATTATAAAATCAAAATTGTAAAAAACACTTTCTTAAAAAGAGAATCAAAGTAAGGTTAGCCATGTCGTTGTTCTCTAATCTCCAGATTTCATCAAAACAGGATCTTTATTACATTAAAATAGCAATAAGTGCATAATAATCACCGTTAGAAAACCGCTAATACCAAGATGAACGCACCTGAAAAAGATTATAATTCAAGAGCCGGTCTCTTTTATGAAGAACATGGCAACTTCATCAGCAAAATAGGAGACCAGCTTGGCTGCTCTAGCAACTTGAAGCCTCCTGCAGTAACAGCCTTAGAATGTTCGTTGTAAACCTGCCTTTGCAAGTGCGTATATGCGCAGTATTCGACTTCATATACAATAACATCCTTGAGGTGAGACGTAATAGAAACCCCAACTGCTTCAGCTGAAATAGAAAAATGTATCATAGTAATGCATTTTTTCATAATAATTCATCTTAATATTCAGCATTCCAGTAATGTTTATATGGAAAAAAGAGGTATATATATATATATATATATATATATATATATATATATATATATATATATATATATATATATATATATATATATATATATATATATATATATATATATACACCATAGAATTGTTATGATACTACATATCTAACACCTAAATCTTTATGTTTACTTAATAACAATCAAATCTTTCAAATCACATTAATAATATCACCAATATAAGACTATCTATTATTAAATATATCTTTCATGCATATATTTTGATGTGATTTAAACATTAGGGTGCTATGTATAAAAATTTAGATGTTACACGTGCCAATACATAAAAAATTCATGATATGTACATATAAATCACCCCAAAAAAAATCAAATAATTACATTAATGAAATTCTTTTATAACAAAAAGATATAAAAAGAGCAAACTGAATAACAGAACATTTTGGAGCTCACCATGCGTGACCAGCAATAAGTTCTCATGTGGAAATTTGTCAGCTAGAGCCTCAATGATAGTATGGTATCTCTCCCTTGCGACAGCCAGTGACTCCTCCCATAAAGGCAACTATAACAACTCAAAATTGTTTTCCTAATTCTTTAGAAACATGTATATTGCTATATACTCCAAAAATTAAAAGCTATATATATATATATATAGAGAGAGAGAGAGAGAGAGAGAGAGAGATGCACCTTAAAGTGTGATAAAAGCTATGAACAAACAAAAATAAATAAACCTGCTGTTTAAATGGTTCAACAGAATGATCTATAGTTCCTGCTGGTAGCAAAGCCTCGAGCTCTGAAACATCAGGAAGCCACATTCCATCTTTAGGAGGTGCGCTGAGTCTCATTGCTGGCATACTAAAAACTTCACACAATCCATATTCTATGTTTACCTGTACAAAAGAAAGGTAACATAAAGAAAATGAAACAAAAAACAAGATTCTACAAATTCATAAGATAGCAATTACTGCTTATTTTACTCTGTTATTAAAATACCTTCTATCTTGCTCATCAGAACCACGAAACAGTCATATGATATCATGCATTTATGCATCAAATAAATCTTGATTTTAAAGTAGCGTAAAACTATTAGTGAAAAAAGAAGCACTTTGACTTCCAGTGTGAACATTTGTCCCCAAACCATTCCCCAGGTTACAATAGCGAGATTGTGAATATGGCTCACGGGTTTAAAAATAGCTAGTGGTTTGTAAGAATTCAAAACCTAAAGGACAGAACAATATCAAAGCATGTCGACTTACTATTCTAGATAATTTGATGTAAGACAGCAAGGATAATAGAATTGGATGAGGAAGGGCAGATTTCATGAAATCATACTAGGTAAAATCCCAGCAGCATCACTCACCCAGGCCAAGGGTTCTAGAAATCACACCAGGTGAGAAAAGGTCAATGTTTTATGGGCCTAACAACAAAATAAAACTTTCACTACTTAAAAAGGTCTAAAGTGAAACAAAGAGTTGGTAGGAAAAGAATGATACAAGAAAAAAGGCACCATTCGATATTGCTAGAATATTAAAATTATTATGTTACCATTTATATATGCAGAAGATGATAAATAATGACCATGAATGCACCTGATGCGTGCATCAACATAATTTAGATTCAACCATGTACATTGCGTGCTATTAGAAAAAAATCCAAATTGCTAAAAGGAAAAAAATTGGCTCATCGGTCATCATTAAGTTCATAAGAGAAATGAATTTCCCGTCAATCTAAAACAATTTCTAACCACATGAAAGTAACAAGAAAACATTGGAAAGTATTTATGACGACAGAGAAGCCATAAACACATAGCAATGTTTAGCTAATGAATTTCCTATAAATTTCATTCTCAGCAAGCTATAAGTTACACCCCTCTGCGAGGAAGCCATCACTACAAGTAACCGCAAAATTTCCGTCAATTGGGCTGTAATTACTGCATCAAGAAAGTGACAAAATTGACTTTATCATCAAGACTAGCCCGCCGGGGAATTTTTAAAACTAAGTATCGTCTTAATCATAATTAAGCGATTAACCAAGGTTTTAAAAAATTTAAAACTCGCCAAAGTCACCCGTTTAACGAGCGACTTACATCAAAAGGATAAGTCGCCCGTTTAAGTAGCGACTTATTGAATACGGTAAGTCGTCCGTTAAATGGGCGACTTATCCAATTCACTTTATCCCCTCCCGATTCCCTAGTTCATCCCCTAAATTCACGATCGGAGAGCAGCCGACGGTAAAGGGAGTTCGCGAACAAAGAGCAGAGCCGACGGGTAAGCTTCTTTGTAATTTCTTTTAATTTTTTTTTGTTTAAATTGCATTCCTTTAGTAGCCTTCTTCGTTAGAGTGTATTATGTTGAAAGTTTAGGTGTGATTTAGTGCTAAGACTTGATATTTGTGTGTGAAATGTGTTTTTTCATTGCGAATGATTGAAGATAACTTTGATTTGTGGATAATACTTTGTTGTTGCTACGATTTGTTTGGGTAAATATATAATGATATTATTTTGAGAGATATAATGTTTGGGTAGATTTGTTTGGGTAAATATATTTTTGTATGATTAGAATCTTAGGAAAATTGAGGGATTAAAAGGAATATTCAATTTGAAGAATTTTTTTAAAAATATTTAATCGAAAAAATTATGATAAGTAATAGATCCAAGCTAAATTTTTAGGTAACATACATTTATAGTTAATATTAAAAATATATATTTTTAATCAAAATTTTAAATATATTTTCCGAAAGAAATTTTTTTAAAAATTTATATTTTCAAAATAGTATTTTAAATATATTTTCTAAAAGAAAATTATTATTTATAATACAAACGATCATAGATGGAGTAATGTGACTGCAAAACCATGTTATTTTCTTATTTTTTATTTTTTTTCTATGCAAATGTTATTATATTTTGTAAATATATGTTATAAAGTTTTTGAAAATAAAATTTTGTATAAGATATCATTATTGATACGTAGTATTCCACAATGTCTGGACGGGGAGCATTGTTTGTCCTTATGCATGATGGACAGTTGTCTTTAGATGATAGATATTCATCAACATATATTGGGGGGAGAAACCGGCCCTTGCAAGTGTCTGCTAAGATGAACTTAGAGCAACTGAAAATTATGATTCAAATAGCCCTTAAATATGATACATCGAAGTACACAGCAAACTTGGTTTGTCGTCTGCCCTTAGGGAATGAATTCATAGCTTCGACTATCGAGGATGATGAGGTATGTCAAATGGTGTTATCGCATGCAATTGGGCAGATACTTCTACTTTATGTAGAGGTCGAAGATATTGCTGCATAAAATTTAGTTGTTGAGCAAATACCATCTCAAGTGCATGAGACATAATTTTGACGGAGTGACAGAAGGCGGTTCGACCAATCCAAGTCTCATGCCGCAATTTCCTGAGTAAGTATCTCGTTTATGAATATTTATGTGTATTACATAAACTATTATTGTCTGAGAATTTCCTCTTGTTAACAAAATATGGTTTATGTGATTGAGTGAACGGCAAAGAAGTTTTTTTCTTGACTTCCAGGAACTTACGAGGGACCATCGGTCATAGCTGTCAATGGCGCAAAATAGCGCGCGCCATGGCGCACGGCGCGGCGCGGCGCAACTACGGCGCCATGTTCATGGCGAGGCAAATGTGTTTAAAATAGCGCGCGCTATTTGCGCCACATGTGAGCCATGGCGCATTGCGCACGGCGCAAAATAGCGAGCAAAATTGTTTTTAAATTTCCGTTTACTTATGAATAATTTTTATATTTAAAAATATATCTATATTTTAAGATAAACGACTATTCATTGCCCTAATTTCACGAAAGATTTTCTATTTGCTGCATCCGCCGAACACATCCCGCAGTCCCTAAGTCGAGGTCACTGAATCTATCCCGAAGTTGAAGGTTTTTTGTTTTCTATTTGCTGCATTCGCTACTTCCGCCGAATTCAGCCGAATCTGTCCCGAAGTTGAAGTCGTTATTTCCGCCGAATCGTCCCGTAGAGTAGTGCTTCTGCCAAATCCGCCCCCTCCTTCGTCTGTTCCAATAAAAAATCCTTACCAGCTGACTCTAATTTGCAACCTCCGTCTGTTCCGCACAGCTCTGTTGTTTTGCACGGCTATTTCTTACAAGAATTTACAACTTAACAGATATGCTCGGTACCGTTAGATACATGCTCGGTACTGCTAAGTAAATGCTCGGTACCGCTATGTATATGCTGGATACCGCTCGGTACCGCTAGTTACTTGCTCTGTACCGCTCGGTACAGCTCGGTACAACTAGTTACTAGCTCGGTACAACTAGGTACACGCTCGGTACACACTCGGCATTGCTAAGTACATGCATGATACCGCTCGGTACCGCTATGTAAATGCTCGGTACCACTCGTTACATGCTAGGTACCGCTAGTTACATGCTTTGTACCACTCGGTACAGCTCGGTACAACTAGGTACACGCTCGATACATGCTCGGTATTGCTAAGTACATACATGATACCGCTCGGTACTACTATGTAAATGCTCGGTACCGTTCGGTACAGCTCGGTACAACTAGGTACACGCTCGATACCGCTTCCTAATTTCCATACAAACGAACTTCAAAATTCCTCTAACAAATAAATTTTGTTCCGGGGGCGCTGCCCCCGAAAACCCCAGCAAGGGCGCTTCCCCTTGACCCCGCGACCTGACCGGGCAGGTCGAACCCCGCCAGGGGGCAGCGCCCCCTTGGACCCCCGACAACCCCCATATTATGTTTCTAGGACAATATTATGTTTCTTTTATCTAAATTTGTTTGCTTTTAGATGATCATAAAATGTCAGATTCAGTTCAATCTTTAAAAAAAGATCCAGCATGGAAATATGCTATACTAACAAATGAATCCGACAACAACAGTGTGACATGCATTTTTTGTGGTAAAATAACAAAAGGAGGAATTACACGCCACAAACAACATCTCGTTGGGGGTTTTAGGAATGCAAGGCCTTGCTCTAACTATCCCGAGCATGTGAAGTCTGAAATTAAGGCATCCATGTTGAAAAAAAAAAGATTTAAAGGAACAGTTTAATGACATATCAAATGTCAACCTTGCTGAAGAAGAAGGAGAAGACTTTGATGTGATGACAGATGATATTTTAGTTGCTAAACCATCCAAAATGTTGCGAACAAATAAATCTAACACATCTAGTCAATGATCGACATCTACATCTATCTTCAAAACATCACGACCTAAAGGTCCATTAGATACTTTCCTTACACCAAATCTTGAAGATATAGTAAAGTATAGAAAATGTCAGTTTAACAAAGAAATGGATGCAGCTAAAAAAGAAATGAGGGGAAGGGATGTTCAAGTGTTTAGTAGATGGATGTACGATGCTGGGATTCCATTTAATGCTGTGAACTATGATAGTTTCCCTGCTATGGTGGAGGCACTTGGGCAGTTTGGACCTGGAATGAAACCTCCTAGTTATCATGAGGTACGAGTTACTTGTTTGAAGAAAGAGGTTGGACATACACATGAGCTATTGCGACGCCATCAAGAAGATTGTGTACGATATGGTTATTCTCTCATGGCAGATGGATGGACGTCAAGGAATGGGAAAAGCTTAATCAATTTTCTTGTTAATTGTCCAAGAGGTAGTGCATTCATAGAATCAATTGATGCTAGTTCTTTATACAAGAATGCTGTGAAAATGTTTGAACTTTTTTGCAAGTATATCGAGGTTATTGGACCACATAATGTGATCCAAGTAGTCACTGATAATGCATCCGAAAATGTTCTTGCAGGTTTGTCACAACTTTTATTCTAAAGTTATGTTATTTCATGAAGAATTTGTGTACATCTTAACTTAAATTATAATGACATAACAGGAAAATTATTGATGGACAAATATCCTCACATTTATTGGACTCCTTGTGCTGCTCACTGTTTGGATTTATTAATTGAGGATATTTTCAAAATTCAAAAGCTAAGGCGATGCTTTGAGAAAGCAGTGGCAGTACACAGTTTTATATATTCTAGGCCTCGCTTACTTGAGTTAATGAGAAGGTGCATAAATCAAAGAGCACTTGTTAAATCCGCAAAGACTCGCTTTGCAACAGCTTTCTTAACTTTACAACGTTTTCATCAACAATAACTGAACTTGAAGAAAATGTTTACTTGTGAGGAATTTATCTTGGGTCCTTATGCGAAAGAGGCTAAAGCAAAACAATCTCAACATACAATCTTACAGCAATCATTTTGGAACACTATAGTGTATGCCTTAAAAATAGCTGGTCCTTTATTAAAGGTTCTTAGATTGGTTGATGGAGAGAAGAAGCCCCCAATGGCTTACATATATGAAGCAATTGATAGAGCAAAAGTGGTCATTGCTGCAAGCTTCAATAACAGTGATAAGTATGATCAAATTTTTAAAATGATTGATAGAAAATGGGAAGTGCAATTACATCGGCCTCTACATGCAGCGGGATATATTTTAAATCCTGAATATTTCTTCAATAACCCTGATATTGCTAAGGATAAAGAAATAGCTGATGGTCTTTATCAATGTATTGAAAGATTATCTCAAGATGTAGCTGAAGAAGATAAAATCAGTAATGAATTAAGTTTATACATTAGGGATAAAGGACTTTTTGGTATTCCTCCAGCTGTAAGACAAAGAACTACCCGATCTCCAGGTATATTTATTTACAAAAAAATTAAGACTAATTTGTTATATAATATTGAAAAAAAAAATTCATTTCTTCCAGCTGATTGGTGGTTGGCATATGGACAAGGAGCTCTCAATTTACAAAGCTTTGCTACCAAAGTCCTAAGTTTAACATATAGTTCATCTGGATGCGAACGCAATTGGAGTATTTTTGAACATGTAAGTATTTTACAATGTATGTGTTGATTTTTTATATATGTTCATAATATAGTAATGTAATAATATTTTAATTGCAGCTTCATAGCAAACGAAGAAACAAATTGGATCATGGTCGCTTAAAGGATTTAGTTTATGTGAAATATAATAGAGCACTGATTCGGAGATTCAATCATCGTGATGTCATTGATCATATTTCTTTGACTGAGATAAATGATGTAAATAAATGGCTAACAGGAAAATTAGATGATGAGTCTGATAAAGAAAATGACTTTATTGCTAGAGAGGAAGATTTAACTTGGACAAGTATTGCTAAAGCTACTGGTGTTTATGATAAAAACTATAATATTCAGAAAAGATCTAAAGGGAAAGAGGAAGAATCTTCAATTAGGCATGATGTTGCTATTGAGAATGATGATGAGGAGGGTGATGAAGAGGATTATGAAGTAGGAGACAATATTGAAGAAGATAATGAAGCTTTTTTAACATTTGCTGATGATGATGATTCCCAAGAAGAGTAGATTAAATTCATATTTAATCTTTTAAAAAAAGATTGTAATATTTGAATTATGAGATATTTGGATGTTACTTAGTCGAACTTATATATGTTATGGTTGTCTTTTATTATTATGATAGCTTGTCTTTCATTTTTAATAATATTTCATATTCATGCTTATTATTTTATATTTTTTATATTGCTTGCGCCATGTTCAAAATAGCGCGCGCCGCGCCGTGTGCTATGCGTCATGGCTCCAAATGGACCTTTGCGCCATGGTGCGCCATTCGTCGTTAACAGATATGCCATCGGTCAATATTGATGATGGTTACGAAACGATGAGTAGTGTATCGAACGATCCAGGTCCTGATGATGGTGATGATGACGCATAATATCATTTGGATGAAGTGAATGTTATTTAATCAAGAGATCCATAGCATGGTTCAACATTATTGTTACATGAATGTCAGCACTACAAAAGGTGTAACTGTAAACAATGAGTTTGTGAAGTCATATGCAACAACTCATGAGTGGGATGAGAATGTAGCAAATGACAGGGAATATGTTGGTAGCCAAGTTGAGGAAGAATTTTCAATTCCAATAGAGCTGATGGTATGTGTTTTAACAAAAAAGATGATCTTTAGTTCACATTACAAGGTTGATCGATTATAAATAATGTAAAGTATGTCTTTGTAGCTTCGAACATACAGAAATTCACAGTGATTTGTGCTCATAGTGGCAGATCAGGCATGCCATGTATATGGTGTTTGCATGCAGGTGTCAGCAAATGGTTATGAGGCATATGGAAAATATCTTCCATGAAGAACCAACATATATGCGCAACTCCGATTCTAACAACAGGACATAGACAATATAATTCTCAATTTATAAGCTACTTCATATTGCCCAGCATTAGAAGGCATATGGATCTCAAGCCGCGAGAGATTATAGGCCAAATTGAAGCAAAGTTTAACATTAAAGTTTCTTATATGAAAGTTTGGGATGCCAAACAGAAAGCCGTGAAAATTTTGTTTGGAAGCTAGGAGTCTTACAGAACCATAAATTTGTTCTTGGACGATGTTGTGTTTTCAATGTCTGAAACCGTTTATAAGATACAAACGTCTAAGAATTATATATTTGAGAGATTATTTTTTCGTTTGGGCCTTCGATAAATGGTTGGAGCTACTGTCGCCCTGTTCTTTGCCTTGATGGCACATTCTTGTTAGGCAAATATCGAGACACTTTACTTACCACTGTGGGAATTGATGCTAGCAATGGATTGTATCCCCTCGCCTTCGCAATTGTAGAATCAGAATGTGTTGATTCATGGGTATGGTTTCTGAGCCAGTTGCATATACTACTTCCAGTTGTTAGTACCCGACCTGATTTATGCATTATTTCTGATAGGCACGCTGGTTTGGTGCGCTGTTGTCGTGAAATTTTTCCAAATGCAGGACATCGCCACTAACTTCATCAACTATGTGAAAATTTAAAAAAAGCAGTGCGTCGAATGGATGTTGGTGACGTTGAGTTTATATGACAGAAGATGTATATGGCCGGGAGGCACTGATGACCCAATCGTATTTGATAGGTGCCTGTAGGGAATGTTATGACATACAAGGATGAGCTTGATGGCTTACTAGAGAGTCAGATATATTGAGTACAATTATATTGGTACATTTTATTCATATTAGTTCGATATTATAAAGATTAAATTGTTATATACATAATGATACAGGTAATATGGGAACCATACACTGTAGAGATTCGTGCTCAGGTTCCAGAGATATGCACTTCAGGTCAAGACACTTGGCTCTCCAGAGTTCCTTTGATTAGTTGGAAAAGGGTTGAGTGGCATCTCCTTGATCGAGTACTACGGTAGTTTGGATATTTCCCATTCACCGATATCATGCCAATGGATTCTAGTTTTGTCAGAGTTGATGACGTGGTAAGGCAGATATAAATTGGGCATTGTATCACCAGGCAAGTATTGCACTATGGGAGAGCAGGAGAGCATACATTATTACAGGAGAGATTCCTAGGTTGGACTATGATTATAAAGTGAAGCAGTACTTAGCATGGTTTCATTCTTGGGCTACACTATACATGCTAAAGGCCCCAATAGATCCTCCGAGTACATACTATTCAAGATCATCAGCTCAACGTCATATGGTAAGTTTAAGTTATTTAAATTTAATTATATGATAAACTTCAACTGAATTACTTATCCTTGCAACGAGATTTCTTTATGAGTATGGAGAGGATATTACAATAATACTTCGAAGGTACTGAGACAACACCTTTGTAGGTGGACGTGAATATTGTTGGAGATATGTGTCAAAGATTGCAACAACATATATACATTAACGATACTCATTATTTTGACGAGACAGATACTCAGGTGTTTAGTCCACCCGTTCCGACTACAGATCCATATGATGTTGGGTCGTCCTCCTATCCTGATCTTGGTCCCTCTCAGAGCCACTTCACAGTAGAGTTTGACATCGCATCCACACCTCAATTCGTACCTTCTTCCTTGGGAGAGCCCCCAGTTACTCAACGGGATGTTAGTGATCAGGAGCAGCGTCATCTACGTACCATACCACTACGAGAACCTCAGCATTTTACTCCAGGCACTGATGCGATTCCACATCGATATAAAAGGAGGCATTAGTTTTTTGTATCATGTATCTTTTAGTTGCTTTTCTTAAAGAGGATGAGGATGCTCATGTGGATGAGTGGCTTTACCCTTAGAGATAGGATACGAAATGAGCATATACGTGAAAAGGTTGGAGTAGCTCCAGTAGAAGATAAAATTAGAGAGAGTCGCCTTAGATGGTTTGGTCACATAAAACGGCGGCCTTCCGATGACCCGGTTAGAAGAGTAGAGGTATTAGATTTGACTTATGTTAAGAAAGTTAGGGGTAGACCTAAAAAGACTTGGTTAGAAAATATTAGGAATGACCTTTCTTTATTAGATTTAAACGAGAATTTGACTTTTAATAGGACACAATGGAGAAAAAGGATTTATATAGCCGACCCCACGTAGTGGGATAAAGGCTTGATGTTGTTGTTGTTATTGTTGTATCTTTTAGTTGCTTTAGTTAAATTTTATTGTTTATGTATCTTATTATGCTACTATGGAACTACTATTTTATATTATGAAATTCATTATGCTCTTGCATTTAGTCCTAGATGAAATTTGATATAAATCTATAAATCATAATTTATAATATCAAAGGAGTAAAATTATTTTAAGTTATAAAAATATGCTATAAATTATAGATTTTTTAAGATTTTGAAGTTATATAAATCAATAAATCATAAATTATATATATAGTAAATGCATCTTTCCTTCAAAAAATAGATCATATGATACTTAATCATAATCCTTCTCAGTCCTAAACTGATGCATATTTAAAAATCTTAAAATTCTAGAAATAACAAACAAGCAGCTACATTTTCATATTCATACTGACATATACATATACTATCATAAAACTTACAAAGATCGTCGATAGCAGGCTCAAACCACACATATAACTTCTTTGAAATTAGGTTAATAGCATAATATATGAAAGCTTTAGGGATAATAAAGTCCTTCAACGCTTTTGTGGTACGATGCGAGTGCGTGCTTGAAGTTGGGTTTGGGTTGGACAGCAACCAAATTTTGTGTAAACCAAAACTGGATGCATTGCCAATCCGCAGCATCAAGAAAGTTCATCCTCTCTCTACTAGGCAAAAAACTCAGATTATCGTATGTCTTGATCAAGAATGCATCAGCCTTGGAATCCCATTTTCGATAAAGGATGCAATTAGCAACATCAGTCGTTGGGTTCGCCACGATCTCCTCAAACAATCCATCATCACGACGTCTAATTTCAGCAGATCTAGCCTTCAGAGTGTCAATCGGCGCTAGATGTGCTGCACAACGCAAAACCTCCCTTTGCACATATTTCCAGCCTTCCTCATTCAAACCCGTTCCATCCATGTAAGATGGATACCTCATAAAATCCTGGTGTGTCTCCCATAGTTTATAGTCCACCTTATCTAACCAGGAATGTACACAGCACCAGTAGATTTCATTCATTCTAGCATTTTCCTCTAACGCATCATCAGTTGGAAATGCTAAACATCTATGAACTCGATTGCTACCCTCCATAATCAACAGTTTTGAAGAAACTTTTTCAAACACATACTTTCTGCTTCAATACATTTTTATATGGATGCAGGATACTAATTTTTTTCATCATAACAAGAAATGGATAGGCAATTTATAGGAGAACTCCCCCTATGGATAGTCAATTAACAGCTAGCTGAGTAGCATCAGTAAGTCGCCACTTACTGGAAGTAGTTCTTCCCTTTGCTTGTCAGATAACAGCTAGTCGAGTCAACAAAGTAAGTCGCCCGTTTAACGGACAACTTACGAGTAGTAGATTTTGTCGTTGCTCATACGCTCTTCCTGCACATAACGGCTAGCTGAGTCAGCAAGTAAGTTGCCCGTTTAACGGGCAACTTAAGTAAATTAAAAAGTCGCCCATGGCGAGTTTGATTTTTTTTTGTTGGTTAATCGCTTTATTAAATTTTAAACGATATTTAGTTTAAAAAAATAAAAAATAGCCCTAGCTCGCCCGATTCACAAAAATGGAATAAAACTAATGACTTCTAATGAATGATGACCCAAGTTCTTGTTCCTAATATCCCCACACACACCGCAATGCAATCCATGAGTCTGATTACAAGGACACAGGTTCAAGGTACCTTAACGCGAGTAGGATCGATCACTGCGCCCGCACTAGTCTCCATGGAGAGAAGATGGGTTTCGTCGTCAACAACGCAACAGAGGGCGGTGATGACCTCGGCGGCGGTTTGGAGGCAACGGAGGAAAGGGAAAACGATGATTCGGTGGACAGGGAAGCCAACGTTTCTCAGTCTCTTTCCCGTCGTCCAAGCCCGAATCTTGCCAGTATCCGTCAGCGGTGGATCCCATGGCCGATCTGCGTGCGACAGCCACAGAGGTTCTGCCGCGTCGATTCTGTCACCGTGCCTCATTATCACCACGTTCTGCGTCCATTCCTGCCTCTCCTTACCGACGCCGCTTGCTTGTCCTCCTCCAGTTTGGAGTGACTCCGCCATCTCGCTCTCTCTCTCTCTGCGATGTACAAGAAGTCACACTACGCCGAACATTGAAGAAGAAATCTCGTCCGTACAGATGTCAGCAAGGAAATCAAAGTTATCTTGCTAAGCAGCTCTCCACAGTTTGGTTATGAGTTTGACTCCTAACTAGAGAAACTATTTCGTGCGGAGTCCGGACGCTAGAGAATCGTTTGAATATGAATGTACATAGTGTATATACTGAGTATAATTTTATATACAGTTTGATTTTTTTTGTACATAGGGTGTACAAGCACTGTAAACACTTACATTCGGACAGTTTGGTTTTCATTAAGAGTAAATTTTTTGAAAGTTGTAAAACAAACCTATGTAGAAAAAGGACATCAATGCTCAGTAGAGGCTCTTACAAGTGCATAGAAAAAGTAAATAAGCTCTTCTCATATCCTGCTCTACTATTTTGTGATTTTATTCAACTGTCATTAATATTTTAATTAACTTATGATGTTTATCATCATTATTTTAGAGTTGGTTAAGCTGATGTGTTTTAGTTGCTCTATATTTGTGCTTTGTATGCACTATAATTGCGCGCTATATGTGCGTTTTTACTGTGCTATAATTGTGTTTTTATTGCGCTTTTGTTGCGCTTCTGTTGTGCTTTCATTGCACTTCAAATGTGTTTTTTTGTAATCTTTACTTCTTATTTCAGGTTGTGTATAAAGATGAGATATAAGCATATGAATGTTAATGTACTTATGTCCATAATAATGACTTTTGCATCTAGAAGGATCATCACAACTATTGGTCAAATTCTAGAAAGATAAAAAATCAAGAACTTTGTTTGTTCAAAAGCTGGTTTCAAGAAGAAAATCGATTTGAATTCCAAAAAGAAATTTAGAAAACCAGAGGTTAGAACTGGTTGTGAATCTATGGTGAGGTTTGTAGTTGATGAAGGTGATTACTTGTATGTCAAAAGATTTATTGAACCCCACAATCATGAATTAGCTAGACTAGCCGACTAACACCTTCTGATATCATGTAGGAAAGTTGATTTGGATCAGGCTATGCCTAGGGTCATAGAAGTTGCATTTTCTCACACTCGTCATAGACTATGCCAATGGCACATCTCTAAAAAGGTTCCATCAAAAGTACCTAGCTTCAAGAACAACAACAAAGTTAGATGACTCTTTTATAAGTGTATGAGCTCTTTTATAAGTATATGAGTAAGTGTGATTGTTAGGAAGTATTTGAGAATACATGGGCTAAAATGATCAAGAAAGGGAACCTTCATAACCATAAATGGTTGGGGGATTTTTATAAGATAAGGAGTAAGTGGTCAACATCTTATAATAAGGATTATTTTAGCATTGTCATTTTATCCATGCAGCGTAGCGAGTGTACTAATAATGTGTGTCATAGCATTTCAAAGCCTACAAGTGACTATTTTCTTGGGTTAGAAAAGGTAATGATGACTTGGCGTTGAAATGAGAAGGATGATGAATACAAATATATTTAGTCTGAAATTGTACATCTGATAAAAAGCAGCTCAATATTAAAGCAAGCTGTTATGTTTTACTCAAAAAAACTATATTTATTTTTTTAGGAAGAATTTTTACAGTGTGTGAGAGGAATGATTATAGACTTCGTCTCGACTGATCTTTAATGTTTCTAATTAACTTCAAAGAGAATAAGGACCAATATCATCCTTTGGTTGTTGACTTTGATGAAATATAAGGTATCATTCAATGCAATTGTAGGAAGTATGATATAATGGGATTGTTGTGTTCTCACTAATTTTTTGATAAAGTTAGATATTGCTATAATCTCTGAAAAGTACCTACTACTGTGATAGTCAGCAAGGGCTCAAAAATATATTTATTCCAGTCACTTGGGCAATAGTACAAGAAATAATCACTTTAAATATGGTAGTGGGTTCATATTTAGAAATCAAGTGAGTAGATTTGCATATCAAATTAGCACACGAGCTCAAGAAAATGAGGAGGCTGAGCAGTACATATTGGCCTCAATGAAAGACATAGCTGAAAATATAAACTTAATTCTTAATTGCAAGGAAAAAAATATAAATTTGTTGCAAGATCCCAGGGTGGCAATGCAAACTTGATCCTATAAAGCTTCAGCCTAAAGGCATCTCTAATGCAAGACTAAAAAACCACTGGAAAAAGAGGAAGAGGCCTAAGAGTAAATTTTAATATCTTGCCAATTTGCTTTTCATCTTATATTTTCAAAAAATTTAAGAAACTAAAGGTGTAGTTTTTAATAGAGAAACCTTCGGTGGGGGAAAAAATAAAAGTGATGGATGATCCTTCTATAACATAGATAAATTTCTCAAGCATGCATGAATGCTTCAGTGAGGAATATATAATCGACCAAGCAACAAGCCAACCAGATGCTAAGTACACTAGATTGATGATGAATTTTATTACTTCATAGTGAAATTTAATGATTTTTTATTGTAATAAGTATTGATTGTTAACTAAAGTTTTTATGAAAATAATATAATGTGCTTCTATTTCACTATATCTACTCTTTAGTTTTGTTATATCTGCTCTTTAGTTGCGCAATATGTGCATTTTAGTTGCACTATCTGCTCTTTAGTTGCACTATATGTGCACTATATGTGTGTTTTAATTGTGCTATATGTGTGCTTTCATTGTGTTAAATGAGCACTTTAGTTGTACTATATCTACGCTTTAGTTGCCTTATATCTGCGCTTTTGTTGTGATATATGTGTGCTTTCGTTGCACTATATGTGTGCTTTTGTTGCGCTATATGTGCGCTTGAAATTCTTATCAATACACAACAACAAAATATATAGAATTTACAATTAACTTAAAATTAAACAACACAAAATGTACACAATTCATAATTGACTTAATAGTACAAAATGAACTGAATTCACAATTTTACTTCTTCGTTGTAAGAAAAAGAGCATATCCAAATTATGCCCTAAATTTTGGCATATATTTTTACCAATCTTTATAAAATGCCTAGCCCGCTTTCTTTTGAAGAATGGTTTTCTCCATATATTTGTAGACAAATATTTCGTAGTCAACATCATCCATGAATAGTTTGTAAATTATATTTTGTTATATCATTTGTAAAGGCTCCTTCTGTGTCTTCATGCAAGGATTTTATCTGAAATAATTAAACAAGTGTTTTACTTTTATGGCCATATTGAGAAAATAAGCTGCATACAATCAGGCTTGAACTTACAACTTCATAACATATTTTCTTGTATTCTTGATTGGGTAAGGAATCATATAATTTCCAAACTCTCTCTTTCAGCCTGCCTATAATAACTATCCAATGCTTACTAAAAATAATAGGTTGAATAAAAAGATTGCTTTCCTTAACCTAATCAGAATTGATGTATATGAAAGGGTTGTTTGTAATCCTTGTATACCTGCAATAAGTCAGCTGTCTAAGAAAACTAATCATATGATTAATAGATTATATATAAGATATATACTAACCTTGTACAATGGAGAGATATATGTGGCGTTGAAATTTATCTATCGTAATCCTACTCTTCTCAGATAACAAACGAGCAAATGCATCTACATGGTTGTCCCATAAATATTAATTTATTAGCATATCAATATCAGCTCTAACTATTACTATGTTACCAGATGTAAAAATAAGATTGTCCCTGCAAAGTAAAGGAGAAAAATTAAAGCACACAAAAAGTGCAAGTAAAGCGCACAAAAGCTTAAATAAAATACACAAAAAATGCAAGTAAAACGCATCAAAAGTGGGTGGCGGTGGAGCAACATTGTAGTGGGTGGTGGTGGAGCAACTTTTGTAGTGGGTGGTGGTGGAGCAACAGTCTTTGGTGGTGGAGAAACATTTGTAGTGGGGGAAGTTTTAGGTTTCTTTCGAGATTGTATATTTGAGAAAGATAAAGATATAGAATGTTTTTTAAGGTCATATTCATATTGGGTCATATGGTGGATGAATTTGTATTACATAGATTCAACAGTTGCTTTAAGTTTTTTTAAATTATCCTCAATTTGATCAACTCTTCTGCCCAAATTGTCTTCAATTCTCTTATACATATTTTCTAATGCACTCAGTAATTTATTGTGAATACTAGCCCAATCTTCATGAGGTTTAGTAGGAGTTTGAGGGGGTTCTTAATATGGAGAATATGGAGGACCTTGAAGGGGAAAGTAAGGTGTAGTGGTGTCATCATTTTTTGGTTGTGGTGAGTGGATTTTGTGGGGATATTGATGAGTTCAAATTTTGAGATTTTGAATAGCATTTATGTCAGCATTGATATTTTCTTCTTCCTCCTCAATAATATCTCGTAGAATAATATAAATCTACACAAAATTTAAACAAATATTAGAAAAAGGTGAGTGTTTTCTAAAAGATAATATGCAGGTGCATTTTAAGTGCGCTTTAGTTGCACTATATTGCGCTTTATGTGTGCTTTAGGTGCTCTATAAGTGTGCTTTAAATACGCTTTTGTTGCGCTTTAATTTGGTTGTGGCTTGTTATCAAAAGAAAAATCAAAGCAAATTTAATCTAATAACGTACCTCATTTTCCTTCAAAAATTTAAGTGATAACACTCTCTTGGGTATTAAAAAAATCAGTATTCTCCTTCCATCTCAAAAAATGTGATCTTAATTCTGAATTGGTCGGTTTATTTATAAAGAAGTATTCCAAGAATCATATCTGCATAATACCACACATAAAACCACATCATATAATATTATATCATGAATTATAAATTAAATAAACTTTGTACTTACCAACAAGAGAGAAAAACTATTAATGTAACCCAGTGGTTTCTCCATTGCAAACTTGTCTGTAATTTTATTGAATTCATGGACCATGAAATCCAATTAATAGAGAGAGAGAGAGAGAGAGAGAGAGAGAAAGCAAGCGAGCAAGAGAGTGTAAGAGAGAGAGAGAGAGAGAGAGAAAACAAGCGAGCAAAAGAGTGTAAGAGAGAGAGATAGAGAGAGAGAGAGAACCTTCTTGGGGTTTTATAGTTTAGGGGGGAAAATAAATTAGAAACAAAATACATTATAAAAGTTTTTAACTTTGTGCATTATTAGTTGATCTATTTAGTTTTATAATTTCAATTTTTATTTCTATTGATGGAAGTCTTGTGAGTGGCTCACTCTTCCAATTAATATTAGTACATCTGTTGGGCAAACCTGCGACAAAATTTTTGTCTAGTTTTCCAAAGATAGTACATTATAAAATTAAAAAATATATCAAAAATTTCTTATTTTAAATCAAACAAATGAGCATAGCCACCTCATCATAAGTGAATTTAAGCAAATGATCATTAATAATGAAGAAGTTTTCCAAAATTTTAGAATCTCGTATAAAAGGGGTATACACTGCTAGAATGACGGGAACTTCAAAAACTGATGAATATGTAAAGTCCTCAATGTGTCCTAAACTTCTTTATTTATTATCTCCACAAATGTGTCGCAAAGATTTCTGAAGGTGGTAACATAGCAACGAGAAGTAATAGGCCATTGATAAGGAGCATTCTGAAAAAAAAAAACAATACAAGAGCAAGTTAAGAAGAAGTGAAGCGCAACTAAAGCGTAACAAAAGTGCAAGTAAAGCGCATAAAAAAGCGCATGTAAAGCGTGAGTATAAAACATTTAATGTAACATATATTTCCTGGATGAGAATGTTGAAAAACCAAATAAAAACATAAAAAAATTACAGTGAAGAAAACTAGTTAAACCCTAAATACAAGAAATGAAACCATAAAAGAAAAATAAATGAAATCGCACATAAATCATAGTAAATGAGTAACAAATGCATAACAAAGACGCACCATGTAGCGCCTTTTCTAAAATGCAGACTAAGTAGACCAACTTCGTCTACCCCCAACAAGGTCTTGGAGAATGGAAATGTCGAAGGATTGGAAGAAAATCTTCTAGAGAACCGACCAAGGGGATAGAGTGAAAATCTTCTGGAGAATCGAACGAGGGGAGAGAGTGAAAAGTCCATTTCGCATCTCGTGTAGTCTTGAATTCAAACAATCGGGTTAATCAGGTCCGTTGGGCTTACAATACATAAAGCAAGAATAATACACAAAAAAATCCACATATACATCCACATGTCAAGTTTTTATTCTCGTCCGGAAGCAGAGCTACGTCCAGTTTTCGTACCTAATAATTTTATGTTTGGGAGAACGTTGAAATGGTGAAACTATTTTTTTACTCACTGTTTGTATGCGACACTTTTATATAAATACTTTCTAGGAAACTTTATTTTTCTGCTATTTTGAGAAGCTTTTTTAAATTTGATTCTCCGTTAAAAACTCCATTTCCCTAACCAATATTTCTAAAACTATCTTTTACAAAAGATAACAGATAACCAAATGAAGCCTAAGATATCTTGAATTTTAGTCTCGCATATGTATTACGTGTATTTGAATGCTACTCCTAATTTTTTGAATAAAATTATCATGTTAAAAAAGAACTTCAACCGAACATGCTATGGCGACAAGAATACTTTCATTTGGACTGGAACAATTGCATCGATATTTTACAAAAGGATTGTTTGGCAACGGGATGGGTTTGGGTCTGTCAAACAAGATTTACTCTCCCTTCGAATCTATCATCCGATCTTTTTTGGTAAACTCCATATTTACAATATCCTACCATTAGAAAAATTTAACATTCCATGGAGCATGGAAGAGTGGAAAAGTGAATAGAGTTTACTTTGAGCGTCACGTTATCTGTCACGCCTTAAATCCTAATTATATTGTCAAACAGTTCCACATAATTTAATAGGATTTAATATTTATATTGCCAACAAGCTTTTAGGATTTAACTTTAGCAAGATTTACTAAATCTTGATTTATAAGATTCACTAAATCCTCAAATTAATTCCTACTTTGTTGCATATTGCCAAATAGTTTTCAAGATTTAACTTTAGCAAGATTTACTAAATCTTGATTTACAAGATTCACTAAATCCTATTCAAATTAATTCCTACTTTGTTGCCAAACAGCTCCTGAAGGCTGTAAAGAGTGCATGGGAGAGAAATGGAAAAGAGAGATGTTTAAGATTGAATAGTTTGATTTAAGTTAAATAATGGTTGAACTGAATGTCATAATAAATATTATAAGTATTTAAAAGATATATGAATGATAAGATAATGATGTAATAATTATGAAATAATATAAATTTGGGACTGAAAAATAAAAAAAAATTATACATTGATAATATATTATATAATTTTAATTTTAAATATAAATATTAATTAATTAGGATATTCTGTCTCCATGACCCTCTGAGCTCTTAGTTATATCTTTTGGGATGACTAATACACCTGTAATTTTCATGGATCTAATGAACAGGATATTCTGAGACCATTTGAACTAGTTCATGATCATTTTTATAGATAATATTATGATTTATTCTACTTTTAAAGAAGATTATATGACTCATATGAAGATTTTTTTTAGAGATGTCGAGGCAACATTAGCTATGCTAAATACTCCAAGTACGAGTTATGTTTAAGGAGTATTTCTTTTTTGAGGTATGTAGTGAGCAACATAGACATTTCTATAGAACCCCAAAAAAGTTCAAGCTGTTGGTTATTGGTCAAAGATTATTATTGTATCTAAGGTATGTAGCTTATTAGACATGGTCGGTTATTATAAGAGGTTTGTAAGAGGATTCTCTTAAATTTTTGTATCTCAACTCTTATGAGATTAACTTAGAAGTCAGTGGCTTTTATTTGGACATCAGATATTGAAGCAAGCTTTCAAAAGTTAAAGTATAGCTTGACATCTACTCCAATTCAAACTTTTCTATCTGGTACCAAAGGATTTCATGTATTTAGTGATGCTTAATTGAAAGGACTGATATGTTATGATGAAATAAAAGAAATTATAGCTTATGCTTCTACGTAGTTGAAGCCACATGAGAAAAACTATTTGACACATGATTTGGAGTTTGCTACTATTATATTTGCTTTAAAGATTTGGAGATATTATATATATAGAGTTATGTATGAGATTTTTACTCATCATCCCAATTTGAAGTATATATTCACTCAAAAGGATCTGAATTTGAGAAAAAAAAAGGCTTGAGTTTATTAGAGATTATAATTTAACTATTTTGTACCAAACTTGTAAGATGAATATGACGACATATGCTCTAAGTAGGAAGTCTTTCGGGATATCATACATATTGCTTAGTTCCGATGAATATTTGATTCGGGATATAGAGAAACTATAGTTAGAAGTGGTTTTTTATGGTGATCAGGATTATGGTATTATGACTCAGATGATTATTCAATCATCTCTACAACAAAGAATTTAGGAAGCTCAAAAGTCAAATAGAATATATAAAATTGATTGATCAACTTAAGTATGATAAAAATATTAACTATGAGTATCTAATTTAGAATTATTTTCTACAAGAATAGAGTATGGGTTCCTAGTTCAAGAGATTTGAGATTCATTATACTGCACGAAGCTCATTATTCAAGCTATATTATTCATCTAGAAAGCAGTAAAAAATACAGTGATTTGAAAGATATATTTAGGTGGCTTATATTAAAGAAAAATGTGATATATTTTATTTCTAAATGTGATTCTTGTTAGTGTTGACCTCGATTTTGCCAAATCCTGGGTCAAAAGAGTTGACTTGGTCAAATTGACCAAGCCAGACTCCTAGACCCCTTCCATTGGATCAAATGGGTCAATTTGAGTCTGTCAAGCCCAGACCCGGGCCCAGGGTCAACCTGGTTGACCTATTAGGTCTTTTTGAGTCCTAACTTCAATTCTAATCAATTTCAAGGCTTCTTGAGCTCGAGCCTCACTCCATGGTTTTAAATAGGCTAGATTGACCAAGTCAAACTTTGACTTGGTCAATCCAAGCCTTAATGGGTTATTTTGGCCCATTAGGCCCATTAAGGGCCCAAATCGAATTCAAATCCAATTCAAACCCATTCAAGGCTCAAACCCACGTCCCCCTTGACCTATTTGACTGGGTTGACCGGGTCAATGGTTGACTTGGTCAACTTGAGTCTTAAATAGGTCATAATGACCTATTAAGCCCATTTAAAGAGCCATTTATTGCATTTAAAGCCTCCAAACATTTCAAAAATTCAAACCCACGGCCTAATCACTACTATTTCCCTCCCAATTAATCAGAGGATCGATCTGGACCATTGATCTCAACCCTTGGCCCTTAAATATCGAAAATTAGGTCAAAATTAGGATCTTTTGACTCTTGCTCGATCTCTAGACCCTCTCAGGCTCTGAGATTTTGTGAGAGCACTTCCACGACCTCCCTCCACGTTTTTCGACCAAATCCTGACGTGCAAAGCTCGCCGGCGGCGATCCTCCAGCAAACCCGAGGCTTTTCACATTTCAGGACGAATCCCGGCCGATCGAGCGAGCTTTGGATCTCGAAGTCAACTAGGAACTTGCTCTTGCGGATCCCACGAGTCCAACAAGTCCAAGATCGTCTGAATCCACTGTGTGGATTGAGGTATATCGCAAACCCTAGTTATAAACACTTAGATCTAATTAGGTTCGCATATTGTGCTTTTTAGATTCCGAAAACGATCCCCCACGAATGCTCTTCATGTTCTTAGTCTAGTTTCAAATTTTCATTCAAATCCATCCATCCGATCGAAAGAAATCGGCAAATAACGCTTTAGGGATTCGGATTTCGCCGCCTGTTCAGCCCGGACCGTTGATCTTGTGATCAACGGTCACGATCACGTTGTTCCGCCGTTTTGACCGACCGCGGGAGGTTGCACTGGGGATCCATGGTTTGTATGGCTTGATCGCAGCCGTTGATATCATACCACGGAGGATCGAGCGGCTCCGAATCCACGCTGACGTGGATAAGTAAGACCGCGTTCCGCGGTCTTGATTGCCGCATCATTACGGTAATCATTGCCGGCGGCGCAATCATGGCGCCGCCAGGCAATGATTGCCCCAGACCGTGGGATCCAACCCGAGCCCGACACGTGGCAATCCGAGAGCCGCCAGCCGCCAAATCCGGTTTTAAATAATTTTAAATTACTTTTTGAGGTATTTAACTTGTAAAAATCATAGAAAATTCATTTTTAATCTATTTTTGACGCACAATACCTTGTTTTGTTCGTATTCGAATTCTGTACAATTTAAAATTATTTTTATTTAAAAATTATAACTATATTATTATTTGTTTTTAAAAAACAGTGAGAAAGCCTTTTAAAAAAATTATTTTTATATTGTTATTAATAATATTATTATTATTAAGTTTATTTTAAAATTAGTATTATTTTAAAATTACTGTTTATGCCATTGTTATTATTAATATTAAGATGTAATTATTTTAAAAAAAACTATATTTAATATTATTATCTTATTACTTTAAAAATTGTTATTGTTAATATAATCGTTGTTGTATTGCTACCTTGATTATAGTTATTCAATAATTATCACTTTCAAAACTTAGTTACTGTTTTAATTTTTTTTATTAGTATTATTACTATTATTATTATGATTATTTAAATATAAAAAGGTATTTTTAATAATTAGATGTTATTGTAGTTATTTTAACTATATATAAGTTACTTTGAATTTCGTAATAATTAGATATTGCTATCATTGTACCTTAAATCATTATTTGAAATTTCAGAAACTTTAAAAAGTTATTTTATTCTATTTTTGATAATTATTTTTAAATTCTTGCTTTTTTAAATTATTTTCAAATCCTTTATTACTTTAAAACTTAGGAAAATCATAACTTTCTCGTTTTAAATCGGATTTTAGCGTGCGACCCCTCGTTCTTCTCAGAAAAATGTGTACTTTATTTTAAAATTATTTTTAGTATCCCTTTCTGGCTGTCTAGAAAGATTCCTATTTGGATTGGCTTATGGGAATATTTTAACAATATTTGTATAGTTATTATTATAATTATTTTTAAAATTAAAAATTATTTTTCAAATTATATTAAAACCTCGATTGGGTGGCCAGTGATTCTCCCCTATATTTATGTAGATATCAATTGACCTATTTTTAATCATATTATTTTCCAAAAACTTATTTATATTTAGATATTTTTTAATTATTTTAAAATTACCTATCTAATTAAATCTTAATCTTGGGAGACTCACTACATGAAATTTTAAACATAGGTCTTGCATATGAAGAACAATCATGGAGAAATGGATTAGTGGATGGTTGAGTCTCAATCATTCACTAATCCTTTTATTATTCGTACTTACTTTTCTTTTGTCGTAGATTGTATGTGTAGGTTGCACCATGAGCACTTAGTTTAGGCTCTCCTAGATCTAAGGACATGGTGTGTTTACTACTTTTATGTGTTCCCTACGCATTATTACCTTGAGGGTTAGTGAAAACTTTATTTTAAACCCATATAACGTAGTGACATCCTAAAGATGATAATTAAGGACCCGTCTAGCGAACTTAGAAAATTTATAGGAGCTAGGATAGATCACTGATTGACATGAAAACCTCCACAATTGAAATTATAGATATCATAAACATTCCAGAATTTTCTAGGAATTTTTAGGGCCTGTTAGACCCCTTAATTAACCAACCCTAATTAATTTTTTAAATAAGGCCCCGAGACCTTATAAAAATTACAATAAATTCATTTTAGGTCAGAAAATTCATTTATTCAAAATCTGATCCTTGAACTTAGATAAATAGGGATCCTCAGTTTGACTCTAGGTTGACCCTTAATTTGACCTTAGGTGGAAATTACCTTTTTACCCCTAATAATTCATTAAAAATTATTAAAAATCCCAAATCTTCTTCAAACACTTGGTAACACTTTCTCAGGTCATTCCTGACCTTTGGGGTTGATTCCAATCAGTTTGGAGCTGATTTGGATCAAAACCATAAAATTAGCCTTTTATTATGTAATTTAGAAAATTCCATAAATACCCTGAATTTAGAAAATTCATAACTAATTGTAGAAAATTTCAAATTAGGCAAACTCACTTGCATTAGACTCCTATTAAGGTCTAGTATTTCTAAAAAATATTAGGATTCCAGAAACCAACCTAAATTAGAAAGTCAACTTTTTAGTCAACCCCATGGTCTAGCGAAGCTGGTCCCTCGCTTGGTGTAAGTACTTCTCGAACTTGATTGAAAGCAGCACAGCTTTCAGGATAGAATTATTGAAAATCTCTATTTCTTTTCAAATTGTATACTTTAGAAACAAGAAACAAAATTGTATACTTTGAGAATCGAGATTGGGTGGGTGTTCAGTCGAGCTAGTTTGGGGCCCAAAATTTAGAAAATTCATAACTTTGCCTAGAAAATTCCAATTTCAGTGTACTATCTGTCTAACTACTCGTCTTAAGGTCTAGTATTTTTCTAAAATATTAGCAGACCCAGACTTAGTCTATTTCTTATAGTGACTTTTTGGACCCCCTCAGCCTAGTACTTAGGAGGACCCGAGACTTTCCAAAATTGACTAATGCAATTTTAACTCCAAATATCACCACCCTGAGTTTTAAAACTGATTAACTAACTAAATTAACTAAAATGGACCATAATCCATTAATATTTGAACTTCAATTAAAACTCCCTTTTCTATCCTTCCACAAACTGCAACTTTATGCAATTTTAACCAACTACCCTGCTTAGGACCTATCCAAACCACACAAGCCTTAGCCACACATAGAATTGTTTGCTAGGGCACCACTTCTAGATCTAGGCTAGGCCGCTGGATTTTATTTTCTACTATGTGCCGGAGCTTTTCGACGTTTTTATTGCATGCTGTTTGAAATTGTTGATGTGTGTGCTTACTTTTTCTGCACTCTATGGATTTGATGTGATAAGCGCTAGATCTACCCCTAGGTTAGAAACGATATATATATATACTGTTCTTCCGTGCAGGTGACCATGCTCAAGCTGATAAAAGGGGGGCACTCTTATGATTTCTAATATTGTCTTATGCAGGTGCTTGCTCAGCCCCCCTAAAGAAATAAGGGCTAAAAATAATTATAACTGCTACAGGTATACTGCTTAGCCCTCATAATTAAGAGCATGGCTTGGCACAGCTTCAATGGGTTGAGCTTTACTTTCATATATAAACTGCTTGTGATTTTTATTAAGATAACCATGCAGGGAGTCTAGAATTTTCCATTTTTATTTGATGTAATATTTGTAACAAATGTTAAGAGTTGTGAAGATAACTTTGAGTGTGGATATTCTTATCCCACTTGAATCCTAAAAGAAGAAGGCATCCTCATAGGGGAGAGTCTTCTTCCATTTGAGAGATCGAGTGGGAAGGCTTTAGATATCCAAAGAGAAAAGGCAATGCCCCCTACTAAAGGGGAATTATCTCTTTGTTTGGATATTTAAGCCACGACGGATCCAAGGAGTCCAAGGAGGAGAGTTCCAAGGAGTCCAAGGAGGAGAGATCTAAGGAGTCTAAAGAAAGAGATCCAATGAGTCCAAGGAGAAGTGATCCAAAGAAGACTGAAGATTGAAGACCCAATATCCCACTCAAAGTTGTTGGCGTCTGTCATAGGCTTAGAAATCCGGGTTGTTGGCAGTGGTGCCCGACCACTTTATTTTCTGCATATCTGGGTTGTAATAAGGGCAATTTTTCTATGACCATTTAGTTGATTATTTTTCTAGATTTATATTGATGTGTTTACCTGATTGCGTATTAGAAATTACCTGCTTTTTCTAGGTTTCTTTCTTGCATGCCGATTTCGTTTTAGCCTGGATTGTGTTAGGCTCTTTTAAGGATTATAAAAATTCTTCTACTCATAACTAATCTTTAAAATTTTAAGTTTAAATAACATAGAAATCTAACGAACCTAGGGAATTGCCGGAATCGTCTGGGGTCGCATGCATATTACTGCATCCTTCTTTCCTTGTTATAAGACATCTTCCTGCCTGCGGGTAGAGTACGAATAATCTGACCTATGAGGATGAAGTGCCGGACCTAGAAAGACTCAGTCTTTTCTAAAAATTTATTTTCTATAAGCCTGTTTTTAAAACTCTATAGCATTCATGAGCTGACATTTCAACGAGCATGCATTACATTAGTAACCAACTAAATAAAACTTAATTGCATTAGCTAGGAACATCTGACCCACATAAGTCCATGACCACTTAGGAAACTCTCTAGATGTCGGTCCTACTTCCAAAAACTGTACCTCCCACCTATCTTTCATAATTGACTTGATAGCATGATTTTGAATCGATTAGGTGGTTAGCTAGCTCCCCAATCCAGGCCGGGGTAAGTCCAGATTTTGTACTTCAATAGCTAGGACACGGGTCTTAGTGTTGTGTGGAATACTAAACTCAACCTAAATTTAGGATTCGAGGCTACTACACTTGGTCTCGTAGTATGCCTTAAATAGTAGGTAGGTCCCTTCCTTTCAGGGACTATAAATCCTACTTATCTACGTCACAGGATGACGCCACCTCCATCTTTTCTTTCATACATGTGATTGAGTGCTTGATTTTCTTTTCCCAATTTCTCTCTAGTGCCCTAGAGCCTCCGAATGCTGGTATGAGCCACGCATGTTGATTCAACCCTTCGGACCTTTCTTCCCTTTGAGTAGGACTTCTTAGTCTATACCCCTGTGTCAATCCCACTTTAGGAGAGGATAATGTATGATCCTTAATCGAGAGTTTTCTCAGGCTCTAGCCTGGGATGTAATTAACCACGGGGGCTTGCGCCTGTGGGAAACTCGGTCCCACATCTACTAAACCCCATTCAAATTATTATATCAGGTGGGGGAAACTCGTGATTAGGTCATGTATATTACTACCTATCGAGGTGTGTTGGCGACAGCCTCTATCCTCAATGGTTAGTCGTATGCACAATCCAATCTGTCCCTTCCAATTGACCCGTTCGCGCGATGCTCTTTCGGAGGTCCACAGTTAGTTAGTGAAAGCAGAACATCAATAACCGAGAGATTTTTTACAACCATTACTTATTCTAAACTGGAAATGGGAAGAGTAATGTTAGATTTTGTTATGGGATTTTTGAAATTTTAATAGGGCATCATGTCATCTGGATTGTAGTAGAACGTCTGAAAAAAGTCTACTCATTTTATTCTAATCCGACAATTTGATCTGATGGACATAATGAAATATGTATATATGTATGAAATTATTTGATTGCACGGGATACCAAAGGTGATTATTTCTAACAAGTATGATGAGTTCACCTCTAGGTTGTGAAGGATTATTCAGTAAGTTTTGGGTACAAAATTATATTTCAATATAAAATTTCATCCATAGACTGACAAAAAATCTAAGAGGATTATTCAGGTACTAGAAGATCTTTTAATATTATGTGTTATGGATTTTATCGATGGATGGGAAAACCATATTCATTTGATTGAATCTACCTATAATAATAGCTTTCAATCTAGAATAGGTATGGTCCCTTACAAGTCTCTATATAGTAAAAAATATAGAACCCCTCTATCTTGATAGAGTAGGGTAAAAGGAATCTAATTGAGCCATCTTTGATTAATGATGCTACTAAGAAGATCCGTCTGATCAAGGATAGACTAAAAGCTATGCAAGATAGATAGAAATAGTATTATGATGCTATGTAGAGGCAATGGAATTCCAAGTTAGAGATTTTATACAGATGAAAATTAGGTCGATGACAGGCATCAATAGATGTTGGAAAGAAGGAAAGCTGAGTTCAAGACTTGGGCCCACTTGGATTAGTCATATAGCTTGACTCAAGTGTTTAATGAGGGTCTCTCATGAGCCAAATTCCACCCTAAGCGAGAATTGATCAAACCAATGGTTGCATTAGGTCCCCCATGACCCAATGCACCTGTCATAGTTGACCCAACCCTTTGTTCAACTCAGATTAGGAATTGGGCTAGCCTAAAGTGGCCAAAACAACTATAGTTTGAGTCATTTCCCAACTTACGCTTTCCTAAGCCAAACCAACACTTGCATAGGGTAGCCTTAGACCCAATACACCTAGCCCAGTCAACATAGCCCTTGGGTTGACCTGAGTCAACACCTAAGCTAGCTCAACGTGGTCAAAACCACTTTGACCAAAGCCATCTTCCACCCTAGACCAAACCAAACCTATTTCTCAATTGCATTGGATAAATCTTGACTTAACGCACCTCCCACATCAAATCCAGCCCGTGGCCGAACCTGGGTTGCACCCAAACCGCCCCAAATCATACAGGTTTGGGTCAACCCGAGCCATCACCATGCCCAATTGGCTCTTCCTATGAGTTCACCATACCTTTGAATACCTTTCCACATCATCTTGGCCCGATAAGTAGTCGATGGTGGCCGAAGCAAGTGGATTGGAACTATAGTTGTCCCCTCCTCCTCTAGCCTTATCTAAGGCCTTTCCAAGGTATGATCTTAAAGATTTGAGCTCACAAGATTCATAGAGGCTACCTCCCTTCATTTTGCAACCATCTATCTATTCACCATTTCAATCCTAGCAGTCCAAACCCATGGTAATGGTTTGAATATGGAATTCCTATCCAGACACATTCATTTACATCCAAGCTTTCAAAAATCCTCCCCAAAGCTCTCTAAGCATTCCTCTCCATTCTCCCATCTTCCCATCCTCTTCCAACTACTATCTCGAGTGAACTCTTATGAAAGCTCTCTGCCTCCCGCTCGAACTCCTACTTTCGGTAATCCTCTGGCCTCGACGTTTAAAGGAGAAGTGTTCCCCTTCATCCCTTGAAGCTTCCTGAAATAAAAACTCATTTATTGAGGCTTCCAATAATGTGAAAATTCGATGCCAAGCTCCCTAGTTAGGTAGTCCAGTTAAGTGTGAAGAAAACTTTTAATCCAACGGATTTCCACCATTGTATTAGAAGCTTTTATCGTCTTGATCCTCTCTATGAAATTTCATGGAAGTTTTTCGGCAGGATCTCTTGGATCATGCTAGAGAAGCTTCACGGCTGCGGAGTCCTACAAGAGCTTGAAGACACAATCAGAGCGGTTGGTTTCAACAACTCCGATTTAATCTCATGGCTTCGGGCCGCTATTAATAGTGACTGTTTGATTATCCATCTAATGGTCGTAGTTAATTCCATGTTATCCAGTCAACTGCCAATGATTGCTGGCCAATCAAACGACGCCTGCACGGAAAAGCGTGATAGACTTGGTAATTTTCCATTTAGTAATTCAAAAAATTACAAAGAACTTCAAAAATTAATAAATGCTCACACACTTGGCCAAACTAGGTGTTCTTAGGCTCATTGGAAAGTCTTAAGGAGGCTTATCAAAGCCCTATGGTCTCAATCCCTGAGTATGCATAAAACTAAGTTATAACAGTTATAACCCAAGGGGTATTTTTGTAATTTTAGCATTACATGAACTCATCATGGATTGAGACTTTGTGGAATCGATTTTGGGCATGTCTCTAACATGTTCAAAATTTTCCCCATTTTTTTGAATTGATTAAGGACATCATTTAGCTAATTTTGAATCAAGGGTCATTAATTAACCCTTAATTTCAAATTAATCTAATTCCCTTTCCAATGAGAACTATGATCTAATTTTTTGTGTGTTTATTGTACTTAGGGTAGGGAGTAGATGACCATTGATTTCATCTCCCCCTTGCCTTAAGTAGTAAATTTTAATTTTTTTAAAGTAACCATATGGTTACCTTATGTGGTTTGGGCCCAAATTCTGTGAGGTTAGGCTTTGAGATCAGGTGAACTCTTGGCCCAAGTTTCACTGAAATTGGAGCACATTTGGTCCACCATATAGGTAGCCTAAAGTCAATCTCTAGAATTGACTTATAGCCTTAATTAAATCATAATTAATTCATGTAAAATTCAAAATTTATGAATAAAGTATCAAATTGATCATAATTCAACTCTCTACCAATGAAAATTAAATGCTTTTCAATTAGACCTTTAATTTAGAATTAATTTATTTTTTAATGAAAACTTTTTAATTAATTTAATTAATTAAAAATATTTAAAAATTCCAAAAAAATAATTGTTAAACACTTGGAACTATTCTCTTTGGTCATTTCTAATATTTGGGAGTGATTTTAAGGATTTGGAGATTGATTTGGATCAAAATCTCCAAATCTTCCCTAATTAAACAATTTTGAAAATTCAAATAAATAGCCAACTTTAAAAAGTCACAAGTAATTCTAGAAAATTTTAATTTGACCAAACTCAAATCCATTCAACTCTATTTATTATCTACTACTTTCTAAAAATATCAAACCTTCAAAATTAAATCAAAGCCAAAAAGTCAACTTTTCGGTCAATTGTAGTTCAAAAGTAAGTCAAAACTTCAAAAAATCATAACTTAATGTGAAAAATTCATTACTTAGTAACTTAAGCCAAAAAAAATTCAAAAAATTACTCATTTTAAGATCTAGTATTTAGAAAAAATATTAAACTTCCAGAAATCATTTTAATTTAAAAGGCTAACTTTTGACGCCTTCATTAATGTAATTAAATAATTACAAAAATTCTAAAAATTCAATAATTAACTAAAAGACCAGAAATCATTAACTTGATTAAAATAATTAATCAACCATCCTCTTAACACAATAAACACTTCAAAGATGAAATTTTTAGGATAGATTACCATGAGTTGTGGGGCCAAGTGTCTTGAGGAGGCTTGGTTCCTCGAGCCCACTATGACAACACCGCGAACTAATTCAATGGAGTCTAAAATCTTAAAATTAATAGGTTATTAATTATTTAAATAAATTAAAATCTTTAATCTAACTATATCAATCTAGTTTATAGGCTATACTACCTTGAGTTATGGGGCTAAGTGCCCTAAGGAGGCCTGGTTCCTCGAGCTCACTATGACAACGCCATGAACCCATTGATGAAACATTTAAATTAATTTTATCCCTAAAATTCGCAACCAATTAATTTAATTAAAATTATTAATCTCTTAATTTCCAACCAATTAAATTAACATAATCAAATTAGATATCACTAGTAACCGAGCCTATGAGGCTATTAGCTTAGCCTCAAGGAAGATGAATTAAACTTCATGGCTCTTATGTAAATAAAGATGATAGTAATTTAACAATTAAAATATATAATAAAATAAAATTTAAACCATTGATACTTGAACATAAATTTAAAACTTCCCTTTGGCCTTCAACAAATCAAATATTAGATAACTTTAAAAATTTCCACAATTTATGACATATCCAAGCCACATCCTTCTACATACACTTTAGATTGTTTGTTAGGATAACCAACTTTAATGTTAGGCTAGACCAGTGTTTACTTTCCAGCTACTTATGTGTCTATTTTTCATGGTTTTCATTACATGCTGGTTGTTAAACTTGATTGTTGTGATTGTTTATTTATTTATGCAATATGTGAATTCAAGTAATGGGTGATAAATTACCCCTAGATTAGGAATGATATGGATGCTCACATAATTTTCCATAGTTGGCCATACTCTTGTAGGGCTATGTCAAAGGGGAAATAATCAAGTGATTTGAATTGATATATTTTATGCATGTGCAAAAATGCTAAGCCCCCCTTGAAATTAAAAGAGTGTAGTGAAGTGCAGCTGAGAATTTAAGTTAATACAAAATATATATAACTATTTGGGATGTTATTATTAATTTCAACTGCTTAGGATAATCATGCATGTGATTTAGAATTTTCTGTTAGTATTGAGATGTAATGGAATTTGATTAAGTTAACAGTTGTAAAACTGAGCCTTTGAGTTTGAATACTACATCCAACTTGGAATCAATAGAGGAAAGAGCATCCTTTAGGGGAGAGCTCCCTTCCATTTGGAGTTCCAAGTTAGGATATCTTTAATATCCAAAGGGAAAAGAAAATACCCCTTTTGAGAGTTTTTTTCATTTGGATATATGGACCCAATGAATCTAATGAGCTCATGGATTGAGAGAAGACAAAGAAGTGAAAATAAAGAGATCCCACCTAGAGTCACTTGCATCAGTTCTAGAATTAGAATCTAGATTGTTGTTAATGGTACCCGACCATTTTTAATTTATGCAGATCCTGGGTTGTAATTAAGTGACACTTGTCGCATAGACAATTTAATTTATTTATTTATTTATTTTAACTATGTAATATAACTTGACTGCTTTTTTTTTTCATGAGGGAACGCTTAAAAATATTTTCAACTTAAAATCTAAATAAAATCTTTATGATCACATAGAAATTCTAACACTCTAAAAAGTAAGTTCGGGACTGTCGAGAGTTTTTCATGCATATATATTGAAATCTTCTCTTTTTTTGTTAGGCACGTCCCCACCTGCGAGTTCTGACAGCGGGTTCTGACAGAACACCTGACCTATTATAATATAGTTCTATTAAGAGGATGTTGTGTAATATGTAAGATAAAATCTATTTTTAAGCATATCTTTTAAGTTGCTTCGTACAAATTTATGTATTTATCGAGTCAATTAGCATACATTGCATTAGAAATCAATTTAAAAATATCTAAAATTTTAATAGCATTTTCTCAAGCATATTTATCCTATATAAGTCAAGGGGCTAATTAGGATATGTTATAGATATCGGCTCCAACTCCTTAAAACTTAATTAATAATGTTCCTATCACTCTTTCATAAAAAGACCAAATACATGGATATTAAATTGCCTAGGTGTTTAGCTGGCTCCTTAATTCAGGTTGGGGTAAGTCCTGATTTTGCACTGCATTACTAGATTGTTCGGGTTATTATTATTCAGGGCCCAATTTAGATTTAGGATATGGGGCAGACCAAAAATCATAAATCTCCAACTTCTGAAATATAATCTCAAATTTTTAATAAATCAATTAACTCAAATCAAAGCTCATCTCAATCTAAAACTTAAAGCCTAATCTATAGAATAGGTTAAGGCACTTCTGAATTATTTCAGAATCCCAAAGTGCTTCTTACTCCTCCTAAGTTGACCTATAGAAAAAAAAAGCTCAAATTTTCTCCAATCCCGATTGAAAATTCAAACCTCATTTTCTTTCATATCAATCTTCGAAAATCTTCATGATAAAATTTCTGTCGTTATTTCAATCGAATGTATTCGTGGGAAATTCAACCTCCCTATGATATAATTAACTATAAAGGCTTGTTCTTACAGGAGATTTGCAATTAACTATAAAATTAATGATAATTCATTTAGATTATTGTAGTTAGATATTTGTACGAACGCTATTTTGACCATTCGAGGTCATATACAATTCTTTCTTGAATTTGACTACGATATTCGGATGGAGTTTGTAATTCTAAATCTGAATTCGTTAGGGAATCTTGTACCACATCTTGCAATATATTATTTCAAATGGATGTTCAATTTTAGAATTAAAATTCAAAAGTCAATTTCAAAATTTTTTTCAAAGAAAATTAACTTTTCAAGCTCAACAACTTTTCAACATAAATAGGTGCCTAATAAGGTAGAGAAGATTCAAAACGAATGCATGCAAACTCCCAGGTTATTCCCGGGCTTACTTCTTCAAATCGTTAGATTTCTATGTGAGCCTAAAAAATTTATTTAATTTGAGTAGAAATTTTTTTTAAGCATGATCTTTAATTTGTTTCTAATGCAATGCATACTAATTGACATTTCAATGTATAAATGGTATGAAGCAATTTTTAAAAAGGTTTAAAAATAGATTTTATCCTAGACATTACACAATATCCTCTTGACATAACTGCACCCTAATAGGCCAAATGATCTTCTAAAACCCGCAAGCGTGGATGTGCCTAATAAAGTAATGAAGATTCAAAATGAATGCATGCAAACTCACGGATTGTTCCCAGGCTTACTTCTTAAAATTATTAAATTTCTATGTGAGATTAAAGATTTTATTTAATTTGAGTGAAAAAAGTATTTAAGTGTACTCTCATGAGCCTCTACGTATTTTCAAGCTAAATCAAAAAGTGACATGCAAGAAAAGAAACCTAGGAAAATAGGCCGTCATTTTTAATGGCTGATCGTTGATCTCCTTTATTCATGGAGATTTTAAGGGAGGAATGATCACTCATTTGAACTTCTACACAAAAGAGGGGTTCTAAAATTTGATAGGGGATACCGCCTAACAACGATAGTGGAGTGCCTCTAAAGTGAGAAGGAATATGGGAGAGAAGGAGAAAGAAGATAATAAAACTTTTCTTGTACACAAAAAGGGGCACTAGAACTTGATAGTGGATGCCACCTATTCAAGATAGTTGAGGGCTTCTATTATAAAAAGATTGATAAAAGATAGGAGAGGAGGAGCACTCTTTTCCTACCCATTGGGGAGGGGGGACAAGGGAAGAGGCTTCTAGAAGTTTTTTAAAAATTTTCATATTTTTTTTCGAATTTTTTCATATATATTTTATAAAGAATTATATAAATTGCATCCAAGTAGTGCGAGTCCGACCAAGCGGGAAGGCAAGGGCATCACAGGTACACACGAGTGCGTGGGCAGCAATGAACTCGCTCGAGGCGGTGGATGTCGACCGGCCGACTGGTTCGGCAGCCAAATCACTTTTGGGCTTGATTTTTGGCACGGACAGTCCAATTAGAACATTTTTAGATCATCAAAATCATATTTTGACATTATGAACTTAATTTTGATACTTTTGGAACTAAATAGAGCATTTACAGTCAATTAAAAAAAATAATGTTTGGGAGAAAATTTTCCGAATAATTTTTGTTTCAATCAACACACCAACCCAAGGATAGACTAAATTTATCATTAAGGATATTTTACTTGATTCACTATCCCGAGGGGAAGTCCACGTTGACGTCCAGGGAGCGATTGCGCCTCAAAATTTTCTAGAAATTATAATTTTACACTGAAATAGTTTGAAAAGCTCTGATATATATTTTCAAACTCTGCAGGCTTCAATGTTTAAAAATAAGATGACAACTAATATATCATAAAAAATTTCTTGATCGAGCATGAATCTCAAGGCAAATTTAAATTGAAAAGTTTCAAAATTAAATTCAGAGCCATCTGAACTCCGATTTCAACAAGCTTATAGTCGAATTGAACATCTCAAGGAGATGAACCCAACAACACCAAATTGGATCCAATTTGAGCCTAAATGGATCCAAATTGAGGTCCCAAAGTTCATTTAGAATGTTCAAAGCACAAATTGGATGACCAAATGGTATCCAAATGTGACATGTTTATAGTCGAATCGAGTGGCTCGACGAGACAAATCCAACGAGCCGAAGATCATCGAATTCTCACATCATTAGGACACTTAAACACTCGATAGACGATCCATGTTCAAGGGAATTGATATTGGTTGTCCATTAGAACACTCGCAATATGATATTAATTTTTTCCCTATTTATTAGTCATGTCACTCCCAAAAAACTACAAATAGACTCCTCATTCTTCACTAAAAGGGGAGCAAGCAAGAGGTAGAAGAGAAGAGAGGAAGAGAAATCCGAGAGTTCTCTAGTCACCAAACTCCTTGACCAGCGCCAGGCCACCGACCGCCGTCGAACTTCTGCCCGACAGTTGTCAGACTTCCACTCTACCACAGCCGAAATTTTTGCCTGATCGTCATCATTGTAAACTCACGAACATTCATACAAAGTTCAACATACTTCTTGAACTACTATAATTTGACCATCCTCAAGTTTTGAGACAGGACATTCTTTGTAACATGTTAAAATAATAGTTGAATAGATTTGACATGGGGTGATCTCGTGATTTTTTTCTCTTTTTCAAAGTTTTTCACATAACTTTCATGGTGTTCTAAGTTCACTATTTGTGTACTGGATATCTGTGCAACGCTAGAATGAAAAATTCTCTAATTTTATCGCCGCAAATATTCTAACTCACAACAACAACAACAAATTAATATATATATATATATATATATATATATATATATATATATATATATATATATATATATATATATAAAGATGAATCTATGGTGGTAGACATGAAGTATTAAAATTTTGAGTGTTTAATATATAAATAACATGATATAAGGGAATTACATACATATCACTTTATATCATACTATTTACATATCTAATACCCAAAATTTTAATATTGCATGACTACCACTTATAAACAACTTTAATTTCAAATATATCACTTACATATTTCATTCCTATCACGCATACCATCCTATAAACTTAATATTTCATTCTTTGCACCCATATTTAATATACGAGTGATAAGCACGAAATATTAAAATTTTATGAGTTAGAAATGTACATAATATAATATAAAATGGTATGCATTTAAATCCCATTTTACTTGTTTGTACCCATAAAAAAAAAAGAACATAACACAATATAGACTATGTCAATTGACTTAGGATTTGTTTATGACAATTTTATGGCTATTTAATTTTTCAAAAAGCCACCACAATTTTATTTGGCCATCACTTTCTTGCTGCTTTCTCAATGTTTTTCAAAATTTCTGTAATGAGTTGTTTTCTGCATCCATAGTAGCAAAATTATTTTCTTCAGATCAACTTCGCAACTAATTTTATAATCCGATAGAAGAGAGAGAGAGAGAGAGAGAGAGAGAGAGAGAGAGAGAGATAACTGAGGACCAAATTGCACATCAGGCCATAATATGAGGACCAAAAATAAAATTTGCCCATAGAACTAAGCATGAAAGAACACAGTATGAGCTCTATAATTAAGCTCATCTGACATTAAAAATAAGTAAGTCTCTTCGGTGACATCCGATAAAATTGGAACATTAAAAATAAATCTACTGCTCTTTGTTGGCAAGCAGGTTGGCCGGCTAAATAGTAACCCTTAAGTCAAAATTTTAATAATTCCGATTGAAAAAAAATCTAACCAATCTTCAGATATGCAATCGAGATAGATGGTATAAATGTTTAGGATGATCAAATCTAGAGCTTTGAAGTCGACTGGCCAATATCCCCTCCAACAACGGGCAACTTAATACATTGAGACAATGCAGCTACGAGCTTTCTGATATCATCAAATGTATGTGCAGCGCTGAGTGTAATCCGCAATCTGTCAAGCAAAAGAAATGCATTGTAGGAAAAAAACTTTCTGTTACTACTGAATCAAAACAGAAAACAAAGAACAACTCTTCTGAGCATTTGTAATTATGTTAAGTTTAACTTTTTACCTGCATGAATTGGGAGGAACAGTTGGAGGCCTGATGGCGGTAATATGGAAACCTGATAACAACATATGCCTGCAGTGCAATGAATCAAAGGAATCAGTGAGAAGGGATTTTCAGTAACTAGCTAGAGTAATCAGTTTACGATTATGAACACGCTTGTGCCATTTGGTTGATCAACAGAAGGATTTGCAGAAAGTTTTCAAACTTTAATCTCTCTTTTCTGTGGTTTTGTCAAGACCCTTACCAATTGGCCTTGCTGGCATCACCGAGCATGCTTGCATAGGTATTAGGCTTAGTTTGGGACGACTTTCTTTCTGCTTCTTAAAGCAGTTTTCTAGTACAAAATTTTATTTTTTGTGTTAGGAAGCTGCTTTAAGAAGCAATAAGAAAGCAGTCCCAAACGAAGCCTTAGTGTGCATGCATTGTGCGTGTACATGAGTGTATGCGGGCACGCGGGCATGTGTGAGTATCTGTGTGTGCACATGAGAGTGGTTATAATTATGCACGCTTATATTCTTATATGTATATTTGTATGAATAAATATATGTATAGCGGAATGTGAATTCCCTATATTATAGGAGTCTTTTTAATAGGTCTCATGTTCATGAAAAATGCTCGCGTCGGACTCCACGAGTAAAAGACTAGATCACAAACAAAAAGGTTTGGCTCATTTGCTTGATGAGTTGAGCCAAACAATTATATTCCCTCAAGTTCGGCTCTACATATATGAGTTTGTATAAATTATTTAAAGCATGAAGGGAGCTATTGATCATGGTTGTTTGACCCATAAAGATGACGACTTTCTAGTTGATAATTGAGAGGTTGCAAACCTGCTCGCCAGCAGAGCTGATTCTTCACTTCCAACAATGATAGATATTATGGGACTGGTGACAGGAAGTCCACTTAAGGAACGGAAGTCATGCACTCTATGCCAAATGGCTCGCCTGCGCCATTTCTCCACTTTGGCCACAAAAAGAGCAGCTGCAAACTGAGAAGTCATTCATGAAGCATTGGTATATAAGATTTCAGCTAATATGCATGGCCAATAATAACAAGATAAAAACCAAACCATAATATATGGACAATCAAGAATAATGAATGCAGCTGAATTGAATTCTTGTATTCATCATACTACCATATTACATAATAGCAGTATGTATATATAGATGTAAAATACATGTCAAATACAATACTACAAGATGTGGGATTAATTGCATATCTATTATTACTCCCCCTCAAGCCGACGGACATGTCTGGACAGTAAGCTTGTGTCGAAGCATCTGAAACCTTGGAGTAGAAAGTGGTTTCGTGAGAATATCAACTATTTGATCTTTAGTGTTAACTGGAACTATACGAATTGTATGAGATTGAATATGATCTTGAATTAAGTAGTGATCAATCTTTATATTTTCTGTTCTTGCATGAAATACTGAAATATGCATCCATTGTCTGGTTACTCAACGTGATAGACACCAAAATCTATTATGTAGAATTCAATGCCCTCATCAAACTGTGTTGTTACCTATATTTCAAGATTTGGCGCATGTACAAAATTAAAAAAAAAATCATGTTTCATAAACATTTGACCATGTTATTGGTAGAAAGATACCATGGGAAGCAGCAGCAATGGGAACTGGAAAAGAAGTAGAAAATATGAACGAACGACCCCTTGATTGTATAAGCTGTTTCCACTTAGTGCTGCTCAATAGTTATGAAACATTAGTTAGTGAATCTTTGAATTTTAAAAAAGATTGTAAATGAGAAACTAGTAGTATCTGGAAAAGGTGCAATGAAGAAACGAATAACTGAAAAAACACACTTAACAGGAAGGCTCATTCCTGATGCCTGAATACATTGATGTATGAATATATTAATAACTGACATAATATAGAATTAGAAAGGTAGTGATGCGGACATCCAACCGTCCATGACTATCCAAGGAGCTGAAGATCAACGGCTATCATCGTCCCACGTTATCTTATATTTTATTTGTAATTTTTATTATAAATTTTCCATTTTTACCCTCACTTAAGAGGGTCATCCTATGTAAGCCTTAGGGGCATATGTGTCTTATTTTAATTTCTTAGGCCTATATATAGAGGTCCTTTCTTGTGTAATGGGATGATGAATTATTGAATGAAAAAAAGTTTGTGCTTGTTTGATCTCTTAGTGAGTTAATGAGAGGAGAAGGATCTCTTTGTGAGTTCCGAGATTCCCAAGATCTCTTTGTGAGTTCTTGAGGAAGTGGAAGGATCTCTTTGTGAGTTCCGAGATTCCTAAGATCTCTTTGTGAGTTCTTGAGGAAGTGGCGCTTGTAGATCTCTTTGTGAGTTCTATTGGAGGTGTTGCTCGAGGTGTGTAGTTCCGGATTTTCTTTTTCCTAAACCCAATTTATTTCTTCTCTACCTAACCAAACTCTCTTCCTCCCAAATCCCCTCCACCGGCCCCCATAAGTCCACCGCCGGCCACCCCAGGCCAATCCCCCCACCGGCGGCTCCGCCGGCCTCCTTGGGACGGCCAAGCCACCGGCCTCCCTCTTGGGAATTTCAAATTTGAAATTCAAATTTGTTTACAAGAGGCATTGAAGAATTTCCTAAAATAGTTCCTTGATTTAAGGCTTTCATATTAATTGGATGTTAATTTGAATTTGAAATTCAAATTAATTCTAATTGATAGCCCCATTATTGGAAACTTTCCTTTCTTTCAAAATCTGAATTTTAATTCAGATTTTATTAAATCTTTGATTAGTAATGTGGGCCCCACTCTACTTATGACAAATAACATCCTCCCTCTCTCTATGTGGCCGGCCCCCTCATTGGGCATAATCTCTCTCCTATCTCATTAATAGCCCCCTTCATTAAGCCTCCCTAATTACCTCCCACAATTCCCTCTCAACCAATTTAATTCTCCCCATTAAATTTGAATTTAAATTCAAATTCATCCCGCCAATTCCACTTAATATGAGATTTAATTTCAGATTTCCATTCTCTCTCCCCAAATTGATTTGGGCACCTAGGCAAGTAAATGGCATGTACGTTTCACATCAGTTTGGTATCAGAGCATGGTTACCTGGGGTGCGGACTCGACGGAGTCGAGCTCTTTTTTCATACCGGGAAAATGATGCGGACATCCAACTGTCCATGGCTATCCAAGGAGCTGAAGATCAACGGCTATCATCGTCCCACGTTATCTTATATTTTTATTTGTAATTTTTATTATAAATTTTCCGTTTTTACCCTCACTTAAGAGGGTCGTCCTATGTAGCCTTAGGGGCATATGTGTCTTGTTTTAATTTCTTAGGCCTATATATAGAGACCCTTTCTTGTGTAATGGGATGATGAATTATTGAATGAAAAAAAGTTTGTGCTTGTTTGATCTCTTAGTGAGTTAATGAGAGGAGAAGGATCTCTTTGTGAGTTCCGAGATTCCCAAGATCTATTTGTGAGTTCTTGAGGAAGTGGAAGGATCTCTTTGTGAGTTTCGAGATTCTCAAGACCTCTTTGTGAGTTCTTGAGGAAGTGGCTCTTGTAGATCTCTTTGTGAGTTCTATTGGAGGTGTTGCTCGAGGTGTGTAGCTCCGGATTTTCTTTTTCCTAAACCCAATTTATTTCTTCTCTACCTAACCAAACTCTCTTCCTCCCAAATCCCCTCCACCGGCCCCCATAAGTCCACCGCCGGCCACCCCAAGCCAATCCCCCCACCGGCGACTCCGCCGGCCTCCTTGGGAAGGCCAAGCCACCGGCCTCCCTCCTGGAAATTTCAAATTTGAATTTCAAATTTGTTTCCAAGAGGCATTGAAGACTTTCTTAAAATAGTTCCTTGATTTAAGGCTTTCATATTAATTGGATGTCAATTTGAATTTTAAATTCAAATTAATTCTAATTTGAAATTCAAATTAATTCTAATTGATAGCCCCATTATTGAAAACTTTCCTTTCTTTCAAAATCTGAATTTTAATTCAGATTTTATTAAATCTTTGATTAGTAATGTGGGCCCCACTCTACTTATGACAAATAACATCCTCCCTCTCTCTATCTGGTCGGCCCCCTCATTGGGCATAATCTCTCTCCTATCTCATTAATAGCCCCCATTATTAAGCCTCCCTAATTACCTCCCACAATTCCCTCTCATCCAATTTAATTCTCCCCATTAAATTTGAATTTAAATTCAAATTCATCCCGCCAATTCCACTTAATATGAAATTTAATTTCATATTTCCATTCTCTCTCCCCAAATTGATTTGGGCACCTAGGCAAGTAAATGGCATGTATGTTTCACATCAGGTAGAGAGGTGACAAAATTATAAATTTTATGCAAAATCTCCAAAGAACTTCACGGGCAGGCTCATTCCTGATGCTGCGATACAGAAATTCTAATAAATTGAAGTATTCAGAATCAACTCTAAAGGAAAAGTACTCGACAAGCAATAACAATTAGTTTACATATGCAGAAACAAGTCTTGCCTGTATGGAGAACGTTTAAGACGAGCAATTACACAAAAGGATCTGCAACAGATTATTCATCTTTCCTCATATGATAAACAACAATATAGAAAAATGAGTAGCATAGGAGCACGAGCCCAAAGAAAGCTGCATTTCATAGTACAGATTTATTTTTTTCTACAATTGGAGTGTTCACGAGGTACTATCATTTTAAAGGGTCTATACCCTACAGGTTCAAACGAGAATTCAGTATGTGTAACACTATATCATGGATTTCTGCAAGAACAGTGAAGATAAGGACATCAATTTCGGAGGTATGTTTGACAAAGGTTGGAGGTAAATATCAGAATGCTGTTATTGCTATTTGCTATTTTGGTCAACATAAATGATCTTCTAACCAGTAGATCAAGTTAATTGGAAATTAATAAGACTAATATCACTATACAACTTCATGTGATCAACAAAACCGTTATTTTGTATCATTCGACAGAACAATAATAACGTTTAGATTTAAGATAATGTAATGGATAAATATAATTAAGTACTAAAATTAACTCAATGTAATCTGCTAGATAGAAATAAGTTTACAAAAGACTCAAAACAACAAAAACAGTTTAACCTGTAACATTAACCTCTTTAAGGGTTAAATTATCTGAGTTGGAATTGCAAACCCTTGTTAAATTGAATTCTGTCAGAAAAATTGGAATTGAAAAAACCATAATATATTGAATTGCCAGATAAGTTTTTATTAGAGCAATGTGTTTCTCTTCCATAATATTGGCTTTACTGTTGAAGCTTATCAGACTTTACATAAATTAAGACTTTTCCAAGCTGGTAGAGTGGAAGGAGAAGCGAAATGTGATGTTAAGGACTAGAACAAAATCAGAAGCAACCTGGAATATCTAGAAATTATATATCCTAGAAATTTTAAGTCTACATCTTCCAAAAAAAAAAAAGAACATCAAAGAAAATCAACTACGTTGTGTAAAAGTAACAAGTAAAAAGCACGAAGTTGAGAAATCAAATGCAATATACACAAAAATATAAGCAGGCACAAAACTTGCATGATTCGGTGATATCCAATTACATCTGTACATCCAAAAAAACTCAGTTCAAGTTAAATCAATCTAGTTCAATATAAATCAAGCTGGTTCAAGCTTAAGTTGATTCAATCTACTCGGTTTTATACTCTCAAGCATGCAAGAGAACTCGCCATAACATAGACAACCATGACCAAGGCATTCTTCCTAATCGCAAGTAAAGCTCATTAGTTAGCCCCAACAACTACTATCTATAAAGTCAGTTCTGATGACTACTCAAAGTGGGACGGCTTCTCTAGTCAAGCTATTCATCGACTACTCGGCTATTCAACTATCAATATATACAAGTCAACAACATTTTCAAGCCTGGACAAAAAACTTCATTAAGTCGGAGCTTTCGATCAGGCTACACTATTATTGTATTTTTTCTTATTTTCTATATAACCATGTACGTAGTCAATTCTATAACACTCAAGCCCCAACCCCAATCTATATATAGAGATTGAGGGCAAGCTCAGTTTATATGATTTTTTGTAATCAAGCACATTCTATAAAAACCCCGGAGCTTCTTACTTTGGTATTCTACTTTCCTATTCTCTTTTTTATGTAATATTCTTAATACAATTGGATGTGATTCATAAACATTTTTGGATTCAACAACATCCATGTATGCACAAAGATTGAACAATCCATTGAGATTCAAAAAGAGTATATAGAGATATCATACTTCATATAAAAATGGAGATTAGGATAGAGATAAAAATTTATCGATATAGATGGTTGAGAGTGAATGTAGCTATCTACTACAAAGATGGCTGGATATGAAAAAAAAAAGATATTATTGCTACTACAATTAATCTTACTCTCTTTCTATGCCCAACAGAAATTTTCTCATTACTATGATCAAAAGATTCTCTTATTAGAGATGAAAAATAACGGGCATCTTCCCTCTCCATCCACAAGAACCCCAAAAGACTCCTCTTTTTTATTTTCAAATCGCAGTCCCTCTCCGCTTTATCTTCTCTTATTGTTTGCTTTTCATGAGATATCAAGCCCCTCTCCACAAAAATCTATTTGAATTGGTAACAAAGAGAAGATGACCAAATTGGTCCCCCTAACATTTTTTTAAGAACCAAAAGAGTCCCCAACTATATAAAAGAACCAATTTGGTTCCTTGAATATAGTTAAATAGGGACCAAATTAGTTCTTCTGTGAGATCATTTAGGCTCCTATTTAAAAATTCAAGGGACTAAAAAAGGACTTTTAAATAATTAGAGATCATTTTGATCCTTCATAAAGAGTCAGAAAATTGTTTTGTCCTTTATCTCTAGTAACAAAATAAATTAGAATTAATTACAAGATCTTCATAGCCCACAAAAAAAATCACATGATCTTCATAGCCCACAAAACGGTGGCCTTCCGATGACCCGATAGAAAAATAGATGTATTAAATTTAACAAATGTTAAGAAAGATAGAGGTAGACCTAAAAAGACTTTGTTAGAAAATATTAGAAATGACCTTTCTTTATTAGATTTATATGAGATTTTGACCCTTAACAGGACACAATGAAGAAAAAGGATTCATGTAGCCTACCCCACATAGTGGGATAAAGGCTTGCTGTTGTTGTTGTTGATCTTCATAGCCCACAAAAAAGGATCACAAGATTTTCCTATCCCCCACAAAAAGATAAGTCAAATTTTTTCATCAAATGAGAAATATCAAAGACATCTAGGGGCTGTTTGGTTGCCTGAAAAAGAAATGCAGTGTAAAGTAAATGTAGTTCATTCTGAATACTTTGCATCTGTTTGGTTGTCTGCAAAATAAACGTAGGAGAATTGTTTCCCTTGTTTGGTTTGGTAGATCCAGAGTAAAGTAAAAGCGATTTTTTTATAATAATATATTCTAGCATTACAACTTTGTATTTATAAAAAGTGTATTTATAATAATTAATATTATTTGATGTTATAAAATATAAATCAGTGCATTCATTTATTGCACAATCTTATTATAAAGTTTTTTAGATTTTAAGATACAGACATATTCTGTGAAATTGCCAAACTTATGAATGAAAATGAGCTTTTGAAGTCTACGGTTGAGGAGTTGAAGGTAATTACTTGAATTTATGCTCTATTTTTTGTCCCCTTTTCGGAAAGGAGTTTTTTTTTGCAGTTCATACTTCTCTAAAGCTGCTTGAGATTTGTCTAATAAATGCTGTTGTGTACTTGTTTGTGATTTTCTTCATTCTTGTCATTATACTTGCTCCTCTTTTTTATATTTTTCAGGATTTGACCAACTTTTCACTGATGTTTGCATCAAGCAAAGCTTAAAGCTTACATAACCTCATTTCTTGAATGCCAATGTGTTAACCTTAGGTTTTTTAGCATGTTGTAGCCCTTTCAACACAGCAATGCTTAATTGTTGTTTGGGAAGATTTCAAAAGTCTGTATGTCTTATCAGGCCTTGAAATCATTTTAAACAATATGTTTTGGAACATGAAACATATTTTACATGGCAATAACTTGAGTGAATATGTTTTTCCTCTTAGCATGATTGCATCTCATTTTTCCTATGTGTCGAGTTAGTTTTTTGTTAGAACTGTAAAGCAGTAGAGCTTATGGAAATAACTATTGTACTTTATCTGCAGAGAAAATCAGCAGAGGCAGATATTGATGCCCTTCGTGATGAATACCATCAAAGAGTTGCTGCGCTTGAGAGAGGTTATAATTGCTTTTCTCATTCTGATTTTCTGGTTTTACTTGCTTAAATTGGCCCTCTGAAATTCACAAACATTTTAGTTTTGATAGTCAAGGGTACAGCACGAGTGAAACTAATTATGTTTGTAATGGAGCATTTTGAACTTCTTCTGAAATCCATCATTCAAACTCTCACAATTAAAAACTAATAGAAGCTACATAATTTATCCAATAAGCACACAAACTAATTATTAAATAAGTATACACATTAATTCATGATAGTGTTCTCTCCAAAGCAATTGTTGTGCATTACAAATCTTCTCAAGATCAACTTTCTTATATTTTTATTGAGGCTCTTCCTACTACTTGCTACACTCAGCTCCACAGCAAGTTGAAGATTCAAGAGACAATCATCAACTTGAGTGAAGATGACGATACTACTGTATTAACCAACACTAAAAAGCACTACAGCAACAGTCATTGTCTCTCCAACACTGTGCACAACCAACCCAATCAATCTCAACCATTGAAGCACAATAACTTCAGCAGCCAATTCTAGCCATTGAAACAAAACAACTTCTGCCAACCAATGAAGAATAGTTTTTGTTTAATCAAATCAAAAGCTGTATTAAATAGGCCATGTACATCTACTGTAACCCAGACCGTTCATACCAGATTAAATGTGCAAAATGTTGGTTAATAAAAATGCAAAAGAAGGGCCAAGAAAAAAAAAAAGAAAAAAGGGAAAAATAAAGGTCATTTTTCTTACAAAAGAATCCAATTTATCGATTGAAACTTGAGCCTCCTCCGGAGAAGACATGGAAACGAAAGCAAATGCTCTGTTCTTCCCATTCTTCTGCTTAATTATCTAAAAAAAACGAAATTCATCAAGCACATCTAACATAGCATAGGGATAAGATTTGCACTCACCTCCACATCATGGACTTAGTCAAACTGGCCAAATAGATTCGGGAACCCAAGACTTGCGGAGGAGATCGAGGTAGATGTCGAGATCAAAGTCGAAAATGGGGTGATCGCTGAGTCTTTGCAAGAGAACATCGATATCGACGTCATCGATGATGTTAGGCTATCTCACTGCAGAATTAATCTGGATTTTTTACCAAATCCTGTAGTTCGCAGGATTGACGGGATTCGGCCGAAGAAAAGCGCGAAAGGGAGAAAGTTACCTTCAGAACTAGAGAGCTCCCGTCCTTACTTCCGATGAAAATGTCGCAACTTCCGATCCGACAAACAAAGGGAACGTCGTCAAAGAAGTGAAGTCGAACGAGAACAAGAGCCGAAGAAGCTACTTGTGCAATCTTACACCTCTTGCGAAGCAATGAAGCTGAACAACAACGACGATGAAATGCTGAATTTATAACCCGCTCAATTTGAGCGGGTTTCTAATTCATACGAAAGACCTCTCCTAATACACCGCTAATGCAATCGAGGATTTTCTTTTGTTCCGCTCAAAATGAACCAAACAACTTAATTTAGCAAATATATATATTTATTTTACTTTACCCACCTAATACTGGATACCAAACAGCCCCCTAGTAAAAATCTAATGTGGAGGAAATTTTCCACATATTTATAAAATATTGCTTATGCACTAAGAATACATAGCAGCAGCAGCATGGAATCTATAATTGGTTTGCAAAAGCAGCCCAACCAAACTCAAGATCGAGCGAAATTAAACAAATTAAGCACTTAATACATGCGTGATAGTCATTTGTCACAGGCATTTAACTGCAAAATTAAATCTAGCACATCACAGCTTCATTGAGAATAATATAATGCACATGCTCAATTAATGACAAGAACAGCCAGTTTAGGGCCGGGTTGATTTTTACTATATTAATTTATTGTGGCAATAGAGTTAGTGCACATGATCACCTGCAAACAATGAAACCGCCATGGCAACCTGCAGCTTTGCTCAAGGTACCCAAACATATATCAATATCATTTTCACACTTGTAGATTTCTGGAACGCCGCCACCATTCTTCCCACATACAAGAGTTGCATGAGCCTGAAAAACTTAGAAATCTTACAATATTAAATTAACACATATAGCAAAGTTGGAAATTAAATAAATAAATAAAAAGTTGGGATTTACATCATCAATCACCAGTAAAAATCCGTACTTTCTGCGTAGATGGATGAGTTCCATTACTGGAGCAAAATCACCATCCATACTGAAAAGGCTGCATGATCATTAAAAAATTTCCTTTATTTAAACGTTATAACTAATTAGTTAAAACCAATATATTGTCAGCCCGAGTTCAAAAAGTACATGACAGTTAATGACCCGGGATATTAATGTAAAATCACACAAGCTTAAACATATCCAAGCAACATCCTTATCAGACAATTTTTACCTATCTGTTATGACAACTTTCTTGTTTATTTTGCAGCAAGATCTGTAAAATAACATATATTGAAAACCATGAGACTGAGTCAAAAGAAGTGTGCAGCAGAAATCAATTCAAAAAATATTGAAAACATACAGCAGGGTATTGAGATGATCCATGTCGCAGTGCTTATAAATAAAAACTTCTACTTGACGAAGCTGTTTAGCGAGGCGAATACCATCAATTATTGATGCATGGTTCAAGGCATCAGAAAAGATGGCAATTCTTTCTTCTTTAGATGGTTTTCTACCAGCAACCAAAAGAGAGCTAACACTTCCTAAAGCTGATATCAACGCCATGTTTGCAGCAAATCCAGTAGGGCAAAGAAGGCAATCCTGCAAGCTCACAAAATCAGATGACACAGAAATAACAGATCTAATGCTTCTTATTGATAACTAGGTTAAGACTTTGTTTATGTAACGGAATGTCAGCAAATAAATTGAGGGGACAAAAAAGCAGCAGCCAATCTGCCTATGCAAACATATATAATCAGATGCAAACATGAGTTGGCCATCCCTCCTGCATTACATTTACTGGATATTACAAAGAAATCCCATTGCTATAATGACAAAATGACAAGATGACTTCCTCTTTACAAGCCAGCAAAAACCAGAAGGGTACCACAGCTCAAAAATACAAGCACAGCGAATCAAGGAGAATGTAGCCCATTAATCTGGTCCATCTTTGATTATAATTATAAAAAGGCCTTAAAAGTTCAAAACAGGAAGGGAGAGAAGAAAGAATCAAGAAAAGTCATTAACGGAAGAGCCAGAAGTCAAATTGGAAAGGAAACTATCAAAACTAAAAAATGTACAGTTAATAGGGAGCTAGGCATGATGTGCCAGGAAGTTATGTGATGATGGGGTATTACTAACCCGTTCATCTCATTTCTTGGGTTCTCATAAGTTGGGCATCTCCCTCTTAGACGGTGCACTTGGACACCTCCCAAGCATCATTCATCTTTTAGCCATGCAAAAATGTTTGCTTTGATTTTAAATCGGTTTAATTCAATCTGAATTTTACTCAATTCAATACGGTATCATTTGTAGCATTCCTAATTGTTTTAAGAACAATAACTTATCAACAGTTTAATGCCTTTGATAAATCATACATTACCATGTCCGTTTTGCTCAGTTTTTGGTTGATTAACAAATAGCACGCCTAAAGCTTACTAAGTTAACCAGATTTCACAAAGTGTGGAACCTAAAACAAACTATACCAAACCAGAATGAACCGTACTGATTATGGTTAACCTCCCATACATACATTTCAAAAGCACTATTTCATAATCAGCAATTTTACATAATAACAAAATAGATAAATATGCATTCTAGGTATCTTTTAAGCATTAACACATTCATTCAACATCTCTTTAGCAAATCATTAACAATGTTTTCACTTTCAAAAATTTAATTGCTTTTACTTTCATCTATGTGTTTTAAATGCTCATACATACAAAGTGCATAAATTTTACCTCGCTAATCAAATTAAAATTATTATATATTGAATAGAACAAGCATGCATGACAACAATGAATTTTATCAGTGTTTACCTATTTTCAAAATGGTATACATGCATTGCTTTAATGTAGACCTTCATAGTCATGAAAAAATGGACAGCTTCAAAATGTGGGACACTATAAATAAAATCGAGAATTAGATATTTTAGATTTGTGGGTTAGCATCCATGACTAGAAGTAAAATATCGTAAATATGCTCTTCCAGATAGAGATGAGGCCAAGCGTTTGAATCCTTTCCCAAGGAAAAAAATTATTGAATTTCAAATATTCAAAAAGAATATGGGTTCTTAGCTATAACAACAAGCTTAGATCCTACCAAACAATTGTGTTTGTGACTTTTTATCTATTGCCGACTTAACTTTTCATTACTTGTTAAGTCAACAATATATACAATTTGGGGAAAAAAGGATACATGTCTGTGAGATGCAAGTTTGGAGAGAAAGAGAGAGAGAGAGAGAGAGAGAGAGAGAGAGAGATTTGTAGATGTCGGTATCCATTATATGGCTGATTTCTTGCTGTCAGTTTTTCTTACATGGCTGACTTCTAGTGGATTTGCAACGTTCATATTGTAGCTAGTCTTCAGTTGTTGGCTTATTCTCTCGATTTTGGACTGCAGCAAGAACTAATGCTTGTTATTTTGACTGGGATGGAGTAGAAACTTGCCAAGTGGGCTGCAATCCAATAGTGATGAATGAAAGAGTTGAAGTTCTAGCCAGATTTTAGTAATTCTGAAAATTGTCAGTTTGGGGCTTTTGGTTTATAAATAGTACCCTGAGGCACGTAAAATAAATAATATATGCTTAATACAATTCAATATTCTCTCTCAAACTTCAATGTGGTAATGAATCTAAATTTTTAGACTAAATTACAAATCTTGATGTTATTTTTAGGGCAACATTCTCTTTACACAATTGTAAGTAACGTCAATCTCTTTTTTTTTTCTACAATCTGACCTTTCTAGTGTAGTGTGAATCCTAATTGCTACACAACTTACATTTGATCTCAAATTTCTTGCAAATTTCAAATTTAGATGCTTTAAAGTTTAAAGTATAATTAGAGTGAGTTTTATGTGTTTTTTGATTTGCATCAAAAGAAACTAATTTTTGCCAAAACAACAAGTTAATTGACTACAATTTTTTAACTTTTGTGTGCTTGTTTTTGCATTTCATACTATATTTGACTTAGAAGAATCCTAAACCGTAAGATATCCTGCATTACTTTCTCTCTCTTTCTCTTTATACAAAGAGAAAGAGAGAGAGTAATGCAGGATATCTTAAGGTTTAGTATTCTTCTTGTTAACAAAACCAAATAAGCAAATCAAATAGTTGGTTATTACTGCTCCACTGCATCCAACATCTAACATTCCCATCTGGGTCATCCACATCCTACGGTTTTAACTACTATAGCTAGATCTGATCCTACTTTATGTATTTCCCTTTCTAATAGTGTTTGTCATCCTTTTCGTGTAGCTAAAAGTAGTATGTTGTCTTTCTACATTTCTACTACTAGATGTACTTCTCCTTTCGAGCTTAATGTGTCTGATGTATGGAGACCCTCCCCTCTTTCTTCAATCAATAGATTTTGGTATTATGTTTTATTTTTGAATGTGTATACTCGTTTTTCATGGGTTTATCCAATGACAAGCAAATCTAGAACATTCTCTAATTTTGTGTTATTTAAAGCCATGGTCGAAAAAAAATTTGACAAATCTATTAAAACTTTTCGATCTGATGGAGGAGGTGAATACTCATGCAATTCTTTCAAAACATTCTTAGCCTCAGCTAGTATTCTGCAGCAGTTTAGTTGTTCGTATACACCGGAATAAAACGGAATAGCTGAGCGTAAACACAGGCATATTATTGAAACTGCTCGCACTCTTTTACTTCAAGCTCATCTCCCTACTTCCTTCTAGCTAGATGCTATCCTCACCTCCACCTATGTTATAAACAGGTTACCTTCCTCCACTACACATTATAGTTCACCCTATAAACTTCTCTACCAACGTGTTAAATCCTTAGCTCTCTCGCACCGCTTCCCATAAATTTTGAGCAAAATCAACAGTTTGTGTTTCTGAATCTCTTTCTTTCTCCATCTTATTCTCATCTTATACTCTCTCTTTCTCTTTATATATATATGAGAGAGAGAGACAATTTCCTATATTTCATACTAGATTTGAGCAACTCAGTGCTTTCTATAAAGTGAAATCATATGATGACTACCACATCACATGCACAATGCAAAGCAAGGAAAATTTTTGAACCAATTTAGAGTTCCCTTGATGTCCTAAAGAGCTTGGGTGACTATACATTAGAATCACCAAATACCTATGGCTTAGAAAAGAACTCCTAATTTACAAGAACAAAAAAATATTACTTTCGAGAGACAAATTAAGCAATAAAGAAAATGCTTCTTAAGAATTTTTGTTTCACCTTTATTAGGACTGATATTCATAGTTTTAGACTCTTTCCAGCACAGCATGATGTCCTCTCTTTCCAGCACAGCATGATGTCCTCATTATTTAAAACAATTGCTACTCCCATGTTCAAAGGAGTTGGTAGAAACTATCAATATCAAATGATTATCATGTGTGTGTCTATATATATATAGGAAAAACTTGAATTATGGAGATCAATCTTAGAGTCTAAAAGTTCTTTTGTTTGAGTAAATCTAAAACCAAATACATGGAGTGCAATTTTAGTGGAAATAGATCTAGTGGTGGGATTGTGACATTTGGTGATTAAGTCATTAAAAAGAATACACGCCTTAGATATCTCAAATCTATTTTTCAAAGAGATGGTGGAATAGATGGGTATATTATTAGTAGAATTGAAATTGGATGGTTGAAGTGAATGAATGCATCAGGCCTATTGTGTGGTACAAAAGTACCACTCAAACTTAAGGAAAAGTTTTATAAAATGGTTGTGAGACTTGTAATTCTTCATGGCACAAAATTGGCCATTAAAAGGGAAGCATAAATTAAGTTAAGTGTTGCAGAAATGAGGATACTCAGGTGGATGAGTGGCTTTACACTTGGAGACACAATGCAAACTAAGCATACATGTGAAAAGGTTAGAGTAGCTTCAATGGAAAATAAGATTAGAGAGAGTCACCTTTGATGTTTTGGCCACATAAAATGTAGGCCTTCCGATGATTCAATTAGGAAAGTAGATGTATTAAATCCAACCTATTTTAAGAAAGGTAGAGATAGGCCTAAAAAAGACCTGGTTAGAAAATATTAGAAATAACATTTTTTGTGAGATTTAAATGAGAATTTGATCATTAATAGATCACCATGGAGAGAATAATGATTCAAATAGCCGACGCCACGTTGTGGGATAAAGGCTTGATATTGTTGATGTTGTGTATATATATTTATATACTATTACTACTACTATGATAAAAGTAGCTTGTGATGCTTCTCATATTAAATCTAAGCCTTTCATTTGTTTTAATAATTTTGATATTAACCCTACATCATATATCTTTATTATCTTCAAAAACAATTCATTTGATCGGCTTGTGAATTCCATTAATTTTTGTCATATTAATTGTATGTTGCCTATTCCTTATTTATCCATCGGAACCCATAAAACTTTTTCGTTCTACATTAAATTTTCCCACCATAACTCATAAAATTAAAATCTTCATCTCCACTATGTTTCATTTATTTAAGATATGTAATTTCTCTAATAAAGAAAATTTCACCTCCTCTCCTCTTAAGTTCCAACTCTCAGAAAAGCCTATTGCCCCCTTTAACTAAGTTAATTCTACTAGATTAATTCTATTGTTTAACCTATCCACTAATTGCCATTCAGCTTTGCTCCCATACATTAAAAAAAACTTTCAAATTCCTTTTCAACATCTCCTCGACTTCTTCCATTAAATATTGTCTAGTTTCTCTCCAAAAGCCTAAAACCCTTTAAATCCCTTCCTCATTCTCTTATTTTGCCTACTTCTCCTTGGCTTCTTTCACCAGAAGCACCTTCATATCTGATGATGGCACGCACGTTGGAAATCTCTCTTTGATTTCTTGATTTATGGACAATTTTTTGCTTTCATTGTTATTCTTGCGGGCATCGATTACATGATACATCAGCTATCCTTTTTGTCGATATTTGATCAAGTTTCATGACACCCAATGAGCTCTCTCTCCTCTCTCTTTATTTATCTCTATTACTCTCGTTCTTCTCTTTGTACTCCTCTTTTCTAGATGTTTTGAATTAATAACTAAATTTATTTTGATAGTTATTGATAAGAATTATGATTCTAAAATTAAAAACTTTATTTTCTGTAATATGTTTTCAACTATGTTTCTTTCAAAATGTTTTAGCAAACTTATCTATTGTTGTTTTCTTACTTTGCCTTATCAAGGACATACTAGTTTGTAGGCTCCATGTTTATTTGTTATAATGTAAGAAATATGACTGCTGAAACATTTGAAATCTTGAGTAATAAGCATGTTATTATGGTTAGTCAAGGTAGTTATTAAACATTAATTGTTTTTTGTTTGCTAAATAAGTTTTTTTTTTAAAGGAGCAAAAATATAGGAAGCTACGTTATTAACATATAACTTGAGAAGGAGCATACTCGGCAAAAAGTATGACGGAATTTTATTTTGTGAAGAAAATGCCAAACAGTTTGGCAGTTTCTTCACAAAACTGAAAAATTTGCCAAAATGTTGGCGATTTAATGTGAGCATGCCAAACTCTTTGGCGTCTTCCCCTCTCACTGACAGCATTCTTTGGCGATGAGCGAGTTGTGCAGATCGAGGGAGGTGCGAGATCGGGTGGCTGAGCGAAGTTTTTTTATTTTAATTATTTTTTAACTTTTTTTAAATTAATCAAACAAATTAATAATAATAAATTAAAAAATAATTTATAAATTATTTACAAAGTAACATGTAAATTAAATCATTTACAAACTAATTAATTTCTAAACCATTTACAAATGTTAATTAATTATGATTAATTTGTAAATTAATTATTAATTAATTTGAAAATTATTACATAAATTAATTAATATATGTAATAATTCACTAATTAAATATTAATTACAAATTAACTTGTAAAATAATTAATAATTAATTAATTTGTAAATGATTTAGAAATTAATTAATAATTAAATTCTAAATTATTACATAAATTAATTAATTTATGTAAATTAATTATTTTTCAATTTGCATACTACAAAATTTATGAATTTTTACATAAACAAATCAAATAATTTTTTAATTGATATTATAAATAATCAAAATGAACAAACAGTAAACAAGTACAGAATCTCAACCCATAGACCAAAATTTGGCTAGTAATCTGATGATATGTTTACTATTATATCTCTTGATTTGACAATACTGTTTTACAGCTCATGATGTGACCATACTAAAAAGGAGGCAAAGAGTGCAGGTTCTTATGTTTTGAGTGATAATTTTCTCAATTAAATAATATTGAATTTTATAATTAATTAATCAAATATTAATTTAATTTAGAAAATTAATTAATTTATAATATTAATTATGTAACTAACATATTTGATTAATTTATAATATCAATTAATAAATTATTTACAAATTAATTCTTTTGAATAGTTTATGTAATAATTTAAAATTTTGTAATATGTAAATTGAAAAATAATTAATTTACATAAATTAATTAGTTTACTTATAAATTTAGAAATTAACTATTAATTAATTTACAAATGAATTTCTAATTCATTTAAAAATTAATTAATTTGTTAATTAACTAAGTATAAATTATTTTACAAGTTAATTTAATATTAATAATTAATTAGTGAATTATTACATAAATTAATGAGTTAACATATTGTAATTAATTTATGTAAAATTTTCAAATTAATTATTTGTAACTTAATTAATTATTAATTAATTTTACAAGTTAGTTTGTAAATAATTTATAAATTATTTATTTAATTAATTAATATAAATTTATTTGATTAATTTAACAAATTAAAAATAATTAAAATTAAAATAATTAACACAGCCACCCAAACTCGCTCCTCCCTCGACTGCACAACTCCCCTCATTGCGAACGAATGACGCCGATGAGAGGGAAAGACGCCAAAGAGTTTGGCGTACTCATGTAAAATCGTCAAATATTTTGGCAAATTCTTCAGTTTTGTGAAGAAACTGTCAAACTGATTGGTATTTTCTTTACAAAATCAAATTTTACCGACTATTTTGGCGAGTCCACTCCTTCTCAAATTATAAGTTAATAAAGTTCATTCCTCTAATTCTGCTTTGTTGTACGCTCCTTTTTAAAAAACGATCCTTGTAAAATATCTTTATTATCAAAATTTGTGTCAAGCATAAATTTCTTTTAAATTGTTAATGATTGATAAGTTAAATCTCCATTTTCTTTTTTTTTTCTTTTTTGCTTCACATTATGGACTCAAGCATCCTAATATATTTATATCCCTAAATCATTTTTCAAATTTATGAATATGAAAATATAATAGACAATATTTTTAATAATGAAAGCACAAGTTCGTTTTTCTGTCACTCTTTCATTAATGATGAGGCTAATTATGATAATGAAGAATGCTACATAAAAAAATCCCTCTCCATAATAATGTCACATTGATTATGCCAGGAAAGACTACCCTCTCCTTGCAGAGAAATTATTAGGTGCGGAGTCCAGATGTATCTCTATGTTCGTACTCTAATAAAATCTTGACATGTGGAGTGCACATGTGAATATTCAATTAGATTTATTTTTTACTTTATATATTTAATGTGTTCGCAGAACTTTAAGCCAAGCGCGCCAAAAGCATAGTCAAAGCGCAGTAAAAAACACAACAAAAGAATAGTCAATGCGCAATTAAAGTGCAACTAAAACACAGATAAAGCACAAGTAAAACACACACAAAAATTTGCAACCAAAATGCACTCTACATATCAAATTTTAAGTGGATATCCGGACATATCTGTACGTCCGGACTCTACACCTCATAATTTCTCCTCCTTGTAGGGTAACCTTCACATTTTCTAAAAAAATTCCCAGTAATAAATCTCTAAGAATATTGAAAAAAAAAAGTGCACACAACCCAAATGAGCTATGAATTTACAATGTTAATTTAACTCTTGACAATGCAAAGTAGCAATAGCTCAACATACCTCCTTGTTCTTCAATTCCGCCAATGAAGCTTCCAGCCCGCAGTGGTAATTTGTATATCCGCAAATCAAGGCGGATCCCCTCGGACCCATTCCATGCTGTTTGGATGCCTATCGCCCAAAACATAAAAAACAAACCAACTTCAATAGAAATGTTAGGCATCAAATGGATTTTTGGCAAGGACTCACCATAGCTGCTGCCGCTCGAACCGCCGGGTGAGTGCTTAACCCTAGGTAATCGTTTCCCGAGAAGAGAAGCATCTTCCCAGCAAGCTTTTCATCCACCTCCCTGTCGTTGCCTCCTTCACGAAATGAAAGCAAGGTTTAAGCAAGAGTACACGATTAAGTGAAAATGTAAAGTAGTAAACTGGAGAAGAAGGAAACCGGAGGGTAAAGGGAGATCGCCGAGCCATTGCCGGAAAGTTTCCTCCTCCAGCTCGACTTCCACCGAAGCCCGGTCCCAGTGGCGTGGACCGTCGAATGTCTCAATCTCGACCGAGACGTCGTCGGAGCACGGAAGGTTTATTGGTCGGGTGGAGCGTAGGAGATTCCTCGCGGAGAGAGTAGAGAGCGCCGCGCTGATCCAGCTATCCCAGTTCTCCATTGAAGGTCGGGAGAGCGAAGAAGCCGGAGACGTCTAGGCGGGGAAGCGAAAAACTGGGTAATGTCCTTCATTTGTCCCTCGTGCCTCGCGGTATTGTGGTGCCACGTCAACAGTCTGACAACTGGTTCACATTTGGGTCTCTCAAGATTAGGCATTATTTCCGCCGTTCGTAATTGACGGCTGCGGGGTCATCAAATTCAAAGTAATATCGCTCTTGTAACGGTGCATTGATCCATGGTCGCTCCATATTTCATCCTTTAGTGGAGTAATTATTGTGTCCGGACACCGAAAGAATTCAGAGACCAATAACAAAATGCCACGTCACTCAAGTGTTTGATATCGTGCTCGATACAGCACTCGATATCGTGCTCGGTACACTCGATATGCTCAAAATTTTGTCTGAATGTAATATTTTTTCCCGTTAATGAGGCTACTCTTTTTTTCTCATCTTCTTTTCTTTTTTTTTTCTCCTTCTCTAGATGAATCTTACTGTGAATTTTTCTCCCCTAAAGTCCTCTTCTCATATGGGTATCTCACTCATGACGGCTTCCTCAGATCCGCAAGATTGGAAGGGGCAACTGACTTCTCGTCGTTCCTCTCCTAAAGATTTTTCTGTTTCGTTTGTTCCTCCAAAAGATGACTTGACTCTTTTTTTTTATGATGATATTGAGTCTACTTCAAAATCTTTGGGTTTCACTTTGGTTGGTTACTCTTTAGATAAAAGGCTTTTCTTTGAGGCATTATGATATGTAATGTTAAATGCTTGAAAGCTTAAAAGTATGCTCGTGCTTTTTTCTTTGAACAGCGGATTTTTTTTTATGAAATTTTCATGTCTGAAAGATTTTGATTTTGTCTGGACAGGGGTCCGTGGTTCTTCTTTGGAAAGCATTTTATTATCAAAAATTGGCCTCCCCTTTTTCGTCCTAAGCGAGAGTAATTTGTCTCAATTTCTCTCTACATTAAAATTTTGGATCTCCCTTTGGTATGTTGGACTCCTGAGGGTGTTTCAAAAATTGTAAGTTTAATTGGTGTTCCAATTGCGGTTGAATCTCTTATTGTTGAGCAATTGTGTCTTATAGTTGCTCATGTTTATGTTTTTATTAACAAGGATTCTTCTCTTCCAAATGAAATTAATGTTTCAATAGCTGTTACTATTTTTACCTAAAAGGTTGTTTATGATTGGAAACCAGTTTCTTGCTCTAGTTGTGGTTCGATTGTTCATCTTCCTTCTCTTTGTCCCTCTAACTCCAAGATTTCTCCTATTGAGAAAAGTTCTCCTAGAGGTCAGAGTAGGAGTTGTGTGGCAAGGAAGGCCCCATGAAGATAATTAATCATGGTGTTATTCTATCTTCATGGTTCTTATATTCCTTCTTCTGTTGAAAATCTTGTGAATAATCATGATGTTATTTTAGTTGTTTCGGTGGCTCTTGTTTCTACCATTCGGTTGAGAAGATCGTTATTCCTAATTTGAATTCACCTTTAGATGTTTCACCTACTGATTCTTCCATTCTTCCCCACCATGTTAATTCTTTAAGTAGTTCTAATTTTTAAATTTAAAATCAAAATCAGTTTCATGTTTTGAAGTTGGAGGATTTACCTGCTCTTGTGGAACAAGGTGATGAATCTCAGCTTTCTTTCTTGAAAGATAATTTTAACACTGTTATAAAAGGGTCAGGTAAGTCGACTTGAGCTAATAATGCCAAGAAGGCATATAATTCTTCTCTTAAATCATAATGTTTTTTTTTTTAATATTGCTTCATGGAATGTTAGAGACTTCAACAGTCTTGATAAAGTTAATTCTTGTAAAGATCTTGTTCGTTGTTTTAATGTAGATTTGATCTGTATTCTTGAAGCAAAATTTGATTCTGCTATGGTGGAGGATTCTTGGTTCTCTACTAGGCATATGATTTTTCAAAATGAAGCTAGTTACAATAATTTTAATTTTTCTGATCATGAAAGAATTTGGCTTAAATGGAATGTTTCTTATGTTTGATCGCCCATTTTTTCAACTAGTTAATTAATTCATGGATCTTTGAAAGTTGACTTTGATTATTCCTTTCTTATTACTAATGCTTATACTTCTACATCTCTTGAGGAAAGTTTAATTTTGTAGAATGATATATTTAAGTTCTTTGCTGATATTTCACCTCTATGGGTTCTATTGGAAAACTTTAATTGTTGTAGGTTATATGGTGGAAAATCAGGGGGAGGGGTGTGTGGTTGGATATCCTTTCTAATAATAAATTAGGGAACTTTAATAATCTCATTTTTAATATTGGTGTTCAAGATCTCTCTTTTATTGGGTATTTTTACACTTGGTTTAATCAAAGATGTAATTTTTCTATTCATATAAACCTTTATAGGGTTTTGGTTGGAAGTATTTCCTTCCTCTTATTACCATATGGATGGTTGCAATCCAGAATATCTAATTTGTAATTTTGATGATGACAAATATTATTGATTGAATTGTTACTTTTCTAATTAAATATTTTAGATATTTCTTCTTTCTGTGAGCACTAATATTGAAGATAAGACATACATTGTTCAAGGCTACTAAAAGCTCAAGAATGGGTAGAATAAGAATGTCAAGTAAACAAAGTCTGTAATTTTTTTTTTCTATTTCTTTAGCCTGGCCATATAAGAGTTTATGCAATTAGGTGACTATGCACACACACACACATAAAGGGAGTGAGATAAATTTTAAAAGTTAAAATTTTTGTACTAATCGTACAATACGACTTATAATCATATTATACAACCAGTATAGAAAGAATGTGTTTAACGGCTAATTAAAAAATTAGTTTGTAAATTAATCATACTGTATAATTTGGATCATACTAAACTATTTATTAGAAATTGAAAGCCCTAGATGTTGGATAAACTAAGTAAGTTATTCAAAATTCAATTTTTGAATTAATTCATATTGTATGAAAATTTGAAATATTACTTAAATTAACCCCTGTAATTTATCTATTAAATTATGGTTTGATTAATGATGGCATATCATAATGTATGATATTGATCGTACCGTGCGATTGATAGAGACGAAATTTGGTTATCCTAAAGATTGTACCAAACAAAATTATGATTTTTGAACTAATTATAATATACGGTATTTATATCGTACTTGACGACCTACTTGAAATTAACTAATCATACTTTAAGATGATAACAACATGGGATGACTTACAGAGATGATTTCTAATCATCCTGTATAAATAAGAGAGAAAAACTACCATATTGTATTTGATGATCTTTGGATCGTATTATCTGATGTGTTTGAAAAGTTGAACAATTCATCTGAATAACTATGTATATCATACTGGATGGGTCTAGTTTTCGAACTAATCATACTATACTAACTCAAATTGTACTGTACAAACAGTGATGGCTAACTTGAATTTTTAGGGTTTCTTGAAACCCAATACTTAAGCAAAGCTAAGAGATTCTCTTTATAATTGTGAGAGGATTGTGTGACTGCTGAAGGAACTTTAAGAGAGAAGCTTTTGGAAGAAATTATAGTTTAAGAAGAAGGCGAAGGTGATGTTAAGCGTGAGGGAGAAGGATTGTGAGGGGATCACACAATTACTCAGGACTAGCTATGTCACGACCCGATTCGACGGGGACGGATCCCGCCCAAACCGGATCGCGACCAGCCTAAACAAACTAACCAGGATCTGGTTTGGGAATTGGTTTCGGAACTGAATCTTCCAAATAATTCTCAAAACGGCCACACAAACGCAGAACAACAGAGCTACTATAAATCACCAAATACAGCGGAACAAAACATCTATCTGGTCTTTTCCTCAAATACAATCATCTACAAATACAGTGCATGGCTTTTGAACAGAAAGAAAGACAGAACAGAAAAGCCATGACTGTACAAAAATCAAAAGGTACAACAAATACCTATACGAATCAGACTCAGAAATCTACTCCTGGACTTCCTTCCCTTTCCCAGAACCTGAAAACCACCAGAAAACAAGAGTGAGCTCAACAGCTCAGCAAAGCAACAAACCTCCAATCAAAACTTTCAGAATTCAAAACCAAACTCATCTGACAGAAATCAGATCAGAAATCGGAATAGAATCGTACAGATTGTCAAACCGGACATATCAGAACGAAACAGAATAGAATCAGAACAGATACGGACAGATATCAAATCAGAATCAGAGTCGTACGGATTCAGAGTACAAACAGAACATAATAAATCAACAGAGTCAGAATTATACAGAAATCAGAAAGTCAAAGTTAGAATTCACAGAGTTGTACGGAACAGAAATCGTATCAGAAACAGGACAGAATCAGACATATCACATTAACAAAATCAGAAATCAGGATTGCTTACCGAACAGATACTGAATTCAAAATCATATCAAATTAGATATCAGACAGATCAAATCATATCGTACGGAACTTATTATCGCTTACAGAACGGATACAGAAAGCAGAGTCAGATCAAATTAGATATCAGATATATATTTAATAGCTAAATTCCCTGACACTGACTGAATCTCTTTGGATTCAGGCCCCTTATAACTCCCTTTGTGCTCACGGCACCAGAACAGATGTGCTTACAGCACCAGAACAGATTTCATCGGATCCGGAACAGAACAGATATCAGATTTTCAGATTTGAGCTTATTTCAGATTTCCCTGACACTTACTGAATCTCATAGGATCCAGGCCCCTTATAACTCCCTTTTTATAGCACATACAGATAGCATTTCAATTCAGAAGAAATCCGGGCAAATCAGAAATCAGACAAAAATCGGGCAGCACAACGGCAGTAGACGGAATTTACACAAAATTTCCTGCAAAGAAAATTTACCAAATTCGCATAGAACGTAGATAATCATATTCCAGAACATTTATTCTACTGCACAGAGAATTTACGGATTCTCAGAAAAATGAAATCAACTGAAAACGCTGCCGAATCAAAAATACCCGGACAAAAATCTTCGGAAAATAACCAAAAACTGCACACTCGGCACTTCAACAATATACAGAAAGTTACGCGGTAAAAACTGAATCAATCAAAAGTTACGGACGAAAATCGGTAACGGAAACGAAATCCGGACAGAAAACACCGCCAAACTCGACGGTTCTGAAAATTGAGAAAGGCGGAATGTGCCTTACCTTGCGTACAGCAAAATCCTCAACAGTCTCGACGAACGAAAACGGACCCGCGGCTTCCCGAAATCAACTTTTCCTTTTTCTCTTTTTCTTCCTCTCTCCTCGGATCAAAATCTGATATTTTATTTTTCTTTTTCTCTCTCTTCAAAATATCTCATTTCCCTTAAGAAATGCTCAGATCGTCCTGGACGATCGCACTTCGTCCCGGACGATGTGTGCTCTGGAAAATCCTCGTCCAGACGAAATTTTCATCATCGTCCCCGGCGACAGGTCCTCGGGAGAATTTTCGTCCAGACGATCCAAATTTCGTCCCGACGAATCATACAACCAAAACTGATTTTCTGCACAACCTGTACCGATCGTCCCGGACGATCCAACTTCGTCCCGGACGAACCTGGAGCAGAACTGATATTACAAGCTACACCCTTGCTCCTCCTATGTCCTTGGTGAGTCTTTGAAAGATCTCTTGGAAGACATGCTTCTAAGTCAAGTCCTTGAGGTACTCTGCCTTCTCCTAGAGGGAGAAAAAGGAGCTGAGATTCTCTGCCTTCTCTAGGAGGGAGAAAAAGGAGCTGAGGTTCTCTATCTTCTCTAAGAAGGAGAAAAATGAGTTAATGTCTACTGCCTTCACCAGGAGGATAACATAGCGTCTGGCACTCCGCCGTATCAAGTTTGGTGAAAGTGAGTCTGCAAGGGCTTCTCCGCCTTATTGTGGGAGTAAAAGGAGAGTCACTTAGTGATTACTGCAATACTCAGAGCGGAGGACTCCAAGGAGTTGACGTAGGTCAAGGTTGATCAAACCACTACAAAAATCTCAAGTGTATTTTTTTTTTTGTTTTTGCACTTTTATTTTTTCTGCGTTTTGTTTCTATTATAGTTGCTTGGAAAAATTGGTGATTATTGCTTCATTTGGTAAATCAAAATAGCATCGTAGTTAAATTAATATCTTTGATAAGCACATTTACTTTCGCAATCAATTAGAATTTGGTATTTTCAATTTCTTAAAACTTTTTCAAAAATATTGTCATCATTATTTTGAATTCACCCCTCCCCCCCGTCTTGGTGAGCCTCGTGCTATTTCCTTAAGGTTTAACAACCTTCACGAACTTTCATGGACAATCCTAGCTAGATGCTCTTATCACTCTCCACGGATTCTTTGTAATAATAAAATGTCTAATTTTTGAGAATTTCTGGTGCTTAAAATTGGAATTTTGAGATTTACTTATTAATGATTTTGCTTCATCTTCTATTGTTACTATGAATAATGATCTTTTATATAAGTTAAGCTTAAATGTAGTATTAAATCTCAGCCTTGGGTTTCTTCTAAGTATGTTTCTAATAATAATGCTGACCTCCAGAAGAAACAAAGTCTTCTTTTGCAGGAAATTTAATGTAATTCATTAGATAAACAGTTGAATGTTTCTTTTAATTAGGTGAACTATCTTCTGAATCATTATATATCTTTTATGGTCTTCTTGGCTTATTCAGAAATCTAAAGCTAGATTACTTTCTAGTGGAGAGGATGATTTGGACTTTCTTTATTCCAAAATTCATAATAGGCAAAATAGAAAAAAAAAATATTAAAGTTATTTCTACTTATAAGAGTTTGATTTCTTATTCTAAAGCTATTTTTTAATAATCTCATTTTTAATTTCGGTATTCAAGAACTCTTTTATGTGATTTTCTTATTCATATAAAGTTTGATAGGGTATTTTAGAATATTTCTCTCTTTGTTAATCATAATAAAAGTTTGGCTAAATTTTCCAAATATACTTTGGTTGCGGAAAATATTTATCAGATGTTGAACATTTCTAATTATGAGAATATTATGAAATATTTTTTCTTATTTTAAAAAAAAAAGGCTTATTCCTTCATATTTTCAGCCTTTACTTTATAAAATTATTAATTTACTTGCTAGTTGGAAAGCCAATATTCTCTCATTTGTTGGTAGGCTTCAATTTTTTAAATTTACTATGAGTAGTTATATTTCTTTCAGGATTAGGGGTCTTGTTCTTTCTAAATTCAAATTTATAAGGATGATTTGCTCTTATTTTCTTTTACATTGTGATATTAATGCTAAAAAAATTCAAATTATTGCTTGGAAGGATATGAGTAGACCTAAGTGTTTTGGGGGTCTGGGTATTCCAGATCTTAAAGTCTTATATTATGGTTTTAGTTATTCTTTAATCTAGAGGATTTTAAATGGTCATTATCTCCTATTTGGTTGGGTTAAGCATAACAACACTTCTCTTTAGAAGCCTCTTACTCAAAATGCTTCTATTTATTAGAATCGCCTTTGCTCCATTATTGGGTCTATTAAGGATAAATTTTTTTATATTATTAATTCTAATAGTTATCTTTCCCTTTATTAGGACCCTTAGTGTGGAGGCAAGGCTTTACATGATTTGGATGTTAATATCAACTCCTCTTTGCACTTGATTTCTACAGGGAATTTATTTTTGGTGGAAGTTGGCCTTTACTAGATACATTAAATGATTGGGTATATTTAACATTTTTTTAATATTTCTATACATGATTCTTCTTGTTCCTGTTTTACATGGAATGGGGTGCTTTTTTGTCTTTTAAAAGTTTTCATACTACTTTTTATAATGATTTTACTGGAGTGGAATTGTGCTCTTATGTTTGGCATAAGAGATTTGCTTTACATTTTTCTTGCTATACTTGGATGGCTTTGTTGAAAGGGTTAAAAACTGCTGACATCTTTTCAAAAGAAATTTAAATGTGCCTCTATCTTGTGTGTTTTGTGTTAGAGCTAAAGAAACTCATAATTATCTCTTTTTTCAATGTGAGTTTTCCTTTTAGATTATTTTAAATTTGATTTTTGAATTGAAGCACTTCATTCTTAGGCCTACTTTTATTCAAGTCTTTGACTTCATCTTTGATTTGGATTTGGCCAAGGATACTAATAATCTATTTTTTTCATGCTTCTTATTGCACTTTATATTTTTTGTGGAGAGAAACGAATGAGAGAAAATTTGAAGGAAATTTTAAAAGATGTTTTGATTAACGACATGCTTATTAAGTAGTCTATTTATGGAAATCTTATCATGAGGTTAAATATTTGATTCCCTGAGCATTGTGTTCTGATATTTCTGAGTTGGCTGGGTCTTCTGATTTGTCTTTGGGTTTTGTTGTTTCTATTTATGGGTCTTTTGTGGAGGTGCTAGTGGGTCGTTGGAGCTATAGTTATGGTGGTTTCTATTCTATGGATTACAAAGTTATTTGATTGTGTTGTGGTGTTTTTGGGTTGGTCTTAGTTTCTGGATCGACTTTTTTTACTGGTGTTATCTCTGTGGTCTTCTATGTTGGCTTGTTTCTCTATCGCTTGTTAAGTTTGGTTATTTTTGTTGTGGTGGTTTTTGTTCTTTGGTTTTTCGTGTTCTTTGATTAAGGGTTTTTTGGGGCTATGAGTTGGTTATTATTTAAATCTCAGAGATGGTTGATTTGGCAACAAGTTTTTCTTAGGATTGTCATTTCTAGCAATCAAGGAGACTTTGCATAATGAGACTTTTTTTACCCTGGACATTGTTGGATTCGAAATTAGCTATGGCTTTGTATGACTAGTTCTTGAAATTTGGATGTTTTTTATTCTTTGTTCTGAGGCTTCAAGTAAAAATTTAACCTTCTCGAGTCTCTGTTGTGGGGATTTCGTTTCGTTCCTTTCTGTTTTTCTGTTTCAGCATTTTTTCAATTTTTTGGTTTTTCTTTGTTTTTTTTTTTTGTTAATTTTTGTTTTAGTGTTCCAGTTTTTCTTAACCTACCTATAATTTAGATATTTAAATTGTATATTTTTTAGAGTTTTTAACTCCTTTTTTTTGTGACTCTTTGGCGGATAGCTCAGTTCTTCAACTTGTTGGTTTGAGGAATTAGCTGGATGGTGGACTTGGACATCTGTTTGCTAGAGACTTTTCTTACTTGGCTCGGGTTATAATCGATGTTGATTTTAGTTATAAAATGGCTAGATGGCTATCTTTGTTGTTTATTTCTAGGTGGCTTTATTGGAGCTTAGATCCATGAATGTTGTTTTCTTATGGATTCATTTTGAGAAGCTTTAATGGAGACTATTTTTTTCTGCTTATATTCTTAACATTGTTCTCTTTAGGTGGCATTTTTATTTTTTCTTGTTGCTTGGGCTGGTCCTAAAAAGGTTGTATTTTTGTTTAAAGATTTATAACTTAGGTTTTTTATAAAAGATTTGTAAGTTTTTCTTATTTTTCTTACATTTGTTATATTCTTCTAATTGTAATTTTTCATTATATTAATGGAAATTGGGCATGATTGCCCCAAATTTAAATAAAAATAAAAAATTGACTATTGGGGTACTTTAGGCACTCCAGTTCTAATGATGTATCATTTGTGCTTGATTATTTATATAAGTGAGCACAAACTCGGACTGCTACAAGGAAAAAGGGTTCAAAGTATTTCAAAGATTAAATTTTGAAAAATAAAAAATTATATTTTTAATTATCCTCAATTTTAATTTTGAGTTATTTAATTGACTTTTAAATAAATTATAAATTCTCTTGCCCACCACCTCTAACTGCCATCAGTGGCCTCCACCCCCTGCCCCTCTCCTTTGTCGTTAGCCACCACCACCAACCATCGCCAACCACTGCCACCCACTTCGCACAAGCCTCCACTTGTCATTATAGTCAACCTTTGTCTCTGCCTATTGCTTTATATTATATTAATTTCTTAGGGATGTAATACAATGTATTTTGAATCAAACAAATCAAAATTTTTTAGGAGATATTTTTAAGTCCAAATTATAAATTGTCTTCAACATAAGATAGATATTATTGTATTTTAATTATAATATTTTTTTCGTAATTTTTTGACATTATTACATATCCTTAAGAAATTGACATATGTTAGTACAATTGGTGATTTTGGGACCGTCAGGTATCCATTTTGCAAACCAATTTCACCATTATTTTTTAATTAAAATAAGTTATTTTATTGATATTTTTTATAATTTTTAAGCCCTAAAAATTTATATTCATTTTATACTAAAAATTGATTAAATTATATAATTATATTATTATTTTATTGAAAATATCTAATTATTTTATACTAAAAATTGATTAAATTATATAATTATATTATTATTTTATTATTATTTTATTGAAAATATCTAATACCACTTACACCTTTGTTAAAAGCTAATTTTCCTATTCATTTTTGGCATTAAAAATGGAATTTGGGAAATTGGGAGAAAAAGTGAGGAGAGAGAAAATATAGCTTGGATTTTGAAGGTTGTAGAGCAATTTTCGTTATACTAATCTATTGGAAAATTTTCTCATCTCACTGTAAAGAATTATTATCCTATTTTTAATTTAAATAATTTATATTTTTTATATTTTTAAATAAAATTTTTATGTTTGTTACCGAAAAATGAAAATAAATTTATATTGGTAAAATCCTTCACCGTATAACTTTTGGCATATAATATATCTTGTCATATGAGCATTTTTAGTAAAAATATATTGAATTTTCACTAATTAAATTGAAAGTTATGATTTCTTGAAGTAATTGTATAGTAGAAATTTTTTGAAAGATTTTCTTATATTATAAAATTCTGCATTTCATATATGATATTGACTTACATTGTGTTGAAAAGATAGTATTTGCATGTAAGCAAAAGAAGGCTAGTTGTTAACACTATAATGAATATGAGTCGACTCTTAAGATATAATATCTTACATATGAGGGTGGGCTGATGGGTAGCCCATAAATGATTGACCAAATTACGTTGATGGGTAAAGAGTGACGACTCTTAAATGATTATTAAAAGCCACCTATAAAAATAAATTATTAATAGAAATAAATAAAAGATAAGATGAGATTGACAAGTAAATAGCTATGACATATAATAAATGCACGGAAGAAAACACCACATTAAAGCTGGATAGTCCTACCTTGCTTTACATTAACTAATCGATAGATATATAGAACTAAAATTGTATTGCCATTAATATTGATAAAACATAGCACAACATGCTAATATGGCTATTATGTGACTTTATTGATCATATTTATTTTATTATTAATTTTTTAGATTTTTATTTCTCATATTAAATGATAATTAATATTGGCAAGAAGTGAGCACACATATTTATGCTTTTGCCTTACATTAAAACTAGTAATAGAGTTTTGGTTACTTGCTGGATTTTTATGCTAATTATGTGGATTTTTATGATTTCAGGTCAGAGAAGGGGTTGTTAGGAAAGTTGCTATTTGCATGTTTATATTATTGCAACTTGTATTATTTTGATGATTTCAAATATTATTGTTGTACATATATCTCCTAACACTATTTGGAACATTTATTTCTTGCTCTAGTGTGTACTAACATTTCAGGAAAATCAACTCCAAGATATTTAAGACTTATAATCAAATTCAACATGTTTTACACTCTTAGGGAATTTTTTATATCTGATCGTACAGGACGAACTTAGTTCGTACGGGACGATCATGTCAATTACCCCTAAGGAGAGCAATGGATCGAACAGGCAAAGGGAAAATTTTTCTAAGTCCTAATCGTCCAGGACGAATTTAATGTTCTTCCCGGGACGAACGTCTCTGTATTCTCAATATGGCCTGTTCGTCCAGACGAAATTTAATGTTCGTCCCAGGACGATCTTCTCTGTCTTCAAGCTTGCTCTGTTCGTCCAGACGAAATTTAATGTTCGTCCCAGGACGATCTTCTCTGTCTTGAGGCTCGCTCCATTCGTCCAGACGAAACTCTATTTGTCCCAGGACGAACTGAACCGACATACGTCAGTTGGTTACGTCCTAGAAAATTTCGTGAACCGACTTATGTACTAACTGTTTCGTACCGGACGAACATGGTTCGTACGGGACGAATAGCGTGTACGAAAATATTTCGTACCAATATACATAAGGTTCGTTTCTGACCATTTAAGTAAAATCGTCCAGGACGATCCACGATCGTACGGGACGATCCACTGTGTACAGAATTGAAAACTTGCAGCTTTTGGGCAGTTTTTCTTGTCTTTTGTATAAATAGTCCAAATTAGACTACCACCCAATCTTTTTGCCATTTGATCTTCGTGCCTATTGAGAGAAAAGTCAAGGAGAGAGCGTAAGAGAGCATTCAAAGGAGGATTCCTACCACTGGAGTGTGAAGACTTCACTTGGTGTTTAAAGGTAAGAATCTCTACTTGTGAATTTGGATTACTTCACTCTTTTCTTTCTTCCTTCTAGATTTCTTGTGAGAAGATCTATCAAGGAGATCCGGTTCGCTGCCGACACTTGGAGAGTGTGAACAGACGAAGGGTTCGCTGCCTACACTTGGAGAGTGTGAACAGATGAAGGGTTCTCTACCCACACTAGGAGAGTGTGAAAGGACGAAGGGTTCTCTGCCCACACTAGGAGAGTGTGAAAGGACGGACGGTTCTCTGCCAACACTGTGGATTGTGTAGAAGGACGACGGTTCTCTGCCGCACCGGGTAGTGGTGAAAAGAGTGTTTGTAAAGGCTTCTCCGCCTTGCTGTGGGTGCAAAAGGAGAGTCACTATTGGTATTAGTGCAATACTCAGAGGGTGCCTCTAGGGAGTGGATGTAGGTCTGGTTTAGATCGAACCACTATAAATCTTGTGTCATTTACTTTATTGCTTTTTATTTTCCGCATTTTTCTTTTGTTTAAAAACTCTGTGGTTGAAAAACGTTTTCAATAAAAACTTAATAAAAAATTTCATTTCGGTTCAACACATTTTCAAAGAGGGTTTAAATTTTTAAAATACCAATTCACCCCCTCTCTTGGTAGCCTTGGGACATTAACTTAGGTCTAACAACCTATTTACTAGACTCAACAGGGGTAATGACCAATTGGGGTGAGATTGCTAGAGATACTCATGTTTTATTTTAATTTTGTTTATATTTTCTTTTATTATTTGGTTGTCTGGAATTTATGATAGAGTAGTACTTGTATTGATCTCTTGACTGTTGTATATTGATTTTGGGAATATAGTGAAATATTTTAAGGTATATGATGGTTAGTTATTTTCATTAGATATAGATTTATTTCGATGATGGTTTATAGAAGCTCTGGTTGATTAATTAAGATGATAAAATAAAAAAAAAGTCAAATTTAATTATGCGACGTAATAAGGAAGAAGTAAATCAGGCAGCAAAACAAACAAGAAATAGAAAATGCAATGAAAATAAAGAACACCAAGATTTAATATGGAAAAACCCAAAATTGGGAAAATCAATGAGCCACACCACAATAAGAAATATACTATGAAATTTTGGAGAACTTTGTACAGATCTCTCCTCTTTCTCTCATTCTTTCCATGGTATCTTATCACCCTTGCTATGTTCTTACACAAGAACAAATAAATAGATACACAATAACCACAAAGGGATGCAACCCATAAGAAAAAATGAGAAAGAAAAACTATCAGCCCATTTCGTGGAGTAGCGATGCCATATTTGAGCACTGTGGCGCTCAACACTATTTTCTATAGTATATCTAACATTATGGTAGCGCCGAGGTCTAGAGCACCTCAAAGTTCCCTATCAGTATCGTAACGCCAAGTCTCTAGAGCTGCAATGCTTCTCCACTCGGGTTTTCTCCAAGCAAAATATGTTGTACTGGGTGCTCATGTACACAGAGTCAACGCTTGGGTAAACAACACCGGTGCTTGTGTACATGGCGTTAGACACTCGGGTACACAACGTCGATGTATTATCCAAAAATAAAATTTCGGGTGCAAAGCACCAGCACCCAAGGGGAGGACCGCTCAGTGAGCTCGACAGATTGAATTGAGATCTAAGGAAAAGTACAACCCGATTAATAGACACAATCAAATTCCACACAAAAAACTAACATAATTTAACTTCAACTAGATTAAAAAAATTATTTGCACATACTTTAAACTCAATCATACAATTCAAAATATTTCAAATACATTATACAACGCATTGTATATTATTATTTTTTAGCAAACCAATGAATAAAATATATTCATTTTTCTATGACAAGGACTACGTGATTTCACCCAATCAATTTGGAAACTCAAATCATATTGAGATTTCAGCTAACTAACAACACAAATTTAACCATGGTTTTCCGCATGATAGTTTCCTCTTGTATTATTGGCTACACTCCTTTTTGTAACATAGTAAGATGCAATGAAATTTTTTTATGTACTTTATATTTTTTTTTTATTTTTTATTTGTAGCTAAGACATCTAGTCATCACCTATACATAGGGATAGATTTAGAACATTAAGGTTTCATTTGGGACGACTTTCTTAATGTTTCTTAAAGCAGCTTTCTAATACTAAAATTTTACTTTTTGTACTAAAAAACTGCTTTAAGAAACAATAAGGAAGCCGTCCCAAACGAAGCCTAAGACTTGGACACTTAAGCATGTATTTTGGTCATAGAGTAAAATCTTATAGTTTCTCTCACTATATTATATATAATTTATTTATCTATAAATGTTTTTTTTTTGTATGCATGCCTTATGAATCTTATCAAGTCTAAATTGTAGATTTTGGTGTTGGCTAAAGATAAATTTGGATTCAACTTCATCTAAATTGTGGAGATCGTGGACTAATATCAAGAACCAAAAATAAAATATTATGAGTATTGGAGCAAAGAAATAGAGAAAATAGATATGCATGGAAAATCTAGACGTAATCATCAAATGATAACTATTCCAAGGAATCGGATAAGTATTGTGGAGTTCTTCCTTGGAATTAAAAAAGCAATTAGGAAATTCATTCTTGGAACTAAAAAAGTACTCAATGAACACATCTCTAATATTTAACTTGTTCAAAAATTGAAGTGGTCAAAGGGAGAGTTAAGTTCATTTAAAATTGATGCCATTGATAGAAAAGTTCAACTCGCCCAAACATTAAAGTTATTAAACGGAGAGTTCAACTGATCGAAAAATTAAAGCTGATAAAGGGAGACTTCGATTAGTCAGGAATTTGAAGCCATCCCAATAAGAGTTCAACTCGCTCAAGATTTAGTCATCCAGAGGAGAGTTCAACTAACCCAAAAATATAATTCTTCAATTGAAGAGTTCAATTTGTCAAAAATTTGAAGTCATTTAAATGAAAGTTTCTTCACTAGGAAAGCTTCTTTCATATTTGACCAAAAAATTCTCCCTTTGATAAAACAAAAATTAGTAACACCTTACTCTTCTTGAAGAAAAAGACAACTTCTTTCCTTTTGATGAAAAGTCCCTTAATGCTCTCACTCCTCCTAAATATCTTTTAATGCAAGGCTGGACCGAAGGATATAATACCATAACACATGACTAACAATATAGATTCTTTCCGAAATAACACTAGAAAAAAAAAAGATATAATAAAAATAATGCTTCAACATTTAACAATTAATTATTTTTTGTAGAACTCTACTACATAGAGTTGATGCAACATGGGCATTATAAAAGTGGAGTGTATGTTGGAGTAGGGAGATCACCAAGTGATACCATCTATAATAGAGATCCTCTTCTTCCTATAAATGAGTTAGTCTAAAAATATTTGCTAACTTCTATTATTTTTGGAATAAGTATATTAGCATGTTGATCATAAGGAAGTATTTTAAGTCTAATTAAAAATAGTTTGAACACATTTAGAAATATCTGGAGGAGTGGCATGGGTCAAGTTTATGAAAATTGTAGTAACTTTAATAGAAGGTTCGATGTTTGTTTCTTATGCCTTAAACTTATTATTATTTTCAATTAGCTCACAAGGTTTGGCAATTAACCTTTGGTTTCTAAAAGTGATATTCCTTCAATTTTGTATTCATTCATTGATTGATTTAATCAACTTTTTTTTTTCATATTTCGTTCAATGATGAAATCATTTATTAGATATAAAATATCACCGAAGCAATACATTATGATTTCCAATAAATTGTCATTCTATCCTTCTATGATTTAGCTCTAAAACCACTTTGATGTAACTTCAATTGTAGGTATTACAAGATTTAAGCTTTATGAACCTTAGATGCAAAAATGGCAGAATGTAAAGGTTGTGGTGAAGAGATTAGAATTAGCCAAGGATGTAGAAGCTTTTTTTAGATGGATTAAAACACTTGGAAGCTAATGAGGCGTATTTTTAGTTATATTTTAGATTTTTTGTGTTTTTATATGGGGCTTAAGATGGTTAATTGGAAGTAAAAAAAAGACTAGGTAACGAAGGGCCTAATATGATGGACTTGCGTTCTTCATTATATTTCTTCTTTTGTTTTCAAAACAGTTGTATATAATTCCTTTTACATGGTTGGGACGATTTACGGGAAGCATTATCAATAATTATATTAGGAGCTACCAAAAAATGTAAAATACAAAAAAAAAAAAAAAAAAAAAAAAAAAAAACCCTCAACAAATGGCACCTCTCAACCACTAAGCCTAAGTAGGAAGAAGCTTGGAAGACTAACAAAGATTTTTCCAAACCTTTCTTGATTCTCCCTTACAAAAATTACAACATATTCAAATGATTTTATATAGATTTTTTCCTTTTAAATTCTAATTCGCCCTAAGTAGGAGGTTGTTCCATATTTGTAAGAGATGGTTGACAGGAGTAGAGTGACATTTCATTTCATGATCACTCTCTTTGTTTTATGGATGGTGGCCTGATGTAGCTCCTTGGTTGACTTGGATTAACTAAAAGCCTTCCATGGATGATTAGATGTTCCTTCTGGCTAAAAATAATTTTTACATCTCCTTTTGTATTCTCATATGATTTGGAATCAAAATACAAAGCTTTATTGGCCCCACTCTATCTTGACCTTGTGTGAGAACTCAAAATTCTCTCTTTATATAATTTGTCATGATTATAGAAATATGTGCATTTGAAGGTACCTTTATGCTCTCAATCCTCCTACATAACTTATAATGTATGCTTTACCAAATGACAAAACAACATAGCACCACACAATATTGATTGTCCTTCCAAAATAATAAATAGAAAATAAAATTAGTATAATAAACATAATGTGACAGTTAAACTATAATTATTTTTTAGACTTATGAATGGCTTATGATGTACTACATCACTAACCCAATTTATTTGCCTAAAATGCAATCTTAGCAAAAGGTGGATTCAACTAATGTTAAACTTAAAATACTATCTTTAACATGGAGCTTTCAAAAAAATTTTACTCATATAACTTAGCCTTTAATTTTATAGATTTGAATATACATATGCATTGGTAGTAACACCTATTATTCCCCGAGTTGGTAGTTGTGTAGAAAGTATTTTTCTTATTGGCTTGATTACTAATACATCTTTCATCCTTTTTCAAATATTAACATCGAAAGTATCATGAAATACTCTTACATCTATTTGTATTTATTTGTTTTAATATTTTTGTAAAGTCATGACTAGCTTTGTTGTAGATCATATATATACATTTTGATGAAATGAAAGAGATTTTATGGATGAATTTATTTTAGATATGCTTGATGTTTTAGTATATATGTAGCTTGTTGTTTATTTAAAATATATATTGGAAGATAATTAGAAATATTGAAAAAAATAGATCTCAGGATTTGCTTGTCACATCTCAACATGATAAGGCTTATCATGTTGGGTTGGGTTGTGACAAATACCTTCAAAAGAATTAAAACTAATTTGCTCCTCAAATAAGTTAGATAATGTATCCATAACAAAACAGAATAGATAGGGGGATAGAGGGCAACCCTGCTTAAGACCAGATTTAAAAGGGAAAAAGCCTTCTATATTTTTTTTAATGCAAAGGGAGAAATGAAGATTCATGAAACAAGCATGGGTTCAGCTAATGAACAATGGATGGAATCCTTTCAAATTCATTATGTGCAAAAAAAATTCTCTTGAAACAGAATCAAATGCTTTGTGAAGATCCAATTTTGTGAAAAAACTTATGATTATTCCTCTTGAATGAAATAACATTAAGAACTTCATTAGCTAATATAATGTTTTCTAAAGATATTTTGTCTTTGACGAAATCAGCTTGGCTGTTGTGGAGTATAAAGCATGGCAGGTTGCATTCTAAAAGCCAAATTTTTTGCAATAATTTTATAAAAAAGCATTACAAAGGGAAATAAGTGTATATTCTAATATATTCCCAGCACGAAAAGATTTAGGTATCAGAGCATTTCCAGTAGTTTTCACAGCCTTAGGAAGATACCCTTTCTCGAAGAAGTGCTTTATAAACATGAGGCCCAATCACATCCCCAATAGAGGCATAGAACCCAAAAGTGAATCCATCAAGCCCAGAGGTTGAATCCTCGGGAATAAAATAAATCATATTGAAAGTTTCAACATTAGAAATGGGAGCAGTGAGAGCAAATACAAGATGGCTAGGAATGGAAGGGCCACAAGGAACAGGATGTTGACCTCCTTTTTATCATCAATCATTTGCTTTGACTTATTGCATATTTTATGGGTTGGTTCATCCTCTTGCAGTTGCACTATTCTGTTTGATGAATGGTCAAATTGCGTATTTTATTTCAATTCATCATTGACTTCAGATTTATTCCTTTTGATCACATATTATTCATTATTATGTTTAGAAATATATGTGATCGAGTCGATGTCGATTTGATGAGCATTCTACGTGCATTTGAACCTTCTATGTGCATGTTTGTTCCGTACTTAATATCTTTTGATTGAGACCACATTTTGTAAAACGGACCACATCGTTGCGTCTGGCTCATTGAGACAAATCAAACAAGCTCATTTGTGCACGAACTAAGTGTCATTTGATACATGTAGAGGGTAGAGAATTAAAGATTATTATTATTATTTTAAATATATAAAAAATGATTTTTCTTTTTATTTTATGTAAAATTAAAAAAAAAAAACAAATAACTTAAAACTAAAATTAAAATATATAATTAATAAATACCTATAAATATTAAGTAATAAAAATAACATTCTATTCAAATTGAATCCAATTGATCTCAATTGCACCCAATTTAAATCAAATCAAGTCAATTTGAGTTTGATGTTACTAAATAGACTCGATCGAATCAAATCGAACTGGCATGGACTCGAATGGATTCAAATCGGGTTTGATTCAGACTCAATTTCAATCGAATCCACAAATTTGGGTTCAATTGGCTATTACAAATCATCAATTTGAATTTAACGACCCCGATCCGCTTGAATTTTTCTCTCTCTACATGCTGCTTCTCGAAAAATTATACGGCAGACATTGAGTGTTAAGGTGCTAAAATTTTCATTTTATTAAGACTAGATGGGTGAAATCTTTTTTATTCACCTAGACATATGTTGCAATGTGTTGTTTATATATCATAGTGTTTATATTAATGTTGAAAAGGTATGAATCTATTATCTATAAGAAAGTGTAAATAAGGGCCTTTTTTTTAAATGACCACTTTAATATTAAGTAACCTGACACGTCATTTGTACTTTCTTGAGTTTACTTGTACAGAACTCTATTTATAGAGCTCTACTATTATTTGTTAATAATAGAATTACATTTTCCTTTCTTCTCTCGGTTTTACGTATGACTTCCTCTCTCTGTCTTTCTACTTCAAGAATCTCTTGGGAATTCTGACATGGTATCAAAGCCTTGTGCTCCACAGCATTTCTCGCTTCTTCTTTTGTCTCTTCTTCCCATTTCTCATCGCCATGGCTGAAGAAAACTCAGCTTTCTCCCGCAGATCCGGGTCCAATGATTTAGGACAAGAAACTAAGCTCTGCATCCCTCCGCACCTGAAATTTCTCATTTCAAATATCAAGAACTGGTTCCAACGCAACTCACATCAAAGAACTATGCAATTTCGAGGCTCCAACTCTTCCAACACTTCTCTGCAAATGGGTATGGCGATAATCTTACAGGTCTTCAAATTTGCCCTCTAGAAGCGGAGGTCACGGATCATGCTCGGTGGAAGCTCATTGATCGGAATCTCGTCTCCGCCATTCTGTCCACAATCTCGGCGTCAATTTTACCATACGTTCTCACTCTTAGCACTGCCCGGGACGTATGGCTTACTTTAGAACGCCGGCTATAGCCTAAAACCGATCGCGGGTCATACAATTGAAGAACGAACTTCATCAAATTCAGCTAAAGGATCGGACTATGCAACAATATCTTGATCAAATCAAGAAGATCGTCGATAACATAGCTGCGGCCGGATCAACTGTGGATACAGAGGACATAGTCCTATACATTCTAAACGGGCTACCCGCCATTTACAACCCGTTCAAAACGGCAATCAGAACATCTCTACAACTGATAAGTCTCAATGATCTTTACTCTTTATTGTGCAGCGAAGAGATAAATCTCCACCACCAACACAACCAAGAACTTCAACAATAGGACACCACCGCTCACTTTTCCGGTCGTCCAAATGGCTCCCGATCCAAGAACTCAAAGAACCGTGGAAAACCATCTTTTTCACGACAGCAAATCTCGGCGGACAATCCCACTGCTGCAAGAACTCAGACAATAAGGCCGATGTGTCAAATTTGTGGGAAACAGGGACATTCAGCGCTCAACTGCTGGTATAGGTGCAATCTAACCTATGTTCTTCCCTCCAAGCCCAGGGCTCTCACGGTCCAGCAGCAGCAAGCCACTCCTACAGAGTGGATCGTCGACTCCGGCACCTCATCTCATCTCACATCGGACGTTACGAATCTTTAACACCCGTCCCCCTACTCCGAACTTGATTCCGTGTCAATTTCCAATGGGAGCACGCTTCCGATTCAGCACTTGGAACAAGGGCTCTTGCCTCTTCCTGAGTCTCATCGTCATCTCCATCTCCGCAATATTCTTTACGTTCCTTCTCTTTCCCATAATCTGTTATCGGTTGCTAAACTAACCTCTGACAACAATGTATATGTTTCTTTCAATGCTAATGATTTTACTGTCAGGGATCTACAGGACAATCGTCTTCTTCTTCGGGGGCTCAAACATAATGGTCTCTACCGTCTCACGGCTCCTACCATTCCTAGGCATACTACTCTTGCTACCGGTCGGATGCCTGCCTTTTCTTGACACGCCAGGTTTGGTCATCCAAATGACCGAACAATGTTTACACTAGCGAAAATCACCTCCGACATTAAATTTATCGTTACTTCAAATATTTGCATTTCTTGTAATCTCTCTAAAAGTCATAAACAACCATTTGTTTCTAGCATTTGAACTTGTAATAAACCATTTCAACTGGTCCATTTGGACGTTTGGGGTCCGGCTCCGGTTCCCTCCATGAACGGTTTTCGGCACTACGTTATTTTCATAGACGAATTTACGCCTTTTTCTTGGCTTTACTTACTGCATTCCAAAGATGAGGTTCTTAGTAAATATCAACAATTGTGTAACCTTGCGAAAAATAACTTTCAAACTCAAATTCAACAATTTCGGTCAGATGGGGGCGGCGAATTTACGAGCGCCGTTTTTCGTAACTATCTCTTACAACAGGGAACTACTCACCAAATCTGCTGTCCTCACACGCCAGGGCAAAATGGGACTTCGGAACGTAAGCACCGGCACCTCTTAGAGCTAACACACACATTACTTTACGTCGCCAGTCTTCAGGCTTCGTTTTGGGCAGAAGCGGTCTCCACCGCAAACTATCTTATCAATCGCTTACCGTCATCGTCCATTCAAAAAAACCAAACCCCTTACTACAAGTTTCACGGTCATCAGGCTCCCTACAAACACCTGCGCACTTCGGGTGCCTATGCTTCCCCTAGGCAAAACCATATGCCGCTAACAAATTATGCCCCCGTTCGCAAACCTGCATTTTTGTAGGATACTCCTCGCAACATAAATGATATCGATGTTTGAACCTACAGCACAATCACATTTACATCTCACGGTACGTGGTCTTCTACGAACAGATTTTTCCTTACCAAGATTTACAGCAATTGCAGCCCAGTCCTACTTCTCTAGATTCAAACCACTCGACATTCTCTCCTCTACTTCTGGTTCCCAGCTCGTTCGTTACTACCTCAAGCACCGCAACGAAGGCTTCATCCCTTCTACCTACAACCACTCCGATCAACACTATCCAGGAAATGGACAATTCTCCTGAACAATCAACCACTGCCCCTCGCACAACTCATCTCCCCCTCACCATCCAATGCAAACACATCTCCAGTCAGGTATCTCTAAACCCAAACATATATTCGATTTGTCTGTGAATCAGGAAGTTACTCAGACACCCACATCATACACGGAGGCATCCAAATTTAGTCATTGGCGATCGGCCATGTCCGCCGAATATTCTGCTCTTCAAAAACTTGGAACCTGGTCTCTAGTTCCGGCACCTATCAACAAACCTATTCTAGGAAGTAAATGGACATTCAAGACCAAATTGCTTCCAAACGGACAAGTTGCCAGCTATAAGATCCGGTTAGTAGCTCAGGGATATTCTCAAGAATTCGGCGTTAACTTCACCGAAACATTTAGTCCAGTGGCCAAGATGGTCACCATCCGGATGCCGCTCACGGTAGCTCTTCACCACAGTTGGCCGGTCACTCAACTTGACGTGGCTAATGTGTTTCTGCACGGCGACTTACAAGACGAAGTGTACATGAAACAGGCCCGAGGGTTCGAGGACTCAAACAATCACCGCGACAATGGTTCCACAAACTCACCCGTTCTCTCCAATTGCTCGATTTCGAATTTAGCAAATCTGACCCCTCTCTAATGATTTTTCATCAAGCGCATATTAAGGTGTACATTTTGATCTATGTAGACGACATCCTCATCACCGGGAACAATACTACTCAAATTCAGCTCACCCTCCAGCACCTTCAATCGCAATTCCGGCTCAAGCAACTAGGGGATGTATCTTTGTTCCTCGGAATTCAGGTGATCAAAACCACAAATGGGTATTTCCTTAATCAAACACATTACGCAAATGATCTTATCTCTCACGCAGGATTTTCCAACTGTAAACAAACCACATCTCCGGGTATCATCAAGTCACATAAACAGCTAGATGACAATTCGTTCTCCGATCCACAACTGTTCTGAAAACTCGCTGGCTCGCTCCAATATTTATCGATCACCAGACCGGACATAGCATTCACAATCAACTCCATTTGCCAGCATATGCATCAACCTAGGAATTACGACTACCTTGCCCTCAAGCATCTACTACGATACATCAAAGGAACGGTAGAATTTGGCCTACCGATCACCAAAGGACAGTTACGCTTAATCAGCTACTCTGATGTGGACTGGGCCGCAGACCCCGACGAACGGAAGTCTATCTCCGGTTTTTGCATGTTCTTAGGTCCCAATCTCATTTCTTGGTCCGTCAAGAAACAAACCACAGTTGCTCGCTCTTCAACAGAGGCCGAATACCGGTCTCTAGCGGCAGCAATGACGGACGCTTTGTGGCTTCGCCGGCTAGCAAATGAGTTCTCCATCCCACAAGACTTGGCCACAACTATTCACTACGACAACACTTCGGCGATCACGCTTGCCAATAATCTGGTTTTTCACGCCAGGACCAAGCACATTGAAATAGATCATCACTTCATCCGTCATCATGTTCAACAAGGCTATATCGACATTGCTCATATCAGCTCATCAGATCAAATAGCAGATATTTTGACAAAATCACTTCCTGTTTGCAGGTTCACTTATCTTCGTTCCAAATTAACCATTCACTCACATAATGATTAATTTGAGGCGGGATATTAAGTAACCTGACACGTCATTTGTACTTTCTTGAGTTTACTTGTACAGAACTCTATTTATAGAGCTTTAATGTTATTTGTTAATAATAGAATTACATTTTCCTTTCTTCTCTCGGTTTTACGTATGGCTTCTTCTCTCTGTCTTTCTACTTCAAGAATCTCTTGGAAATTCTGACATTTAAGACCCTCTAAATTTGTATCTTATACGATATATGATTCGTTGTGATTTTGATGATAGTATGACGGTATTTCGATATCTTCGATGTATTATTTATTCAATTCAAAGCTTATGTTAATGATGAGGTGAAGTGGGTTCTTATAGCATTCTTAAGCCATACGTTCATTAATTTCATGCTAATATGGCCATCAAATACTTTCATATAAAAATGTTTTTGGAAATTGGTAGGGATCTATATATGTAGATCTTTGTTCTTTTTTTACAAATTGGCTACTCGTGCTTAGTGTTTCCTTTAAATACTAACGCAACACTTAAAAAAAAGGATCTACTTATGTATGTACTCCATTAATGTTCCAAAATTATTAGAATTGTTGAGCATAAAATTACGTAGAGCAAATTTAGCAAGCTAACGATTCATTCCATTTGCTATGAGAATATTAAAAAATCAATATCTCTAAAATCATTTTAAAATTCAAACATAGCTTTCGACCTACTGATAATTTGTTATTGGTGAATTTCGCTTTTATGATTATGGTGAATTCTAGTAGTGTTCTTTGTAGAATGTGAGTGCCCTTTTCTTTTGAAATTGTTGCATGATTTATCTTGTATAGTATCATGATTTATCTTACATATTTCTATATGAAGATTTGGAAATCGAATCTCTTTTGAAATTGAAATTGTATAAATACTGTCCTTTTTAGTTGATTCAAATAGCGCAATCATCTATGTCAAGTTATAGTGATGAGGTCCTTTGATTTCTCATGTGTTCTTTATATGCATAATCTTTCTCAAGTATCATTCATAAGTTTTATATACATATTAATTTAGAAATTAAATTACATGAAATTCTGACACATACTTTTCTCTTTGTGTTATTTGTGAGGAAATATAGAGATACTTGGACAACAAGCTCGAGTTTCTCCTTCCCTCCATTTATCCTTTGCAAGGTGAGAGCAAATCGGCTTACATTGTTGACTTGCTCTAGTGAGGTAAATTCTATAAACTTAATGCCCCTAGGTTTTCAAAGCCTTGCATGTAATTAGGAGCCCCTCAAAACCTTAGGTCCTTGTAGAAACCTTATGTTTAATTTTCCAAACTTGTTAGTGATCAGGACTTTATACTCATAGTGAAAAGATTAAGATTGCATTGTTTTGATTTATCACCTATAGTTATAAACAACCTTTCTTGATTTTTTCTATCGCATAATGTGCATAATTTTACATAAATAAAAATAAAAATAAATTTCTTAATAAAATAAAATAAAATAGTTAAACATAAAATGAATTAAACCCAATTAACCTTCAGTGAATGAATAATATTAATGAATATGAATTACATAAAGTAAAAATAAAATCTAAAATAAATTAGAATTAAATAAATGAGTAAGATGAAACTTTAAAAAAAATTAAATAATTAGATTTAAATAATAATAACAAATAAATTGATAAAAATAACAAAAAAACATAAATAATCTTTAATAATTTAAATAAATCAAATAAAAATCATAAAATAAGAAATATATCTTAATAAAATTAATTAAATAAAATTCCATAATTCATCAAATTCAACTTGATTTAATTAAATAAATTCATTAATTAAATATTAAACCATTAATTAAAGGACCCCTTTACTTTATGTTAATTCCATTGGACAACATAATAGCATTGGATTTTATGGATTCTTAATAACTTTAAATAATCAATCTTGGTTCTTGTGCATGTTGTGATAATCCCACAAATAAATTGATATAATATAAGTATTAAACTATAAGCATTATTGATATATTATCAAAAATTATCTTGATCGAGCACGAATCTCGAGGCAAAATCAAGTTGGAAACTTCTAAAATTAAAATTGAAACCATCCGAACTCCAATTTCAGCAAACTTACAGTCAAACTAAATGTCTCAAAAATATGAACCCAATGACTCCAAATTTGACTTAATCTGAGCCCAAATAGGTCTAAATCAAAGACCCAAAGCATTGTTGGAAGGTTCAAACCATAATTTGGATTATTAAACGGGTTCTGAACGTTACATGCTTATAGTCAAATCAGGTGGCTCGACAAGATGAATCCAATGAGCTCAAGATCACTAAATTATGATATCACTAAGGCATTCAAATGTACGGTAGATTATCCATGATCAAGGGAATCAATATTGGTCATCCATTCAAACCACTCCCAATCTGCCCTTGATCTTCCTCTTATTTACTACCCATGTTACTCTAGGAAATCTATAAATAGACCTCTCACTTCTCATGAGAGGGGGCCCCAAGGAAGGAAACAAAAGAGAGATCAAAGATCGTTCTTACCACCTAACTCCTCCTCGATCATCGCCCGGACTTCTACTAGACCACTACCTGACACCGGACTTTTGTTGGACCACCAACTGACTCCTGAACTTCTGCCAAACTACGGCCTGTTGCCGGACTTCTATCGGACCACCGTTTGATGCTAGACTTCTACCGGACCACCGCTTGACATTGAACTTCTATATGACCACCGCCTGACACTGGATTCTACCGGACCATCAACAGATGCTCGAACTTCTGCCGGACCACCGCCTGACGTCGGACTTCTACTAGACCACCAACTGATGCACAGCTTCTGCCGGACCACCACCTAACGCCAGATTTCTGCTGAATCACAACATGATGTCAGACTTTGCTGGACCACTAACTAATGTCCAGACTTTTGCTGGATCACCAACTAACACTCGGACTTCTACCGAACCACCACCTGACACTGAACTTCTTCTATAACCATAACACATGATGCCAGACTTCTACTGGACCTGCACCTAACCTCAGTTTATCACTAAATTTCAACTATAAGGTTGCTTATTGTAATTTGATCACTCTTAAGGATAATTCAGTAAACTATAATCTACTCATACACTAGTGGAATCATTTTAAATGGGTGTGGCCCCATGTTTTTTCTCATTTTTAGGGTTTTTCACATAAAAATTTTATATTATCTAATTGTGTGCTAGATATTCGTACAATGCTAAGACATAAAATTTTGACTGTATTATCGCATATAATCTAGCATGTAATAATTATAAATCTATAATTAATCAAATATATTAATTAATTAAAAAATTAATAATCAATAATAAAACTAAAATTATTTAGTGATTATTAGATTACCCGGACTTACAAAACTATTAACTTAGCCCCAACTTCAAAGAGGGTGAAATTAATCTTTTGGCCTTGGTTTAACAATGCTTTTCACTATTCAATCTAAATAGTCACTAATAGATTAATAATGAAATTCTTAGGAATTAGAGCTTTATACCCTTATGCTTGACTCTTTTTAGGAAGAGAAAAGTATATCAGATTAAAAGCTTAAGGACTAAAATACCAAATTAAAATGTAAGGGCTCTATGCAACTAATCCTATCATTTATGGGAGAATGATAGTATTATAATTATAAGCCTTAGGGCTATGGTTAATGACTTCTATACTTTGAAGCCACTAACTAACATGGTTCTTTAAAATCTAAAATGAAGATTTGCTTAATACTATTTTAAGATATTAAAACTTAAACTCAAATCAAAACCTCCCTTTGCTTATAACAAGCAAATAATTTTAAAGTTAAATAACTTAAGCATCAAACTTCCTAGGACATACCAAAGTAACATAACCATTTTCACACACTAAAACTTATTTTATGGGACTTTGGGCTCTAGTTTTAGGCTAGACCAGTAGTGTGTTTTGGTGTGATGCGGGTACCTTTGCTTGAATGATATCTTTGATGTGTTTATTTATTTTTAGTACTATGTATGTCATGACATACATAGTTACTTTTCTATTGGTGCACTTTAGTTTATTAAATTATATATTCATACGCTGCATTCATACATGCGTATGTATTTATATCATCTTTCCTTTATTGCAAGAATATAATTAAAATAGAATGTATTTATGTTTGCTTGTAAAAAGAATAAAGTGAAGTTAAATGTATTTAGGTGAAAATATAAATATAAGAGTCAGATGTAAATGCAAAGTGTCTATAATATTATGTAACTAGATTGAGTTATATATATTTATTGAGTTGTAAAAGTTTAAAAATATTTGCTTATACATATACATACATGACTCCAAAAGATAATTCCCTCTCCCTTATGAGGTGTTTTCTTTTGGAATTCTATAAAAGACTTAGAGCCAGAAGATGATAAGTATAATTAAACTTATATTTCATAAAGGTAGAAAACCAAGTTTATTGTGGTGGAGCCTGACCATCTTACTTTTTTGCAGATCCTAGGTTATATTTATGCTTCCAAATAAATGAATAAAAGGCTTTCTTTATCCATTTGTTTCATGTATCATATATAATGTAGTTAGGTATAGTTAAATATTTAAGAGTCTCGATTAATCTTTCTGAATTAAAAATTCTTGACTCTTTAGGTTAGAGCCATCATATTGAGTGTTTAGGATGCTAGCTTGTAGCTCAGTCAAGACAAGCATAAGCACAAATTGTATACCCTTCAACATGACTTCTCTAACTACTGATAAATTCTAAATCTACAATTTTTATTAAGACTATAAAACAACCTTTAAACTTCTAAACTCAAATTTTTAATAAAATTTTCATACATTTAAAAAATTTAATCATCACCAAAGATGAAGAGAAGGGTTTATTCCCTTTAGATTAGAACCTAAGAACCTCACTACGCACCAAACCAAGAAGAGAATAAAATAACATCCCTAATTGAGAGTATTCTTAAGGCAATACTTAAGATGTAATTAATCACATGGGCTTGTGCCCGTGGGAAATTGATATCCACATCAAATAAGTCTCACTTGAGCTGATGTATCAAATGAGAGAAATCTCATGATAATTGAGTCATATATATTATTATCCATCGAGATGTATAAGAGAAAGCCACTATTCTTCATGTATAATTAAATTTATGATCTTATTTTCTCTTCCATTAGTTTGATTGCATAGAGTGTAAAGGATTACGATTATTTTGTCATACAGGATAATATGATCATACCCTTTGCATTCTAACCTTGAGAGAAACATCCTTTTGGAGACCCATATGGGAATGAGAGCATTATGAGCTAGGATGGGAGGGTTAAAAAGTTCATAAAAGTGATTTGTATTATCAAAAACAATCTCAGAAGGAGAATGAAAGATCTCATTCTTAATGCTGATTTCTCTAATAAAATTATGAATTTTAAGCCTCTAATTTTACCATGCAAATATTTTTCAAATCATCTTCCTCATTGCTCAACCATTTTGACTTTCCCCATTGGTGATCTACGAGGCCCAAGCTGAGTAGGAGAAGGATAGGGAATCTCCAATATCCTTAGCTTGGGCATTAAGCCCATAATTAAGAGGATCATCATTCAAAAGCTTATGACAAATATCTTGCTTGGAATCAAGATTCTTAATTATCATAAAAAGGGAAAGTAGAGGAGTTATAGTCCTTACTTTTTATCAGACCCCTCATTTTTTTTTTAATTTTGAGAAAGAGAACAAATATGATCTTTCATGGTGGAATTATCGACGAAGGTATCATAAAGAATATTCCAAAATGAAGGTAGCTTAGATAAATAACTTTTGTACAAAAATCTATGATTAACGTTAGTAGTTTTTGAGTAAAAGCAGTTAGAGGAGAGCGTGGTCTAAGCACCTAGGGCTCTCAACATTATAATAAGCCATAGGGAATATGTCATGCCATTCATCATTGACTAATACACGATTAAGCTTAATGAGGAAGGGAGTGTCTCTCGCGTTATTGGACCAAATATAAAAGAGACCAGTTGTAGCTAAATATTTTGATGATGTACCATAAATCATGCTATTAAATTTTTGAAGACTAAGATCTAAAGGGATGTTACATCTTATTTTTTCATTTCGATGTTTGTAACAGTTGAAATCATGAATGTTTTCAATTCGCTCTTACACATGCCATTTATAATTGTACTAGGTGCAACACGAAATTTTTTTTTCTCTCCATATATTCCATAGTGAGATGGATAACAAACAAATGAAAGTTAAATTTTCATTTAAACTGCAGTCATTTATATAATAATACTAATAATTTATAAGCTCATAAATTAGTGTAGAAGATCTGGGACTGCTTTGAGGGAAAAGATAAGTGAAATGTTGTAGAAAAAGAGAGCTTTAAGTTAAACAATGTAGCAAAATAATGTAGAGAGTTCTTTTAATAAATGACTTCTTGTGGCTGATTTGGACGAGCTTGAATATTGTGGGAGAGCAACTGAGAGAGATGGCGATGAGTGGTTGTTTAACCAATGATCTTCGATTCAGCCCATATAAAGCAAACTCCTTAGTAGGTTAAGACAAAATAGAGTCCACTAATCTCTTCGACGAGTTCATCTGATGGTCTCAAAGAAGCGCTCGAAAAAATCCTTCTTGAAGGCGAACATCCTTGTTATGACTCAATTTCTATTTATGAAACACTTGAGAAGTTATTTATGTCATTATATATATGCCATTATTAATTGTACAAGATGCACCCTGAGGGATAGCAAATATTTTATTGCTCTACGTATCCTATAGTTTTTTTTTGGGGTAACGTATCCTATAGTTAGATAGATAACAAACAAATTTAAATTAGCTCTTTATTTAAACTATAGTCCTTTTGTATAATAATAATAATTATTATTTATAATATCATGAATTATATATTTTTTCTCCAATGCAACTATGCAAGCACGGCTGCTACGCGTCCACCGTCGTGGACGCTTTCTGGATACGCTAGGCACTTCACTTGAGGCGCCGAGCAGAAGACCGAAGGTCAAATATCCTATGCACTTGCCTGCACAGACCTTAATAAAACTAGCTGTAGTCCATTAGATCTGCAATAAGATACGTGAAGTAATCGCGTTGTTATGATGATATTATCTTTCATTTTTGCTCGAATCTCGAAGCAAATGCAATGGTATTTCGACAGTTGTTGCATTTTTATATCGTTTACAAGTGGCCAGATCAGCCTCCATCCCCGAAAGCAGCTGTCTAGCCATTTGATCCTCCCCGGCATTCTCCCCCGTTTTAAAACTTTGAAATCCCTTTCGACTAACCTGTTCTCTCGCTGCTATTTTATGTTGGCCCTTGGAGGCTAGAAGCCAAAGACGCCGCCGCCTCTTCTGCTCTTCCCATCGCAGCCGAGTCCGATCTGAAATTGAGGAGGCCCTAGCTCGAAATCTCGGCGATGATTCTCCGGCCTTACTCCATGGATGCTCACACCCTAGCTCAGGAACTCGCCTCTTCCGTTCTCTCATCATCGTCCCCTCCGGCCATCGTCTCCGCGATCTCCGCCGTCGACTCCATCCTATGCAAGCTTTCTGCCGATCAGTCTCGTGCATTCTTTTCCATCGCTTTCCCATCCATCATCTGCCGTCTCTTCGGCTTCGACGAATTTACAACAAACCCGACGCGCTCCACCTCCGCCTCGACCGCCTGGATTGACCAGGCTCATAACAATCCTGACCTAGTTGCTCGGCTTTTCATGCTGCTCTCCCCCCAGGGCCCTCTCTTCTCGGCAATCTCCTCTGCCGATCGTCATGGCCTTGTAAAGTATGTATTCCCGGCGGAGAGGCTTCCGGAGTGGATGAGGTACGTGTTGCAGAGCGAGCGCCATTCGTCGATCCTTTCCGACCTCTGCCCCCTATTCAGAGGCAGGGTCAAGGAGGATCTAATCCAGGGGACTTTCCAGCTACAGCTGAATGCTTTCGAGTACTACATGTTTTGGTTTGCGTACTATCCCGTGTGTAGGGGGAATATTAATGCTTCGGATGATAATTTGGCACCGAAGAGCCGGCGGAAGTCAAGGTTGGAGAGCTGGACATCGTCTCTGCCAGTCCTTGTCAGCCCCAGCAGGAGGTCTGGTCAGAAGACTGAAGTTAGTTTGTACCTCAGACTTCTTTATTCCTATCTGTGTGCCTTTGTGCCCAAGTGTGGTTTGGGCTCTCAGCAGCCATACCGCAGCTCGCTTCTACATTATTCTTCTAGCTGCGACATTTCTGCATTTGAGCAGGCTGAGTTCCTCGTCTACACCTTGATTCATTTTTGGCTAGTGGACAACGATTTTTCACCCTTGCCTTTGAATGTTTGCCGGTCATTTGGTATCTCATTCCAGCGTCGAGCATTCATACTAGAGACACCGCCGACTGCTGGATTGGGTGAAATGGCGAAGTTGTTTGTAAAATACCTTGGTTCTTGCTTGGCCTTTCGTGCTGAAGGAAGTAATCAGAAGATTCTAGGGTCGGTTGGTACTTCCTCCATGAGACCAATGCTTTCTTTAGAGAACCCCGCCTGTTCCTGGAACTCAGTGGTACAGAGGCCCTTGTATAGGTTTCTCTTGAGGACTTTCCTTTTCTGTCCCATTGGGGCATCTATGAAGAATGTGGCCCAAGTTTTGTCTATGTGGGCAACATATATGGTTCCTTGGAGAATTAATCCTGAAGATTTTGATGAGTATGAGCCGCCAACAGTACACAAATTGGAGAGTTCAAAAAAACATCTGGTTCAGGGGAAAATCATTGGAGAGAGTGAAAGATGCAACGCACTAGCTGTGTACACGTCCCTTTGGGAGGCTATGTAGCTTCTAATTATCTTTTCTACAGCTCTCTAGTCGTGCATTTTCTTGGTTTTGCACACAAGTTTCTTCATGCAAATGTTGAGTCAGTAGTTGACATGGTGTTGAAGGTTTGTTCTACACTCAATCTTAGTTCAAAATTTTTGCAGGATTTTTGCTTTCTCGCTTTTTGGTTGTGAAATTTCTCTTGCAAGGAGGTTATCATGCGTTGTATGCCTAAATCAAACTTTTGTTCAAGTTTCTTGCAACCCATTAAGGAATTATGAGATTATAATTAAGTTTTTATGCCAACATTTTACTGTAGCATATATTTGGGAACTTGTGGCTTTAAGTATTACACCCAATATTTTTGGAAGTTCTGATGTAATTTTAGTAAATATGCATGAAAGACACTTTTTTGAACGAATGATTATAGTCCATTTTTTTTAAACTTTAATTAAAATTAATTATTTTGATTATAGTCCATTTATTAACTTGTTAATTGTTTTCAATACATTGGCAAGTGATTCATTTTAGAAAGGGGATTTTACATACATAGCACTCAAATTTTTAGCGTTTACATATTTCACAGCTAAACTTCACTATTTACATTTGTCACCCAAAAAATTGAATATAATAAAAAAAATGACACCCCCATCCCGTTAAAATCCTTAACCTTGTCATCTCGCATGTTGTACTTGTTGCTAGACACAGTGGTGCCCTCGCTTGTTAGCTTGCAACGATTGCACTTATCAATGCGCCTATTGTGAGTTGTCGTGCGATTTCCTTACTTGGAACCTTTAATGCCCTCACCCTCTAGCTCTCGATGGTGGTGACGGAGATGGGCCCAACGGTGTGTCTCGTGAGATCCAATGAGCGTTCGGTGAGATCCATTAACTTAGTTAAATACGTTTTAGATGGCATAAATTGTGAAGTTTATGTGTGAATATGTAAATGTTAATTTTTGGTTAAGTTCCCTATTTTATAATTGTTTAGAGATGTAGTTACGTATTTGGAAGGCAACCTAAGAATCTTTCGTGCGAGCATTTATGAAGAGTTCGATCACAATGCCCATTAAAGCTACTAAAAAGTCAGTTTGCTAAAAAATTGTTCAAAATTTGATTCGACTCAATTGAATTTCGAGCTCTATCCTAAACTCAAAATTGATTTTGAGAATTTTTTTCAACTTGCTTGAATTTAGTTTGAGTAAATTGAAAATAAATATTTATATAAAATATATAATGTATATAACACAATACATGTATAATTCATTGTATAATATTTATATTTTATATATTTTTGTGTTTCCTTGATGAAAAAAAAAAAATGAGCCATACAAAATTTATTTTGAGTCAACTCAAATTTATTTTGATGACAAGTCTCGTTTGAGCCAAACATTTATTTTTTAATTTCAAATTTGTTTTGACCTTAACTTGCTTGAACTTGACTCAATTCAGCCATGGTGACAACAGAAACAATAGTATTGTATCCAAATTTATTGGTTATTTGTAATGTATGGAGATTAGATTTGAGGATGATTGGGAAAATGAATAGTTGGTAATGGACACAAATTGTACAAGTTGTATTGTCTTTCAACATGACCAAATTCAGATTGTTTACCAAGAAGCTTTATATATTAGTGGCTTCAATAGTTTTTTTTTTCTTAATATGTTAGATGGATTATCAATGAATAAATTCATGAGATATTATGTTATGGTAAGTCAACTATAAATTTAGCTATGTCCCCAATCTTAGATGTTATAAGTAAAATTGAAACCATTTGGGAATGTATGGGGAAATCTCATTTGCTTCCTCAATGTTGTCATCATTGTTTTGAAGGAAAATATAAAATGCCAAGACCCATCTATCTATGCATATATTCCTAATTTCCAGTGCTATGCCTAATTCCTATAAACTTTTAAAAAGGGGTAGTGGATATTTTGTAGACTTAAAGATAAATTTTACAAAATCATGATTAGGTCGGTGATGTTGTTTGGATCTGAGTGTTGTGTAATTAAAAATGCGATATCTAAATTGAGCATGATAAAAATGGACTTTTAAGTTGACTATTTGACAAAACTAAGAAAGGTAAATTACGTAATGATAATATTAAAATAAATATTTCAGTGACTTATTTTGAAAATAAATAATTAAAAATAGTGTTAGGCAATGTTTAAAATTGCGTATTCGGGTATTGAGGCGTTTTTCATTCGTGAGGCAAGGCGTAAGCCTCAAGGCGTTTTGAGGCGTAAGCCTCAAAATCAAAAGATTGCGTAAACATAAAATGATAAATTTTTTATATACTAATGAGTGAATAATATAAAACATAAAAAAGCATAAGATATGATGTGAAATCAAAATATCCCAATAATAAGATAACATGAAATATAGTTCAACTCAAAATTCTATCTTTCCCAAATCCCAGTATTCTTTTCATTAACATATAATTCAAATTTCCAAAAATAAATAGCAATGACATATCATAAAATAACTCATAAGTCATCAGCGCTGTCATCACTAAGGGGTTCTTCATTTGAATCATCATTATGATGAATTGCTCTCTCCCCTTCCTCCTCTTCTATAGAGTCCAATGTCGGACATTTACTTCAAGATTTATGTAAGTTTTAATATATATAGCGTGAGGTGTAAGCCTCATGCCAGTGAGGCGAGGCGAGCCTCAAGGCGGGCCTCAACCAAGTTGAGGCGCAAGCCTCATTAAAAAAACTCGAGGCGTAAGCATCGAGGCGTTTTTATTGGAATTGCGCAAAGGCGGGCCTCAAAGCGAGCCTCATATTGCGCAATTTTAAACCATGGTGTTAGGTGGTCTGGACATATATAACACATGGTAAAAAATGCGTATATTAGCTTAGTATAAAGTTTGGTGTTAGAAGATTAACAAGGAGATGTGATCAGCCTAAGGGTACATGGATAGAAATTCAAAAAGATTTATGAAGAATATGTTTAACACACATGAAACACTACTAGAAATAACTGAAAATGAGGATTAATAAAGCAAGCCCCTAGTAGATGGGATAAGGCTAATGTCGATCATGATGATGAAAGTGGATCTAGATTGAGGCAACTTTTAAAATTTTACCAAGCACTACCTTGATTTATATTGGTAATGGAATCCCTAAAGACCTTGCTTTCTATTGAGTAAGAGTTTAGCTATTTTAATTTGATTGGCCAGACTTGCTGAAAAATAATATTCCTTTTTTTCCTTTTGGTTGCTCAAGCAAAGTCGGCCTCACGCATCCATCGTTGAAGGCAAACCAAACTATCATCATTATTGTTTGTTTTGTTTTGATCCTTTATGAGCATAGAATTTGAAAATCAATACTTTTATGGATGCATGCAAGATTATACTTGCATGAAATATAAACAGATATACAATAGAAGTATCTAGTAGAATTATAATTTCTAATTTCACCAATTTCTATACGTGCAAAATCTCATTAAGTGGAATTCTCCAAATGCCGCATGGCAAAGCAGAACTTGGAAAGTATAAACTAAAGTGAAAAGAGTATAGAAGGTTGGTTCAGAGTGATTTGTTGTTGTTGTTGTTTTGAACTGTTTACTGCACAACCATAGTTCTCAACACCTTCAGGTTATTAATCATTTCTACTTTTGCGGCATCATTTTTTGGGTGGTCTGAGGGGATGAAATAGCTGGTTATGGAAGCATTTCCATATTACTCATTTGAGCCTTTTTGTTTCTAACTTGGAGGAGTATTATGGTCACTTGTGCTTTTGGTGACATTACTTAGCATGCTCCATAACTTTTTTTTTTTCCATTGTTGCATGCACTTCAATTTTGTTTCCCTATTTTAGATGATGGCTATGAACTCATTTTTTCTTTCCATGGTTGTGGAATTAATTTTGAATGGATTAATATTGAAACTTAGAATTCTATGATATTTGTTTTTGTTTTGGTCCCTGGGCAACTTTTTTTGTTGGGAGCAATAGTTTTGTATTATATATATGTAGTTAACTTACTATTTAGTTTGTTGATCTGGATAATATCTTTCTATTTTGTAGAAGCTAAGAATATGAATGTGTCATCTTCTCAGTGAGTTTTCCTATATGGATTCAAGTTATTTAGAGCTGCTGAATGTTTATTTTAAAAGTTCATTTATTAAACTTCCATATGTTTTAACTATTTTAAATTTTGGCTCATATGATGAAATTTTCTTTAAATGATAAAACCTTTGAGTCATTGTTTGTCTTTTGATAGTTCCAAACATGTAGTTCATACTGTTGCGTTATCTTTCCCTTTGTCCTATGTCACTGTTTATATTAGAATGGCAGTTATCTTTCTCTTTGTCCTATGCCACTAATTATATTAGAATAGCACTCATTCGCTCGATACTTAGAGAAATATAGTTAGTTAAAAGTAATCATAATGTTTGGCTAGCTGCCCTTAATCCTATTTTCCTTGTGTTACCGTGAACCTAAATTAATTATAATGGTATTAGTTCATCAAATGGTATTTTTGCACCTTTGGTTTATTATGACACGACTCTGCTATTCTACATTTTAGATAATAGCAGCAAAAATTCATTATTTTTAGTTCAAGACATTGATATCGTTCAACCTTCTTTGGTTAAATTAGTTCTTCTAATATAGTATTTTTGCACCTTTGGGTTATCATGACATGACTAGTTGTTCTGCATTTTAGATAATAGCAACAAAAATTCATTATTTTTAGTACAAGGCTTATTGATATCGTCTGAACCTTCTTAGGTGTCTCTTTGTAATCTGTTGCACTGCAAATTCAACAAATATTGAATAATAGGTTTCTAAACTTTACAGCGCAAGAAAAGATTAGGTCCTTTTCTCCATATTGTCATCTAGTCAAATACAGTGCATTTGCAAGCAATGTTTAAAATTGCGCAATTAGGTATTGAGGCGTTTTTTGTTTGTGAGGCGAGGCGTAAGCCTCAAGGCGTTTTGAGGCGTGAGCCTCAAAATAAAAATTTGCGTTAAGTGCAAATAAATGTTAAAAGTAAAATTTTATATAATACTCAAATAATATGTAAAAAATGACATTATCTTTTTATTGAACTATGAAATAACACAATGACATACATGTGAAACAAAAAATTATACAAGACATAAAGTGGCTAGTGATAAATTGCATGAAATATACTTGAAATACAATATTAAATGAGAAAAATTATTAAATATAGAAATTACATAAAAGTATCAAATAAGTATATAACATTAAGTTTAACTTCAAATTATTTCTTTCTTAGTTTTCTACTCTTCAACATTTAATTTCTAAAAAAGTCTGAAAAGTTGGCAACAACTAAAAATCATCTGTATTGTCATCATTGAGGGAATCTTTATTTGAGTCGTCATTATAACAAATTGATCTCTCCCGTCTCATTTGTGGAGTTCAATATCTCCCAATATACTTCTTCTTTATTTATTTCAGGCATTTTCCTCTTTCAAAAATATTTTTCATCAACATGAAGATGAGATTAATACTCAAAAAATTTTAGAGGAGGTAGTGGTGGTGTGCAGCTTTCAAGTGATCCTTGACAGAAGCTATGATGTTGGTGGTTGTGTCAAAGGTGACGGGCTGGAGGTTGAGACAATTGAGAGGAAGTTGTTGCGACTTGAGGTTCACGAAGTGAGATTTGTTTGGGGTTTTACTTCAGGATTTATGTAAGTTTTAATATATATAGGGTGAAGCGTAAGCCTCATGCCAATGAGGCGAGGCACGCCTCAAGGCGGGCCTCTACCAAGTAGAGGCGCAAGCCTCATAAAAAAAACTCGAGGCGTAAGCCTCGCGGCGTTTTTCACTAGAATTGCACAAAGGCGGGCCTCATATTGCGCAATTTTAAACCATGTTTACAAGTATGTAGGAATATTTTTGAGTTTTTCTTATTAAAAATTGCAGAGAGCTTGTTAATTTGTTGACATTGTGAAATGATTAAGGGGCCATTTGATTTGCTAAAGAAAGGTGGAGAAAAAAATGCGGGGTATTTCAAAATTTAGTTATTTGATTTGGTTGATTGAAAAAAAAAGAATGCAAAGTAATTTGTTGGTTTATTTGAAATTCTCCATTTAGTGTATTTTCAATGTATTTGAAACTTATCCTAGTTGGTTGAATTCCAAATACTTCACATGTGTGAAGTTTCGCTTAATGTCTATTGTCGGTTAGCACACTGCTAACCCTTGTTGCCTGCCGTCGTTGCCGGGTTTTACTTCCAATTTATTTTTCTTCATAAAAAATGATCTGTTGTATTTATTTTACACTCAACCAAACAACATTAAAATATTTCAAATGTATTATATTTATTTTACATTGTATTCCTTAGAAAATTTTAAAATATGTTAGAAAATGTCATACACTTGTATCATACATTAGTGTTTTTATAATATTTGATGACTTGTTGGTCACAAGATCTCATAAATATAATGAGTGGAATGTTGAAACATGGAAGCTCCTTTTGGTGTAATAATTAGAGTTTTATTAGGAACTTCGTTAAATGTGCTCTTTTTGGAGTATTCTAAGAATTGATAACTTCGTTGGGAAGTTAAATTAAGTGGATAAAATCATAAGGTTTGCTAGGTCAAAGAAGCCAATATATTGATGGTTCAGAGTTCATAATATTACAAATGGTAGCAAGAATAATACATTGAATAGAAGATGTGAACTAATTGTCATATTCGACAAAGTAGTACACCATGAGAGACACCTAAACTTATTTAACATAAAATGCTACATATTGTGAGCCATCTCTTGAAACTATAAAGACTATAATTGCTATCTTTTTTGCTTTGGGAATAATTATGGATTATTTGCAAGGTGAATGATGAGGAAGCCAATTTCCTAATTGAGGGAAATTGTAAAATCCCTTAAATTTAGTGAAGTGAAACTCTTGAACACAGGTGTTTTGGTAAAACAATGAAGTTTTGTCAAGAACTCAAAAGTTAAGCATACTCATGTGATGTGTGACCTTATTTGGAAGTTGCACCAATAGGACGAAACTTTGAGGTTGATCAAGACAAGGAAAACATAGCTGAGTTTTCAGTTTGTTCAATTTATTGTTTAAAATTGCGCAGTTGGGTGTTTGGAAATTTTCTATTAGCAAGGCGAGGTGTAAGCCTTAGTGAAGTACTTTCTCTTATCCCTAAACCTCAATTATGTTAACATTCTCCAATCTTTCTCTTCATCTTCGATCTCAACCAACTTCCACATATAACATTTTCTCCAAATTGTTGCCATTCCAAATGTTTTGAAATTATTGCTTTGTTTATAGAAGCACAAATATCATTTTTCCTCTCCCTAGGCGTTTTGATTCATTGTGCAACATTCTTATGAGAAATTGAGAATCATAAAAATATTCTGGATATTACAATGTATGCATGTAGGGGCATAATGTTTCTTTAAATAAGTATGTGTTTGCAGTTTGTGGAGTCTTTTCTAGATAATTTTTTTTCATGATTAAGAAGTTGCATTCCTATGGGTCTCTTGCTGCTTTCTGTACTTGGTCATTGCTGAGTTTCTAAATACATGTGTACATTATAATTAGTAAAAATGGCTTGTTGTTGATAATGTTGCAAGTTTTATAGAACCGAAAAAGTGAATTGTCTTTAAAAGTCATAACTTGAAAAGAGCATTTATGTTCCTCATGTTAATTGATGAGCTAATAGCTTTCATTGAATATTAGAGTGAATTTTTATTTTTTGTTATCCTTTATTGATTTTATATGATACATTTGAAAATGTTGTCGAGCTCTTTTTTTATTTCCGTTCAAGCAATAAATCTTCATTTTTTTCTTCAATTTTTGCACTTACCTTATATATAATTTAGTTCTTTTAACCTAAATTGTCTCGGTTTTTTCTTCAATTTTTGCACTTACCTTATATATAATTTAGTTCTTTTAACCTAAATTGTCTCGGTTCCAGCCAGAATCCTTAACGTGTACAAGTTCCTCTGATTTGGTAAAGAGAAAATATATATATTATATATATATATATATATATATATATATATATATATATATATATATATATATATATATATATATTTTGCGTTTTCTTTAGAACCTTTACATCATCTGTTAATAGTGTTGGAGAACAACTTATTCTTCCCTGTTCGACTTGTATCAACATGATTGTTCCTTTATTTTTTAGGTGATGAGATCAGTCCAGCTATCAGCGATGATTTTGTGGCTTGTTTAAGTCCATTGCCTGTTGTTAATCTCTAGGCTTCACAATTTTCTAAATTAGGCGTTATAAAGACAGTACATGATTACATCAATAGATAATCACATTAATAAACCTTGACTTCTGCTATTTGAACGCCCATATCCACAAGGTGGTATAAGAATATTCTATGCCGGTATTCTTGATCCATGTCAGTAATGAAGGATTTTGTATTTTCTTCGATTTCAATCATTTTTATAAAGATTTTTGAACTATTGGATAGGCTTTATGATCATGCTTTATTTATTATTTACATTTGTTTCATTAATATCCTTGGTCACTTTATTTCAGCTGTCTGCTTGAACTTCTGTCCATTTTATACATTTGTTAAGGAAAAGTCTCTTAAATGTTGCAATAGAAGAGTGATATTGAATTCCAACTTGCCCAGTGAGAGAAGTTTCTTATATGCCTTTTGAAGGAGAAATTATTCTGTGTGAACACAGGACCTTCCGGAGGCAAATCAGTGCGTGTCACATCACCTGGTACACAACGGGTACATAGCCGTGGTTCACAGCAAGGGGTGATGTGATGCGCTCTGATTCGCCTCCGGATAGCATTCGTATCTGTGCAAAATAATTTTACCTTTTGAAGGAGAGCAGAAGAAAAGTGTTCTCAATGTCATTTCATTGCTAATTGGCATACTATGCTTTCTTGTTATTGTGGTTTAAATAATTGCTTCTGTTGATGGTATGAAAAGTTAAAAAAATAGAGGAAATATTTAGAAGATAGATATAGAATTAGTAGGACATAGCTTGTAATTTTAGGCAACATGATGTTGGTAATTATCATTCCATATTCTTATAAGATAATGTTATACCTAGTGTGATGGGTTTTAGTATCTTTATCTATTATGTAGAGGAAAGGACATTTAATTGAATATATACATTCAAGAGTTGAGGCCTGATGGTTAAAATTTAGAAGTGCCTTGAGATTTTTTGTGATAAGAGGATATCATGGAGGTTTAAAAATAAATTTCATAAACTTGCGATTATGCTGTTGATGTTAAATGGATCTATTTGCGGGTTGTAAAAAAAAATCATCGACATTTAAGAGTATGATAGAAATCAAAATTTTACGATAGATTGTGAGAGGACGCAATTGAGAAAAATGATTCTTATAGCCGACCCCACATAGTAGGACAAAAGCTTGATGTTGTTGTTGTGAGACAAAATGATGAAAGATAAATAAAAAAAATCATTATATGAGAGGACAAGCTGAAATGAGGTCTTTTGAAGTTAAAATGATTGAAAATAGATTTAGGTGGTTTGGAAAATGCGTTTATTAGATGAGTTGCAAAAATTAGTGTTAGAAGATTAGAAAGTAAAAGTAATAAGTCTAATAACATAGGTAGAAGTTATTTTAAATGATGTGCAAAGAATATATTTAATACTTCAAATAACACTCAATAAGAGAAACTTGAAATAAGACTTCATAATGGCAAGCCCAAATAGATGGTAATGGTAATGCTGATGTTGATGATATTGATGGTGTGGAATTAATGTTGGTCACTCTTTATTCTTGTTTGGTGAGGATTCAATGAATTTACAATTAAATAAGATTCACCGAACGTCCTCTTTGGATACATTTCTGATTCTCTAAATTGCAAATTGAACTGAAATGCTAGGTGTTCTAAGATTCGCTTGCTTTGTAGGTTTTAAGCGTTTTGACTTCATCCAAGGAGCTGATAGATCTTCTTCGGAAGGTTGATACTGCATATCATTCAAAACAATCCGGTCTTTATTCACACACTAATGTGGATAAATATGTTCCATCCATTCGGCAACAGCTGAAGGTAATAAGCTATACAAGTTTCATTTTGGTTGAGGAAATAATTTAATGTTGAATGGCAAATCACTTCTTTCACCTCTTCTTTTTTTCAGATTGGGAGGAAGGCCTATGTGAGAGCGACACAGATGGATCATTCTTACATGAAAACTGGAACCAAGATCTCAAACTTTTTAATGACGGGGAAGATGGGGCTCTGAAGTTACTTCAGGTATTTCTTTCATCAATAGTGTCCTAATGCATACATACGGATGAGGGGATGCACACATGACATGCTATTAGCACAAGCTTCAATAATTTATGAAAAATATAGTTCATGGCATTTACAATATGCACCAATTTATTAAACAACATAAAGCTATCACTTCCTGAGAGTTATAATAGACTTGTAAATTAACTGTTTGTGCAATATGAGCAAAATCATTTTCTGATAAATCATGGTTCTCATAGTTCTGAGTGAGTTTGGTGAAATGTCTCACGAGCTATTATTCTGTGCGGACACCGGACGGTTCTCCCGTCCGGTTACGCACTCGGTACCGAGAGTGCGGGTATCGAGCCGGTACCAAGCGCGATACATTTTTGGGGTGACGTGGCGTGTTTTTATTGGTCTCCGGACGTTGCGGACTCCGCACAGAGTAAAAATTCCATGCTCACAATGTGAAAAAATTTATCTTCAATTTTTTTAAACCATCTTTGAAACGCCAAATGAGAAATGGTGTAATAGATTTTATTCTTTCTCCAGTTCTTTGTCCTTCGAGCGGAGCATGAGATACATTTGATGTCATGTGACAACATGCGAAGCCTTCAAGCCTTGGATTCAATCAAATCCCTAATGAACATACTTTTCGATGGCACCATTGTCTCCCATCCCCATCTACCAAACTCATTAGAAGAAGCCCCTGCCATTCCTCATTTTAGAGAGGATGTTTTTGCCCCCAAGCATCCAGGTTTCCGAACTGGTAAATGGGCTGATATCAAATACAAGGGAGACTGGATGCACCGACCAATCTCAGACACAGAAGTCGCATGGCTTGCAAGGCTCCTGGTCAGATTTTCCAATTGGTTAAATGAGTCTCTTGGCTTCGACCGTGTTGCGAACCGCAGCGAGCCCGGCCAACCAACCTATGTGGAACTGGCAAGTTGTGATTTGAGCTTTGAAGGTGGAGCCAAGGAGGTTGCAGCCATGCTTTTGAATCTAATTGCTTCTTCGCTTGGGCTGTTTGGTCATTCAGTGGTTAGTTTCATGAGAGGGCATGGAATGAGGATAAACCTGCGGATGTTTTCATCCAAGAAACTTTTTGTGTGTTGTATTATATGTGTGATTGTATTTACACTGACGAAGGGGTTCAGTAAGGCTGCTGCTGCGTGGTCTTTGGCTGATGAAGTTGAACTTACCAGGACTCATACATGAATAAACTTTGCTGCTGGTTTTTGATTGTAAATATCTTTTATGCAGCCTTGCATGCGAAATCATGCGGGAATATAGCTCCGTCGTGGTGTTTTTGATAGTAAATGTATCTTTTTTTTTTGTTTCTTCGATGTCATTTTGTTTCGAATGATAGCTATAGATCAATTTCAAAGCCAGATTTATCAGTTTTCTTCTTAACTTAGGCTTCGTTTGGGACAGCTTTTGTTCTGCTTTTTAAAGCAGCTTATTAGTACAAAGATTTTTAATCTTGTACTAAAAAGCTGTTTTAAGAAGCAGAAAGAAAGCCGTCCCAAACAATGTCTTAGTTTCGTTTGGAATAACTTTTTTATTTTATTTTTTATCAAAAAGCTGTTTTAAAAAATAATAAGAATGCCATTCCAAACAAAAGTCTTAATCATCATTAAAATTTTGAGTTTTGGTATAGCTTGTTTCGATAATGGATTGGCTTGAATGGAGCTTTTCAATCAATATTTGGCTCAAAATTAGATCGAGGCTTTGTTTTGATTGGGCAAGATGGAAATTAATCACAACATGTAAAGCTAAAGTAGTTGTGCAACCTTAGTTGATAATACAGCATTCCATCATTTCTATATAATCCAAAAAGAAAGAGAATCAAATGAAAGCCAACAACAATTAGATAGCACCTGGGTTAGTTGCCAGGCCACCAGCACTGGGCTAGAACCAGTCCAACAGCATCTACACATTATTTATTTGAAATGATTTCCAATGTACAATTTCTAGTTTTCTCACAAAATTCATAATAATTGAAAGCTTACTTACATAGTTCATAATATATAATTAGCATTCCATTATTTTCATATAAGCCAATAAGAGAAGCATTATTGTTCTTAAAATAAAGTTTCAGTACTAAAATTCTGTTTTAAGAAACAATAAAAATGCCGTTTTAAACCAAATGTTTGTTTGGAACAGTTTTTAAGTTTAAAAATATTTAATTCAAGAATTTTTTTACAAAAAAGCTACTTTAAGAATCAGTAAGAAAACCGTTCCAAACGGGCTTCGTTTGGGGCAGCTTTCTTCATGCTTTTTAAAGCACTTTTTTAATTAAAAAATTTCAAAGTTCAAAAATTTTTTATACTAAAAAGTTAGATTTATAAAACAATAAAAAAATTATTTCAAATGAAGCCTTAGTCAACCGTCAAAAATTCTAAAACAAAAACTCAATACCCAAACCAAATTTCGAAAGAAATTCACAATAGTCGAATGTTCACGTAGTCGGAAGCTCTAAAAAAATTTATCTCCGACCAAATCATCCCATTAACCATTTTGAGAAATAATTGCTCCAAAATTAGGGCAAATTGCCAAATGCAAAGCATGCATGAGAAAGTAAATGAAAATCAAGATAAGTGGAGACTGAGCTTGAGACTTTGGAGTTCAAGAAAAATAATCCTTATAAAGTTACAAACTATAATTCATGAAGTGATGAGGCAAGAAAGGAAGAGTAGCCGGAGCCTTTAGGTCGTCGGAGAATAAATGATCAGGCCAGATATAATAGGTTTCAAACTTTGGCCAGATATAATAGGTGTATGGAGGATGGTATCATACCACTCAATAAGCTTTTGTATCTTTAATTAATTTACAAAATTAATTTTTAATAATACATAAAATTTTATTTGATATATTGGTCCGATCCGATTCACTTACAAATCAAAATTGATTAAAAAAAGTCTCATTTGAACATTTGACTCATAGCTTGGCTCAGTGATTCGATCAGATTCAAATTTCAAATTAATTTTCGAGCTAAACACATAGCTCTACTTGTTGTGCAATTTATATGTAGGTAACTCAGTAGCCTTTTTTTTTTATGGACGGCGAGTAGAATTTATAGTGGGCATATGGATCATGTGATCTTTATGAAAACTCTGAAGTTCTCTCTCTGTCTCTCCTTGTTTCGTATGTCTCTTCTCTTTTTCTCCTTTTCTTAAATCATGTAGTTTCTCCCTTGTTTGATTAATTTATTGTAATAGTTCACTTAAGTATGATGACCATTTCACTCCAAACTAGTTTAAGAGATGGAGGATCATCTCATGATCTTTAAGGAGGTGGCCATGGGTTTGCTTTAGAGGCATTTAAGAGGTTGAGAATAGAACTTTGCATGCACAATTTAGGGTGATCCATTACATAATATGAATTCATAAAACACTCAATTAAACATAATTAATTTCATTCACTCAATATCAATAACAATGAAAAGTACATGTCATCAATCGTTATTTATAAAAGTAAGGTTACATAGATAAGGCCAAAAATTCAAATTAATTCTAATGCATATTTAATTTAAATGTATTTTAATCTAGAAGTAGATAAAGCCTAATAAAATGAGATACAATTTCTAATGAAATTCAAATAAATTTGACCATGAACATATATATGATTACAATGACTTGAAAATATATCTAATTCGAATTTGTTTTAACATGATTTGACTCATGGTAATTGGTTTATGTCTAGTTGGACTTTTATGGACTATTTTTTCTTGTTTAAATGTTTGTACTACATCAATATTGCTATTATTTCCACATTATGCCTTGCATCATAGTCATCCACACATCAAAACTTGTTCCATAACCTTTCTTACAAAATAGTTTGCATCACTTCAATGCTCATGTTATAAATTTTATTTGTATCATAAATAAAATTTATGATATAAATAAAATTTATGTCATTTGCATTATCATTATCATCTCATAAAGACATGTAGACGTGTACTACAACTTTCATTCTCATTGTAGTCAATATAGCATAAATTCATTTGCTACTACATTATGACTTATGTTATAATCATTTCTTTCATCATAACTTTCTCTTGCAAGTCCTATGTCATAAACTTCTCTAGTAAGATATATACTACAAGGATATCTCTCAAGATTTATGCTATAATCATCTTCCTCAAGATTTACGTAACTACTATCTCTTATAAGACTAGCACTACAACTATCTCCCTCAAGATATTAAGCTTACCATTCTTCCTTAAGACATGTGTCATAATCATACCTCCTATGCTAAGACTCGTAGCACAACTTCTAGTGCATCATAGTTCTAGCCATCACTCATTGTTACAATAATTATAACTAATGCATAAAAAGAAATTATTTTAGTGCTCTCAATATTATCTTTTATTGATCACCTATGAGCTAGGTAGAGGCTTTAAAGAGAATTTTTAAAGATGGAGGCACCTTCAAACTTGGTGATAGTTTAGAGAGACATTAGTGAGGATGTCAAAAGGTTTAAAGAACCTTAAGGTTAGTTTTATGTAAAATTAAGAGATCGGTTGAGAAGCGAGAGGGGGCCTTCATGGTTTAAGATTTAGAGAAGGCATGAGAGTATTTGAAGGCTTGGATGTTGGTGGTTATATGTTTAAAGAGGTAGAATCTAAAAAGGGCTAGCTTTGGGTTAATATGAAGATGATTAGGGTTTAGTATGTGTGGAGGCATTAAATGCTTGTGGAGGATAAATGGGATGTTTATGGATGTCTTAGGGTTATAAAGAGGTGTTGGGGTTGATTAGAGGCTAGCAAGAGATAATCCAATAATCAGTTGAGAGGAGAAGGGATGAGGGACAATCAACACTTAAAATATATTCATTATAGTCTTCAAAATATCCAGGATGGGATTTGTTACAACCCAATCAATTATGACTCACAAACATAACATGTTATACTGTGTTGACTTATGACTGACCAAACACAAAATCAAAGTTTCATGGGCTTTTCAAATTTCTTCTGAATTAAACATACCACATAGCATCTAATTAACTTCAGTAAGTATACAATAAAAAAACTCATGCACAATTCCTATTTTTTACATTTATCATCCAAAATATATAAATAATAATATATACATTACAATACATCACTACATACCAGAATAAAGAAAATGAATAACTAGCTATGAATGTACAAAATATTAGAAAATACCTCTATGGATTCAGACATATTAAATCCTAAACCCTTGGCTACTCAACTAGCTCTTTCAGTCTTTCCCATTCTCAGACCTAAAATAGAGTGTCGAGTAGATGTGAGCTAACATAACTCAGTAGGTTACACCCATCGATCTAAATTTTTAATAATTCACTTATTTTGTATTTAACTGAATGAAAAGGAAAAGTAATATGTTGTACATATCATAATATTAACTGCAAATAATTGAATTAAAGTAAATTATGTACTAAAAGTAAATAAATTAACACTTCATATATCAAAGCAGAAAGTAATAGGTTTTCCTCAAGCTCTTATACCTCCCATCATAAATAGATATTAGAATTTAAACTCTTATTACTCCCAATGCTAACATATTAGAAAATAGGCCCTGATAACTCTCATTGCTTAGCACATATCAAATATTCAAAAATATATACCCTTTATGACTCCCTGTGTATTCGATACCAGAACTTTCTCCAACATCAAAACTCCACAACATCATACATTTCATGCTGTTAAGCACATTCATTATTGCAGTGTAGTGAAAGAAACATAAATAAATAAACTTTGAAGATTCACATAATATTTTACTAGTTGATAATATATTTAACTACTCAGTAGAATTTCGTAGTTTTAAAAATTTACTAGATTATCAGGGATTGTTTAAAATACTATTTACAAACTTTTATTGTGCTACATAATTATTTTTTGGAGTCAAAATTATTTTCTAACTTAACAAAATATCACACTTTTTAAACTATCTAACATAATTTTTTTTAGAAAAATACCTAAACGTGCAAAATAATTGCCTCTATAAAATGATCAAGCCAAGTTTATAATTTAGACAAATCATCATCAGCACACCATCCAATAGTTAATTAAACTAAACAGGTTCACGATAATGGAATATTTATATATATATATATATATTATATATATATATATTATATATTTATATATATATATATATATATATATATATATATTTATATATATAAAAAGAGATTTCAAACTTAGGCCAGACATAATAGGTTTATGGAGGATGGTATCATACCACTCAATAAGCTTTTGTATCTTTAATTAATTTGCAAAATTTATTTTAAATAATGCATAAAATTTTATTTGATATATTGGTCCGATCCAATTCACTTACAAATCAAAATTGATTAAAAAAAGTCTTATTTGAACATTTGACTAATAGCTTGGCTCAGTGATTTGATCAGATTCAAATTTCAAATTAATTTTCGAGCTAAACGCATAGCTCTACTTGTTGTGCAATTTATATGCAAGTAACTCGGTAGCATTTTTTTTATGGACGAGGAGTAGAATTTTATGAGTGGGCATATGGATCATGTGATCTTTATGAAAACTCTGAAGTTCTCTCTATCTCTCCTTGTTCGTATGTCTCTTCTCTTTTTCTCCTTTTCTTAAATCTTGTAGTTTCTCCCTTGTTTGATTAATTTATTGTAATAATTCACTTAAGTATGATGAACATGTCATTCCAAACTAGTTTAAGAGATGGAGGATCATCTCATTATCTTTAAGGAGGTGGCCATGGGTTTGCTTTAGAGGCATTTAAGCGGTTGAGAATAGAACTTTGCATGCAAAATTTAGGGTGATCCATTACATAATATGAATTCATAAAACACTCAATTAACCATAATTAATTTCATTCACTCAATATCAATAACAATGAAAAGTACATGCCATCAATCATTATTTATATAAGTAAGGTTACATAGATAAGGCCAAAAATTCAAATTAATTCTAATGCATCTTTAATTTAAATGTATTTTAATCTAGAAGTAGATAAAGCCTAATAAAATGAGATACAATTTCTAATGAAATTCAAATAAAACGCCGGTAATAAACCATCAATTCGTTGTATCGTCGTTTCCAGCATTTTTTCGATGCCAAATCCGCCGAAATCCTGTAGCAATAATAAAAAAAAATTACCTTCCCAGCCAATAATCGAATTTCCACACCTGCAAACATATACAAATATATACAATAACAATTCCACAACACAGATCTACACATCACAGATCTCAAGAACTTAAACATATACTTAAAAACATAAATGTCCATTAACACAGATTGTTCAATAGCATCAACCAACTAATATTAAAAACATCACATATTGTTCAATAACACGGATTCAAAAAAGTAAACAAGTTCATATGACTAAACAAAACTACTCTGAATCTGTGGACTCATCCTCAGCTGGAGCAACCTCTTTTTCCACTCAACTGCTCCCTCATTATCGCTTTCATCCAACAACTGATTGTGTTGCTCCTGCATCTGCATTTGAATCTGTGCTTACAACTGAACTTGCCAATCAGCTTGTGATTTTCTTACTTGTTCAAGCTCCGCTTGAAGAGCAGTTATTTGTTGAGTGTGTAAGGACTTATGTGAACTAGCTGCGAAGCTGGATCCAGTAGAGGTCATCCCCTCGTATGCCTGAGCTTGTGAACCTAAACCATAAATTCCACCGTATTATCCGACGGTATTCGTGTGTTTTCCTGTAGTGCTAGTTGAACTCTTATGGACTATTTTTTCTTGTTTAAATGTTTGTACTACATCAATATTGCTATTATTTACACATTAGGCCTTGCATCATAAGCTTCTAATGCATCATAGTCATCCCCACATCAAAACTTGTTCCATAACCTTTCTTGCAAAATAGTTTGCATCACTTCAATGCTCATGTTATAAATTTTATTTGTATCATAAATAAAATTTATGTCATTTGCATTATTATTATCATTTCATAAAGACATTTAGACGTGTACTACAACTTTCATTCTCATTGTAGTCAATGTAGCATCAATTCATTTGCTACTACATTATGACTTATGTTATAACCATTTCTTGCATCATAACTATCTCTTGCAAGTCCTATGTCATAAACTTCTCTAGTAAGATATATACTACAAGGATATCTCTCAAGATTTATGTATAATCATCTTTCCTCAAGATTTTCGTAACAACTATCTCTTATAAGACTAGCACTACTACTCTCCCTCAAGATATTAAGCATTCCATTCTTCCTTAAAACATGTGTCTTAATCATACCTCCTAGCATGGAGACTCTAGCAACAACTTCCAGTACATCATTAATTCTTAGCCACACTCTACTGTTATTATAATTTTAACTATATGCATAAAAAGAAATTATTTTAGTGCTCTCAATATTATCTTTTATTGATCACCAATGAGCCAGGTAGGGGCTTTAAAGAGAATTTTTAAAGGTGAAGGCACCTTCAAACTTGGTGATAGTTTATAGAGACATTACTGTGGCTGTGAAAAGGTTTAAAGAACCTTAAGGTTAGTTTTACGTAAAATTAAGAGATCGGTTAAGAAGAGAGACGGGGCCTTCATGGTTTAAGATTATTTTAGAGAAGGCAGGAGAGTAGTTGAAGGCTTGGATGTTGGTGGTTATATGTTTAAAGAGGTAGAATTTGAAAAGGGCTAGCTTTGGGTTAATATGAAGATGATTAGGGTTTAGTATGTGTGGAGGCATTAAATTCTTGTGGAGGATAAATGGGATGTTTATGAATGTCTTAGGGTTATAAAGAGGTGTTGGGGTTGATTAGAGGCTAGCAAGAGATAATTCAATAATCAGTGGAGAGGTGAAGGGAGGAGGGACAATCAACATTAAAAGATATTCATTATACTCTTCAAAATATCCAGGATGGGATTTGTTACAACCCAATCAATTATGACTCACAAACAGAACATTTTATACTGTGTTAACTTATGACTGACCAAACGCAAGATCAAAGTTTCAAGGGCTTTTCAAATTTCTTCTGAATTAAACAGACCACATAGCTTCTAATTAACTTCAATAAGTATACAATAAAAAAACTTATGCACAATTCCTATTCTTCGCATTTATCATCCAAAATATATAAACAATAATTTATACATTACAGTACATCACTACATACCAGAATAAATAAAATGAATAACTAGCCATGAATGTACAAAATATTAAAAAATACTTCTATAGATTTAGACAGATTAGATCCTAAACCCTTGGCTACTCAACTACCTCTTTCCCATTCTCATACCTAAAATAGAGTGTCGAGTAGATGTGAGCTAACATAACTCAGTAGGTCACACTCATCGATCTAAATTTATAATAATTCACTTATTTTGTATTTAACTGAATGAAATGGATAAGTAATATGTGGTACATATCATAATATTAACTGCAAATAATTGAATTAAAGTAAATTATGTACTAAAAGTAAATAAATTAACACTTCTTATATCAAAGCAGAAAGTAATAGGTTTTCCTCAAGCTCTTATACCTCCCATCAGAAATAGATATCAGAATTTAAACTCTTATGACTTCCTATGCTAACATATTAGAAAATAGGCCATTATAACTCTCAATGCTTAGCACATATCAAATATTCAAAAATATATGCCATTTATGACTCCCTGTGTATTCGATACCAGAACTTTCTCCAACATCAAAACTCCACAACACCATACATTTCAAGCTGTTAAGCACATTCATTATTGTAGTGTATTGAAAGAAACATAAATAAATAAACTTTGAAGATTCACATAATATTTTACTAGTTGATAATATATTTAACTACTCAGTAGAATTTTGTAGTTCTAAAAATTTACTAGATTATCAGGGATTGTTTAAAATACTATTTACAAACTTTTATTATACTACAAAATTATTTTTTGGGGTCAAAATTATTTTCTAACTTAACAAAATATTATACTTTTTAAACTATCTAACATAATTTTTTTAGAAAAATACCTAAACGTGCAAAATAATTGCCTCTATAAAATGCAAAAAGTTATATAGTGACAGTTTAGCAGGTATAAAGTTAGTCTCATTTATACATTATAAAGTTATAAATTTAATCAAGAATCTCAAAGTATATGTATTTTTAAAATTGAGATAGATAAAAATAAAACCTATTTTTATCCATATAACTTTGAGAATTTGGTTGAAAGCAAATATGGATCGAAGCTATCCAAATCCTAGCTTTCCCACTCTAGAATCTTCATTTTTCTCTAGCCCGCTGAACTAAGGGGAAAGAAATGGTTTGATTTTAAAAAAATATTTTGGAGAAAATAGATATTTTTATAAAATCTAACCATTGCGCTATGGCGCCGACCTATAGCGTTGTGTTACTCTCCACTTATGAGCACAATGCTGTAGCACTACAGTATGGAATTATTTTGGCCAACAAAAAAAGAGCTAAATGACACGATGCTGAGAATCTTGGCGCCATGGTTGTAACACTCCAAGATCTAAATTTAAAATAATTATTTATTTTATATCTTAATTAATTTGGCAAATTAAAGCCACTAAATATCCATCAATAAAAATTTAAATCTAGCAAAATCAACTATAAATTATATACTTCAAATTTTTTTTTTTATTCATTCCTTCAAAATTTGATTTATAATAGTTAGGGGATCATCTCAAACATCAATATATCTTTTTAAAGCTCTTCACTATAAACGAATAAACTAAAATACAGAAAAAAATAAACCTTAAAATACTGATTAACCTCACTCCACAGAGTTATAACCCTTTCCATCTAAAAAAAAAATCATCTAATGAGCATATAAATCCCAACGGATTACTAAAATATACCACTGCATTCAATGTAAGGCAAAAAAATTAATATTAATGCTTTAGTTTCAATCAATATCAATAAATGAACTATTAGTATGAATGGTAAACAATCTATACAATTAATATCAGTCACAAATAGAAACCAATATGATCAACAAAATAAGAGTATCTCAATCAACAAAAGGAACATATCAATCTATAACAAAATTAAAAAAGAGTCTATAAATTAATATTTTGTGTTATATAGTAAAATAAGCATCAATTATCTATCATTCATATTCATGTTGATCATTCCATTATATGCTTTTATCAGCTATTATGTAGCACAAAAGTGGAAATAACTTTGTATCTGTAAAACGTTCACCATGTAACTTTTTACATGTTATATATATATATATATATATATATATATATATATATATATATATATATATATATATATATATATATTTATATATAATATTTTTTATATTTATGTATTTTTTATGAAAGTTTCACTAACAGAATAAGAAAATATGGGGTTTTTGGTAAATTATAAAATAATTTTGGTCTAAAAAAGACTATAGTATAATGAAAACTTCAAAGTAATGTTCTAAATAAGCTATGATAATCTAGTTACATTTTAAAATTATGCAAATTTCTCCTCGGTACATAGTTCTATTACCTACTATTGATGCATTATGTGAAAGTATGAAATCTCTTTATTTACATTTTTACTGTAATGTAATAAATTATAAGCTTATCTACTTGAAATGTGTGATTCTGAGGAGATCTGATGTGGGATGGAAAATCTATTCTGAAAGTTATTTTCTGGTGTTATATATACAGGGAGTCATAAGGGCTTATTTCTAATGGTAGGAATAAGAGCCTAAGGGAAATCTATTGCTTTCTTTTTTGATATATGAAGTACTTGCTTATTTAGTTTGATGCACAATTTAATTTACTTCAGTTACAATATGCTCTATTTCAATTATCTGTAATTAACCTTATGCTTAGTATGATAAAATTTTTATTAACTTCTTTTAATTTAGTTAAAAATTTTTAATAAGTAAAATGATTGGAATTTTAGATTGGTGTGTGTGACCTATTAAGCTTTGTTGGCTCACACCTACTCTGCTTTTTATTCCATGTTAAGGAAAAGGGAAAGAGCCACTTGAGTAGCTAAGCACTCAGGTTATAATCTATCTGAGTTTGTAGAGATACTTTCTAATTTTTGTACAATCATGACTAGTTTGTTTTATTTATTTTATTATAATATATAGTTATATACTATAGTGTAAATGCTATAAATAAATATTAATGATAAATAAAAAGTATAGTAAATTATGGATGAGTTTATTTTTAATATATTAGAAGTTAAATTAGAAGCTCTATTATATGTTTTAAATTTGGAAATGAAGAAATATGAAAAAAGTCTCCAAAACTTAAATCTTGGGTTTGACTTGTCATAGTTTAATACGATGTGATCCGCCTGTCTATAGGTCATACTGGATTGAGTTGTGACAGCTCTTTTTTTTATATTAAAGCAGTAGTTTTAGGAAATTAATCATAAAATAGAACTATATGAAATGATATGTAGTCATGTGATGTAGTTCTGGGTAGTATCCAGGCATTTATTTCTGCTTATTTCATGTGCATATTTATTCAACTGTGTATTCTGTGTGATTATCTGATGGATATGCAAGACCCATATATCATTGATGGGCAGAGTGCAAGTCGGGAAGTACCAGTATAGAGTACCACTTCTGTCGTTAGTTTGGATTCCATTTTTTAGTATATTAATTTAGAGGCATAATTGTTTGACGAAGCCTAGATCAAGATCTCTTTTATCCAATATGATGATTTTAATCGACACTTATAAATATTTCTAAGGTTAAAGCCTCTGAGGTTTGATGGTGCGGTTGAGCCTAAAATAGTAGATGATCGATTGATGAGGCTGGAAAAGAATTTGATGGGATGTAATATCCTTATAAGAGGAGAGTACCATTAGTATTTTTTCAATTAAATGGGGAGGCTGAGCATTGGTGGTCTGGACTATAGAGAAAGAAGTTTGAGAGGAGGTTGTACTCCCTAATGAATAACATCCATATAGGTCATACCATTTTGAATTGGGACATGCTATATAACACCATAGGATCTAATGGAAGGATTTGATTTATTTAAACAAATAATTAAATACCTTATCCACTAATAATAAATAACCAGAGCTACTAAATTTTCACATATAATAAAAGTAGCAAAATAGACTTTCATTTGACAAAAACATAAATACATAATCCAATAAACTTTCAATTATATACATTAAAAGAGATAAATTGGATTACAAAATCAATACCTTATACTCCACGCTCATAGTATCCCCTCTAGACCTGATTTACTTTACATGATCCTTTCTTTTGCCTTAAACATTTAACAGCAACAGAGTGAGCTCAACTAACTCAGTAGATTCCCTCCTTCCCTCTTACATGTATCAATATCAAATGTAAATATTTAAAAATAATTAATGAAAGAAAATATAAATATTTGTAAGTTAATTAAAACATAAGCAAAAGATGAACATACCAAAGTTCCAGTACATATCTGATCTCATAATTATCACTTATACTTTCATAACCACATAAACACTTTTTTAGAAGTCTCTAGATACAATACAAAATACTTACATCAGAGATTCACTTACATATCACTTTCACTTTCTCTTTCCCAATAGAATACATTCATAGATTCAGAGTTTACTAATACAAAATTTAGAACATTTCTTAAATCTAATTCATGAAACGTTAACATATAGAATGCAATGATTATAATGCAAATTTCAATGCCTTCTTATAGCTCCACTTGCACTTATGCATCTCTTTTCCTCCTACACCTACATATAGTAAGTGGGGTCAGAATCTCTCCCACATTTGCATTAAGTAGATGGGGCTAGAAGAGTGTTCATAATGCTACTTAGCCTCTCATACATACTTTTAGTAAGTTGGGCTAGAATTCCTCCCATATCTACATTAGGTAAAGGGCTAGAAGAGTATATTTAGTGTCATGCCCTAAGATCTAAATTAAAAAAATTATTTATTTTATATTTTTAATCATTTACGAGAGTTTTTTTATAAATCATCAAAATAAATCAATATCCAATAGAAGCAACTAAAATATCATACACTAGAAAAATATTTTACTGTAATCATTTATCAAAATAATATTTACAATAGCCAGGAGATCACTAACACTCACTAATCTATCAATAATGCTTAACTATAGAAAAATAAAAGAAAACACATAATAAAATCTGGAAAAAAAACCCTAGGGATCTCAATCAATTTCCCTCTAAATAGTCCTGACCTTTTCCCTAACGTAAAATCAATAAAACCACAAATTAAGCTTACAAAGCCTAGCATAAATCCAAAAGTCAGTAAGGCTTTCAATATAAAATTTAAGAAATTAATATGCATGGTTATCTCAATCAATAGAATTAGTAGTGTTCAATATCATCAATGCTCAATCATCACTTATACGATTTAAAATGACCAATAATGAAAAGTAAGAAACATCATACTGAAATACATAAATCAATGATAGGTGTGAGAATATATATATATATATAATGAGCACATGTTGAATGCACATGAGGGTGACACGTATGTATTAAATACATTTTAAATACTACTGAGATAATTTGAGAAATATTTTTTCACCTAACACATGTTATACATGTTTTATCTGTCGAAGTACCCCACACATAAGATATGGGACATCATACAAAGTAGGTATGATGCTCCTCATATTTCTTGGGAGAAAAATTTAAAGGAAGTGCGTAATTTATAGTTTAGGGAGTTTTAGGTTAGTTATTAATAAAAATATATGTTATACATTATATATTTTAATTAAACTAACAAAAATATTTTATATTATATATTTTTATATGTAGAAAGACTTTTACCTATTGACTGAGCACAATAATAAGAGTAGAAAACATGTTAAGAAGTGCGGGTCAAATTGCTTGTGAGACATGCTTATAGATATTAGAAAGTCAAGGGAACTATCACACTCTAGGATCTATATTGGAAGAATTACATCTATATTTCATTTTAACAATTTAACTAGAGCTTACTAATGAACAACAATAAGAAACTTAATATTTTTGTCTTGTCCGAAACCTTATATCATAGGATCTTTATCCTTTATTGAAAACATGTAAAATCACATAATAAACACATACCCCAACAAGTAACTAATATCTTACAACTGAAACTAAGGCAAGTAAAAAAGAACAATATGTTGTAAATCTTATGAAGAAATATATGCATCAATACCTATATATATTGATTATATGTATCAATTTATCTTTCTATAGTTCATCACATCATAATATATTATATTATCAGTCACACTATAAAAAACAATTAACAGTACTAATGCTAGTAATAATATTATCATGATCAATAAAGTTAAATATTGTTAATGATAAAAAATAATATTAGTATCAACAATAATATTAATACAGTGTTCATAACAATATATGTATTAATATTCAGATATTCAATGAGTGTATCTTAAGGATATCTTACTCATTCACTTATGACTCCCAATTAGTCATCCCTTATAACTCTCAATTAATGTACTCCTTATAACTCTCATTGAATCACGTGAATTGATCGCCCCGACTCCTTATAACTCATAATTAATCTCTACCTTCTCATAACTCTCAATCAGTGAATCATGTGAATGAGTAAGGTATCATGTGGAATTATTATATGATATATATGATATCATTGAGTACTTTATTTGAAATATAATAAAATCATATCAAATCATTCAAAATGATCAAATTTATAATATATCCAAACTTGCATGGTGAAAGCTTATGAAATTAGGAGATAATATATTTTTTTAATAGATTTAGAAGAGATAAAATTAATAGAAATTAAAATAATTGAAAATAAAAGTAAGTGATTAATCACTTATAATGAATACAATAAAATTTGTAATAGGAATGACTGATAAATTATTATTTAAAGGCTTTTCTTTCTATTTCTCTTCTTCTCCTCTTTTAATTTCTTCCTGGCCAGCTAATAAAGCGAGGGAGTCAGTGTGGTGATATATATATATATATATATATATATATATATTGTCGAAGTGCTCAAAAGATCAGCGCCAAAGCACTTAACTTCAAAATTTTTATATTTTTTAACAAAAATTTATTTCACATATTTGAGTTATTATATGAGTGACCCCTCTGGATTGGTGAGAATGTTTGGGCCGAGCTGACTAGTGCTTGGGGCAGCCTAGAATATAGCAGGAGGGGGGACCAGAATAGATAGAAGAGAGTTTCTGCATTGGGGGCATGGGTAGTTCACTCCATATTGGGGGCTCAGCTCCACACATTGAGCACATATGATGTTTGATAAGAGTTTTAATCAATTTTTATAATTTAACTAGTTATGAATGCTAATATAAATATATTACAAAAAGAGATGTTAAGCATAGAACTGAATACTATGTAGTTACATAGTCATACCCACAAGAGGTAGGAGGACCAACAATGAGTTGATGAGAGAGCAAAGAGAGCCAACATAAACATATAAGTTTAATAATTTAGTTGTCATGTGTAAATTCATTAATCTTATATTAACTTTTGTAGGAAGAGTATACATGATTTTGAGAGAGATGGGCTGCAGTAGTGAGAGTAATTAAGGGATCTGCAAATTATTCTGATGACCTCGCTTGGTCACAAAAGATAGGTGAAATATAGAAAGGATGGATATATTGATTAGGCTTGCGGGCCCATGCATATGAGGGGCAGACCTCTAGTGGCTCCAACTTCTCAGTAAGCAGCCAAGATACTTTATACATTTAATAAGTGACTGTCCTTACAATAGAGATAGATTAAATCCAAAAATCATAGTCTGACATACAAAATGTAGAAGCATATGTAACAAAGTTAGATAATGAAGGAGTTACAGAGAATGTGGGTGCAGTTCGATGGAAAGTAGCTAGCATTGGAAGAGGAGGAGAATGATGAAACCGAATCGAATTAGACTTTTTATTGCGTAATGAATTATGCGTTTGCATAGTTTATGTTCTATTTTTATTGTGCAATGAACTTGATATTTATTTCAGTAGAGTTTATGTTTTTGTGATCAAATGTCATGCTACAACCGACATTAGTATTTTATTTGAAGGTTAAATGTGCATATGTTATATCGATTATTTTTGCATGATTGTTGTGTTGTTGAATAATTAAGAGGAAGGGATATTTTTTTTTTTGCTATAAATTTTTGGTCGATAATCCACCAAAAATGATTATACATCAAATTATTCTAGCATTTACAATGATAATGTCCACCTAAACTTCATGTGGATTTGTCGTCATTGATATCCACTAGTTATCTCGATAGAAATAATTGGCTGCTTTACCATTGGTATTTCTATTGGTTATTATCCATCCAAAATACCAGCAAAAAAATATGACGAAAATAGGATTATGGAATCATCATTTTTTAATGTAACATTTTCGTTGGAGAACTTCCAGTGAATCCACCAGAAATTTTTCTAGCAGTTCTTTTTTTGTTAGAAACATTTTTTCGATGCATAAATTACCATCGATGAAACATTTTCCATTAGAAATCCACTGAAAAGTCCATATTTTTGGCAAAAAAAAAGTTCATTTATGGGCTTTTGTCTGTCGAAAATATTCATTTTTCCTATAGTGATCCATGTTATCAGTCTAATCTATCTTATCAATTGTTTATTCTTATAAAATTAGGACATGTAATGCACACATATTTCTTTGCATATCTTTCAATTCTATCAATGTTATTAATGCTAAAAATGCTATCAATGTATAAATTGCGCTAATATATGATTCATTATAAGGGTATTACAATGTAATAGCCCATATTTTGACCTGTTCAAATAATTTTTTTATAAGTAATTATAAGTCCAAATTACAAATCATCTTTTCCAAAACATATATATTATAGTGATTTAATTAAAATAATTTTTTTCATAAATTTTGGGCACTTGGGGAAAATTCTTAAGAAATTGACACCTATCGATACAAGTGAGGATTTTGGGATAGCTAGGTATTCATTTTATAAACTGATTTCACTAAAAAATTTTAAATAAAATGTGCTATTTTATAGATATTTTTTTATAATTTTTGAACTCCCAAAAGAATTTATAGGAATTTTATACTAAAAAATTGATTAAATTATATTCTTATTTTATTATAAATATCATAAGTCATTAAGTGTAATCCATTAAATCCCTTTCTATTTTATTATCCATTTCACTAAAAATTAAATTGTCAACTTTCAACTCATATTCTCTTTGATCCGATTCAGCCATAAACACCATAAAATTATTTTGAAGTTTAGTAAGTGATGATTTCTATAATTCATGCTTTTTGTTCAAATAATCAAATTCATCCAACAAGGCCACATGATTGCTATATATGTTTGTGTGATCGTTCCTAAGGATTTCATACTCTTTTCATAAATTTAAAGATTATATATTCAATTTAGCATGTAGCTTTTTGAGTTTCCTATATATAGTATGTATTTTCTCATAAACTTCAAATAATTTGTCATATGATAAATCACATACCTCCTCTTGATCCGAATGATCAAGTCGGTCTGCCATTAAGCACAAGTTTGTGACTTCTTCTTCTGTTTCTATTTATGAGGAGTATGAAGCTGAGTTAGCCTAGAAAGCTCTTTTCATTCTTTTCTTTCTCTTCCTAACGTTGGTTTTCTCCTTGTCAAGATTTGCTTGGAGATTCGGGTAGTCGATTTTAATATGTCCAGACTTTCTACATTCATAATAAATGACATCATTAGAAGTTTTTACATTCTTATAGAATTTACCTTTGTTCAACTGTTATTGTCTTTGTTGCTTTCTTCTTAAGAAACTTTTAAATTATTTCGTTATAAGTGTAATATCTTCTTTATCCTCAGGAAGTGATTGATCACTATCAGAATCATTCACTTTTAATGCGATATTCTTCTCCTTCTGCTTGTCACCTGTATTAATCTATCTTTGAGTTACTCCTTGCTCGTAAGCAATTAGTGATCTAAGCAGATTGTCAATAAAATATACATTCAAATTTTTTACTATATTATGGTAGTTATCTTTGCATCAAAAGTAGTAGGTAAAGAATGTAGAATTTTATTAACTTTTTCTGAATTCATTAGTTCCCTACCTAAAACATGCAATGAGATAACAATCTGAGTAAAACATGTATACATGTCAGAGATTGACTCGCTCGATTTCATGCAAAAAAGTTCATAGTCGTGTAATAGAATGTTCAATTAAGATTATTTCAGCTCATTAGTTCCTTCATACGTTATGCAAAGTCTATCCCATATTTTTTTTCTAATTTTAAAGGTTGAAACATGAATGTAGTCCTCAGATTTTAGGGCACATAAAAAACTATTTAAACAATTTGTGTTTAACTGAGCTAAGTCATTTTCATCTTGTATCCAATCAGTGAATGGTGCTTCAACTTTAATGCCTTCAACAATTCTAGTGGGTTTTGTGTAACCTTCTTATACTAAAATCCATATACGATAATCAAGTAATTATGTAAAAGTAGATATATGAGTTTTCCAAAAGTTGAAAGGAATGTTATCAAATAGCGATTGGCTAGTGATCTAATAAACTTCAGGAGTGTTCTAGTTTCAAAAAGTAGTAATGATCGTGTTTTCAAAAAAGTTATATAAACTTTAATTTTTGAAATAGTCTCTGATACCACTTGAAAGTTCATGTAGGTTATTAGACCTAATAGAACTGTTCTAAGGCTAACCAAGATGGGGATGAATTAATAATTTAAAAAATCTCTTAAATTTTAGAAAATTATTTAAAAATTACTCAATGAACTTAAAGTATATGGTTGTTTGTAAAAAAAGATTTTTCACAAAATATTTTTCAATCATATTAATATAAAGTGCAAAAATAAAAAGGTAATAAAAATAAAGGAATAAAATAACATCAAATTTTATAGTGGTTTGATCTAACTAGACCTATGTCCACTCTCTGAGACTCCTTTCCAGGTATTGCACTAATCACAAGTGACTCTCCTTTTGCTCCCATAGTTAGGCGGAGAAACCCTTATAAAACCTCTCTTCCACCAACCTGGTACGGTAGAGGATTAACTCCTTTTACACTGTTCAAATAATGGCAGTGTACCATCATCCTTTCTCACCCTCCTAGTGAAGGCAGAGTACCAATGTTCTTTCTCACCCTCCTAATGACGGTAGAGTACCAACATCCTTTCTCATCCTCCTAGTGATAGCAGAGTACTAATGCACTTTCTCACCCTCTTGGTGATGATAGAGTACCAATGTCCTTTCTCACCCTCTTAGTGACAGCAAAGTACCAACATTCTTTCTCACCTTCCTGGTGACTACAAAGAACCATGACACAATGTTGAAGATCTCTCTCAAAAGCCTCCAAGGAGATGGAAAAAAAAAATTGAAGAAGGAAGAAAGTGATCCTCACTTTGGACAGCATTGTGAATCCCTTACAACTCTCCCTCACTTGATCTCTCACTCTTTACTCTCACAATCTCTCCCAAACACTCACACTCAATGGTCACTCTCAAGAGAAAATTATAGCAAAGGTATTGAGTGTCAATTTTTAGGACACTTATATATGAAACACAAGAAAAACTATCTATAAAACTAAAAATTTCAAGTCAACCTACATAGGATCGTACGGTATAATTGATGATCGTTTGTACGAACAATTCAAAAATCCCCGTACGATCCTGTTCGAACCTCATTTAGTACTATGTCAGTCTTCCATACAAATTGACATTGTACTATACGAACATTTCAAAATTGATCTATTCATCTAGTACGATCTTGTACAAGTTGATTTCATACTCTATCAATCATCTGTACGAAATGACATTGTATTATATGAATAGTTCAAAACTGATCTATTCATTTGTTATGACATGTACAAATCTGATTTCATACTCTGTCAGTTGTCTGTATGAACTAACATCGTACTGTATGAATAGTTCAAAACTGACCTATTTGTCTCGTACGATCCTATACGAACCTCATTTCGTACTCTATTAGATGTATGTATGAACTTACATCATATAGTATGAACAGTTAAAAAAATCATATTTCATTTGGTACGAATATGGACGACCCCATTTCGTACTTTATTAGTCGTCTGTACTAACTAGCATCATACAATATGAACAATAAAAAAATAAAAAGACATGATTTGATTAACTTCTTTTTGGAGGAAAAATAACAAATCATCCAGTATGATTAAAGATCATACAATATGATTAGTTTTAAAATTTTAAGTTTTGACTCTCTCTCTCTCTCTCTCCGCCAGTGTGTGTGCATGATTACCCAATTACAATCACACTCTCTCAAACTCAATAAAAATAAAAAGTTTACAGACTTCTTTACATGAAATCCTAATCTATTCTGTCTTGAAGTCTTCAGTAGTCTGGAGTATGATTTTCCTGAAATATTAGTACACACAAATAATAAACAAAATGTCTAATACATGCTCGTGAGAAATGATAAAATTAATCAAAAAAATAATATTTTTTCTATCATCAAAAACACTTTCTTAAGCTGGATTCCTGAGTTGCAATAATATGGATTAAAGGAAAATAGATTTTAATAAAGCATTAAGTTGTATTATATATTTATAATAAAATAATAAAATAAAAATTATATAATTATATAATTTAATCATTTTAGTATAAAATTCATATATATTTTTTGGGGCTTAAAAAATCATAAAATACTAGTAAAATAGCTCATATTATTTAAAAAATTATGGTAAAATCGATTTGTAAAATGAACACTTGACAATCCCAAAATTTCTACTTGTACCGACATGTGTCAATTTCTTAAAGATTTGCACCAATGCAAAAAAAAAGTGTAATTAAATCATTATAATATCTATGTTATGATAAAGATGATTTGTGATTTGAACTTACATTGACTCCTGGAAATAATTATTTGATTCGGTTAAAATGCAGGCTATTACAAGTCAAAACAGATACAATTGTACACTAATTCTCAATGGGTACTATAGGATTAGCCATGAAGCCTCTCTAAGGTTAAGATCAACTTGCAAAGCTTCATTCCCCAAGTTGCTAAAGATAAACATGAAAATTTAATAAATAATTAAGAGTTCTTTTTTGGTTATATGTTTTTGATATTTATAATGAACAAGCTTTAAAATCCTATGATGACTAGCCTCTACTTAATATAAAAATAATTTTGGACCGCTTATAAAACATCATATGAATTGGTGACATGGTAATAATAGACAAAAATAAGAAAACAAAGAAATCTATCGATTAAATTACAATCAATTTTGACCAAGTTAGGAGAATGATTTTGATTTACAAGAAATACCAAGTCACATTTGTGCACTGAGGTGTATCACTATCACTCGCATATCATTTCCATGTAAAATAATCAGAGTTCTCCAACAAAATCTAACTCATGATCTTTAACTTATCGAATTTTCATATAATAATCATTTCTCTTCGTTATATTACTTGAATGCTAGTATGTGTGATTGATATAGCTAAGATAATTATGATCAATCCACACATATTGGCTTTATATTTAGCCTTCAACAAAATATAAATTTATATAAAAACTAGAAATTTACATACATACCACTTTATACTATCCTATTTACATATCTAACACCCAAAATTTTAATATTACATACATACCACTCTATATTATTTTAATATCAAATATGCCACTCATATTTCCTTCTAGCCACTCATATATGTCATTTTTACCACTCATATTTGATATGGAAATGAACTAAGGGCGGTATGTATGTAATATTAAAATTTTAGATGTTAAATATGTAAATAGAGTATTATAGGGTGGTATGTATGTAAATCTCCCTTTTATTGTATTAGGAATTTTCCTAGAATTTATACTTCAGTTTAGAAAATAAGAAACTAATATTACTAGTAGGAATTTAAAGATAGTGTTGGTCTTTTATTGCATTACCAAGGCACTTATATTATTTTTAACACAAAGCACAAAGTAAAAAATAATATAAAATTTTTCATTTTTAATTATTTGATTTACATGTATATCACTAAATGTTTATTGATTTATATATCTAATATATAAATTTTTATTTATATTCGATTTTAAAAAAACTATTCTAATATCTAAATTACAAAAAAATTTAAATATAAAAATATTTTTATTTTAAATTAGTTAATATAATTTTAAAATTAAAAATATTATATAGCTAAATTAAATATTTTAAATATTAAGGATTTTAAATCGGAATTGGTCGGAGGAGAAATGGAAGGGCGGAGGAGAAATGGCAGGACGGGTGAGGTGTCTCAAGTGGCCGGCTGTGATGTAAAACAAGCAAAAAATTAAACTGAAACACATAAGCAACAATGACTCTTCCACGCCGTACCGTTGGAGGATTCAGGCAACTCGGTGGATACTTTCTTCGTCTTCTTCTTCCTCACATTCTCTCTTGTTTCTGGCTTGCACTCTTTCTCTGTTGGAGAACAGCAGGTGGATGTGAAGAGGAGTCGCGACTACCTCGAGTAGCTTCCTTTTGGGTTTAATGGTGGGGGGAGGAGGAGGTGGTGAGTGGAGGGACCTCAACCGGACGCCGACATGGGCAGTGGCGGTCGTCAGCGCGGTCATCATCCTCATCTCTTTCTTCCTTGAGAAGCTTCTCTTTCGACTTGGACAGGTTTGAGTCACTTCCTCGCTTGCTCATACTTGGTTTTCTTCTTCTTCTTTTTTGCATGTTTTTCTCTGTTTATATGTTTAAGTTATCGCAAACCAACTACAAGTTGGTTTATTTTTTCTAATAAATATATAAATTTTAAACTCGGATGCGCTAAGGCTTTTTACAAGGACATGTTGTTTTTGTTTATTGATATAAATTTAAAATTTCAGTGGTTCAGAGCTAAGCACAAAACGGCTCTGTTTGATGCCCTTGAGAAGATTAAGTCAGGTAAGATGTTCGGACATTTGATTCCTTCCTTTTTTAATGGCAATTTTATGGAATCTGAATTATCTGTTTTGCTTTACACGCTCTATGGTGTTTGCATGTATTTCAAATGATTATTTGGAATAATACTTAAGCATTAACGGCTTCCAGCCATATTATATTAACACATGTAGAATTCTTCTTCTTCGTTTTACTATCATAAGATGGCGCGTTTTCTCTTATGATGTTTTTTATTTAAACAAAAAAATTCAGAGTTGATGGTTCTTGGCTTTATTTCCTTGCTGCTGACTTTTGGACAAAACTACATTGCAAAAATCTGCATACCTGTTGGTGTGGCAAACACCATGCTTCCATGCCGCCTTGATAATGGCAACGAGGAGAAAGAAAACAGGAGAAGGCTTTTATTGAATTATTTTGGAGATTCAGCACCTACACGGAGGTCCCTTGCCGAATCTACGGTTACCACATGTCCCCGTGTGAGTCCTAATTTTTTTTTTGGAGTCTCTCTTCACCATGTTGTTTTACTGTGGTAAATAGCAACATGACCTTATGCATGTTCTTCTCATCAGACTCCTGCCAATTTTTAGTATTTGTGTTTTAATTCAGAAACTTACTCTTACCTTTGGCTGCTGGATGATTTATCCTCATATTGCTTAAAGTTTTTCACTATTTTTCATTATCATGTATGCATTCATGTTTGCAGGGGAAAGTCTCATTTGTTTCAATAAATGGATTGCATCAGTTACATATCTTCATATTTTTCCTGGCAGTCTTTCATGTTTTATGTAGTGCTCTAACAATGGCTATGGGAAGAATGAAGGTAATCCTGTTTTGCATGTTTTAAGTATTGATTTTGGTTTGTTTTTTTGAACTTTCAAAAATGAGTTGAATTGTTTATTTATTATTTTTTTTGTGGAGTGGGGTTTTGTGCAGATTCGCAGATGGAAGAAGTGGGAAATGGAGACCCAATCCCTGAACTATGAATTCTCTCATGGTATATTTTTCATCTTAGACAATAGAAATATTTCAAGTCCAAGATTAATTTATGTTGTTAATAAAACCCATACGCCAATTTGGTCAACATAATCATCATATTAGTATTACCCAACAATTGAGGGTTGGATTCATGAGTTATTACTCTCTATTAATTCTTATTGAGATGCATAATACTTTTGCATGTTAATTTTATCTACTTGTTTGCCCTTCATTATGCATGCATAAATCATCTAAATTTATTTTTCACTATATTATTATTAATAGTTGCTTCATCCTTCTACTAATATAATATGTTTTTCAGTTTTATCATCCATCCATCTTAACTTTATTTTTTCTACAAATCAACTTGGCTATTAGTGACTTATTTATTGCTTAACACTATCATTGTCATGTTTCAAGTTTTGGATGAAAAAAGTGGAGAGTTGCATTAGGTAGTCGACAACTAATGTAAAACTTATTGAATAATCATGGCATGATTCCTTTAATGCAATACATTGTGTTTATGCTAGGACATTCCTTAAAAACAACGCGCTGTATGGCTTAAGCACAACAAAAAATGTGCAAGGGTTGTGATATGCCGCTGGCCCAGGAGGGGCCGGCTGGACCGGTCCAGCTTGGACTGGTCCTGGTTTACTCCAGACGGGAGAAAACAACCAGGGAGGGGCGGAAGACCTGTGGGCCCCATGAGGGGCTTAATGTAATTTTTTGGGGGAAAAATTTGAATGTAAAGGATGATTAGGTAATTTGTAATCCTCCTTTCATGTTAATTAGGGGGAATAGGAGGGAATTAGGGTTATCTTGAATTTGAATCTTATTTGAGATCTAGGTTTTGTTCTTGGGCTCTTGGCATTGTCGGAGATTGTGGAGATTATTTCATTCCTCTCGAATTGAAGGAAAATTGTATCTTTCTTTGTTGTCTTGCATCTACTATTGGAATACAAGAGATTTGCTTGGTTTTCTCTCAGATTTCTAGCATAACTCTCCTGTTTCTCTCTGTTTTTGGGCTGTTTCCTGTTGTGGATAGCAATAATATTGCGGCACTTTGCTGATTTTGGCTATGTATACTTGTGAATACAAGTGTTTCCTATCAAATTGATATCAGAGCGTCGATTTTGGGACCGTTGGCGGCTGAAATCCTGAAATTTCAGCAGATTTTTTGTTTCCGGAAAAAGATCTTTGTGATTCTTGGGAAGAATGATGGCCGGAAAGAAGGTGGAACTCTTGGAAGGTGAAATCGGACAATTGAAATCCGATTTAGAGGGAAAATTTTTCGACTTCCAAATTCAAATCACCTCCAACAATGAAAGGTTGGAGGGGAAGTTTACTGTGATGGAAGAGATGATGAAGAAATTACTTGAAATGAAGACTAATCAGGCGACATCGGAAGTACGAGAGAACACCGACGGCCATGGCATGGGAGGAAATCCGAACCTGTTACGAGGGAGGAGGAATTCAGAGGTGGAGATCCTGGAGGAGGAGAATGACATGCCCCCTCTAGAACTGTTTTCTAGAGAGGAGATGAGTAGGGGATACGACCAACGGGAGGCTGATTTTGTCGGAAGGAGGGAAGAAGTCAATCGCCGAGGTGCTGAATTTGAAAAAATCCAGCGTCGAGGTGCTGATTTTGAAGGGGGAAGGGAAGAAATTCATCGTCGAGGTGCTGAATTCGAAAGAATTCATCGTCGAGGTGCTGAATTCGAAAGAATTCAGCATCGAGGGGCTGTTTTTGAAGGAAGAAGGGAGGAACGTCATTGTCGAGGTGCTGAATTTGAAGGAATTCAGCGTCGAGATGATGATTTTGAAGGGAGAAGAGGAGAGTGTGAATAGGGATTCGAGTATAATCGTCGGAGGGATGATCGGGACACTTGGGGAACTCTTCCCCTTCGAGGAATGGGAGGTTATGGAGGATTCATTGGACACGGGGGAGACCCACGGGTGAGGAAATTGAAGATGCCCGTTTTCGACTTTCGAGGGTGAAGACGGCCATGGCTGGATCTACAAGGTGGAGTGTTACTTTGCTGTCAACGGGTTGACAGAGGATGAGAAGTTGACGACTGCAGAATTGTGTCTGGAAGGAAAAATTTTGGCATGGTATCAATGGCATGACAGGAGGGAGCCCATCCGAAGCTGGAGGGAGTTCAAGGACTGTTGTTATAGCGTTTTCGAGCCGATGGGGGAGGAGACTTCTATGAGCTGTTCTTTGCTCTGACTCAGGAGGGGACGGTGGCGGATTATCGAGATAGATTCGAGTACTTGGCTAGCCGATTGGATCACATCTCAGAGTCGGCCCTGGAGGGGAACTTCATGAAAGGGCTGAAACCAGAGATCCGAACAGCAGTCAGGGTGTTGGAGCCGAGGAACCTGGGAAAGGCTATGGAGCTGACGCAATTGGTGGAAGACCAGAAGAAATCAGAAAGAGGAGCTCGAGGGAACTATTTTGGGGGCTCATACAAGATGACTACCACCTTCTTACCAACAAAAGGTAGAGCGTCAGGGGGTTAGAAGGAAGCACCCAAGGAGAAGACTGGAGGGGGAAATGTGGGACAATTCAAAAAGTTGACAGAAAAGGAGATGCAGGATAAGAGAGCAAAAGGGTTATGCTTCAGGTGTGATGAAAAATACATGCCGGGATATAGGTGCAAGGACCGAACTCTTCAGGTTCTCCTGGTCTGTGAAGACGAGGAAGACGAGGAGGGAGGTGGGAGCAGATCTGAAGATGAGGAAGAAAAGCTGCACCTGGATGTGGCAGAAGTCTCTCTGAATTCTGTAGTGGGATTCACTCCGAGTCACACTATGAAAGTAAAAGAAGAGATAGCTGACCGTGAGGTGGTGGTGCTGATAGATAGTGGGGCAACCCACAACTTCATTTCTACCCAGATCGTTGAGCTGCTTGGGATGGAGTTAGTGGATACTGGAGGGTATGGGGTGATGATGGGTACAGGGAAAGTGGAGATAGGGAGAGGAACAGGGGTGTCAATTCGGGTCAACGGGTCGGGTTCGGGTCGAACCCGGAACTGACCCGGCACTGTTCGGGTCAACCCGACCAGACACGGATGACACGGAATTGACCCAAAATTGCTAGTTTTCGGGTAAAAAATCGGGTCAATCTTCATTTTTTGGGTCAAAATCGGGTCAAAAACGTGTCAAACTTGAATTTTCGGGTCAAATATGAGTTTTCGTGTCACTTTCGGATCAATTTCGTGTTTCCGTGTCAACCCGAACCCGACCCGATTTTTAAAACGGGTTGATTTCTTCAACCCGAACCCGACCCGTTTAGGGTTTGGGTTGACCCGAACCCGGATTTTTTCGGGTCGGGTTCGGGTCATGTTTCGTGTCGTGTCAAAAGTTGACACCCCTAGAGAGGAGTTTGTAGAGGAGTGGTGGTGAAGATTCAGGGGATCCAGGTGAGTGAGTAGGGGTGTCAATTTCGGGTCACGGGTCGGGTTCGGGTCGAACCCGAAACTGACCCGGCACTATTTGTGTCAACCCGAACCCGACCCGTTTTTAAAAACGGGTCAGTTTTCCTGACCCGAACCCGACCCGCTTCGGGTCCGGGTCAACCCGACCCGACCCGAATGACCCGTTTCCAACAAGAAAATGGCTAATTTTCGGGTAAAAAACGGGTCAAACTCCTCTTTTCGGGTCAAAAACGGGTCAATCTCGGGTTGCCGGGTCAAAATCGGGTTTTCGGGTCAAAATCGGGTCACTTTCGGGTCAATTTCGGGTCAAAGGGTTAACCCGAACCCGACCCAATTTTTGAAACGGGTCGAAATGCTAAACCCGAACCCGACCCGTTTCGGGTTCGGGTTGACCCTAACCCGAAATTTTCGGGTCGGGTTCGGGTCGGGTTTTCGGGTCGTGTCAAATATTGACACCCCTATGAGGGAGGACTTCCTCCCCTTGGAACTGGGGAGCACTGACGTCATATTGGGGATGAAGTGGTTGCAAACATTGGGGGAGACCAAGATCAACTGGGGGACACTGAGGATGGAGCTGGTGATAGGGGGGGAGGATGATTCAGGGTGATGCTGGGCTGACCAAGGCTGGGGTTTCTCTTAAATCCCTTATCAGAACCATTAAAGGGGAGGAAGGAGGCTACTTGGTGGAGTTGCACCGCTTAGAAGGGGTCAGACTCGAGGAAGAAGGCAATGTTCCATCATCAGTGCAACCGCTCATACATCAGTTCAACGAGGTATTTCAAACCCCCAGGGCTTACCTCCTCAGAGGAAGCTGGAGCACACCATCACCTTGAAAGAAGGTGAAACATCGATAAGCGTCCGACCTTACCGTTACCCACAGATTCAGAAAGATGAGATTGAGAAGCTGATCCGGGAAATGCTAGAAGCGGGGATCATCAGACCCAGCGTTAACCCTTATTCTAGTCCAGTTCTCCTGGTCAAGAAGTAGGATATGAGTTGGAGATTCTGTGGGGATTACAGGGCTCTGAATAAGGGCACTGTACCAGACAAGTTCCCAATTCCAGTGATTGACGAGCTGTTGGATGAGCTACATGGGGTAGTGGTATTTTCCAAGTTGGATTTAAAATCTGGATACCACTAGATCAGAATGAGAGGCTGATGTCCCGAAGATAGCCTTCAGGACACATGAGGGACATTATGAATTTTTGGTGATGCCCTTTGGATTGACTAATGCTCCTGCAACTTTTTAATCCTTGATGAATAGGGTATTCAAGCTGCACCTCAGGAAGCTTGTCCTAGTCTTTTTCGATGACATCATGGTATACAACTAGACTGTGTAGGAGCACTTGGAACATCTGAGGGTGGTATTGGAAGTGCTTCAGGAGCATCAGTTGAAAGCTAACTTGAAGAAGTGCAGTTTTGCTCAGGCAAGTGTGGAGTACTTGGGACATGTGATTTCCCAAGGAGTAGCAGCGGATCAAACTAAAATTGAAGCAATGCAGAGATGGCCACTGCCTAGGAACCTCAGGGAGTTGAGGGGATTCCTAGGATTGATTGAATACTACAGGAAGTTTGTGAAGGAATACGGTACCATTGCATGACCTTTGACTGAGCAGCTGAAGAAAGATAATTTTTGCTAGGAAGAGGCAGCCACCCAAGCGTTCAAGAGATTAAAGGAAGCCATGACGACTGTTCCGGTTCTAGCTCTTCCAGACTTTGGTCAGGTTTTTGTAGTAGAGACAGATGCATCGGGATATAGGCTAGGTGCAGTGTTGATGCAGAATCACAGGCCAGTAGCATACTTCAGTCAAGTGCATTCATCCAAAGCTAGATTGGAGTCAGTGTATGAAAGAAAGCTGATGGACATTGTCTTGGCTATTCAAAAGTGGGGACCGTATCTCTTGGGAAGACACTTTATCATGCAGACTGATCAGAGGAGCTTGAAGTATTTGTTAGAGCAAAGGATGGTGACTGAAGAGCATCAGAGTTGGTTATCCAAATTATTAGGCTATGATTTTGAGATCCAATATAAGCTGGGTTTGGAGAATAAGGCAGCTGATGCTTTATCCAGATGTGTTGGGGAGCTTTAGGAGTTGGTTGTGTCCGCTCCACTGATGGTAGATTGGGAGGCCATTAAGGAAGAAAGCAGGTTGAATGAAGAATTGAGGAAGATCAGAGAAGATCTGAGGAAAGACAAGAGTAGACATCCTGGGTACTGCATTGAGGGGAAGAGACTATTGTATCAAGGGAGGTTTGTGATGCCGAGAACCTCCATCCATATTCCCCACTTGTTGCAGGAGTTTCATGGCAGCGCGGTCGGAGGCCACTCAAGAGTTCAGAAAACCTACAGGAGTCTAGCAGCTGAGCTCTACTGAAAAGGGATGCACAAAGATGTAGAAGAGATGGTAGCAAGGTGTGAAGTGTGCCAGAGAAACAAGTATATGACAATGGCTCCAGGAGGACTACTATAACCATTGACACTTCCAAACAAAGTGGATTTCATCGATGGCTTACCCAGATCAGAAGGATACACGGTTGTCCTGGTAGTGGTGGACAGACTCAGCAAATATGCACACTTCATCCTCTTGCGACACCCCTACACTGCGGTGTCAGTAGAAGCTGCATTTATCAGGGAGGTGGTGAGACTGCATGGGATTCCGGAATCGATTGTGTCTGATCGAGACAAAGTGTTCCTCAGCCAGTTCTGAAGGGAACTGTTCAGGATGCAAGGCACTGTTCTAAAGAGAAGCATCGCCTACCATCCACAGACCGACGGGTAAACTGAGGTGGTAAATCGAAGCTTGGAGACCTATTTGAGGTGTTTTGTGTCTGAAACACCACGAATGTGGGCAAAGTGGCTGCCTTGGACGGAGTATTGGTACAATACGTCGTACCATTCGGCGTCCCAGATGACCCCGTTTAGAGTTCTTTATGGCAGGGACCCACCACACCTTGTGCATTATGGAAAGGGAAGTACACCGGTGTCTTCAGTTGAGCAGTACTTGGAAGAAAGGGATAAGGTGCTGGAAGGATTAAAGAAACATTTGTTGAGAGCACAGCAGATTATGAAGAAGCAGACAGACTCACACAGGAGGGACATGCAATTTGAAGTGGGGGAGAAGGTATTCCTAAAACTACGACCCTACAGGCAGAGGACAGTAGCGAGAAGGAGAAATGAGAAGTTGGCACCGAGGTACTTCGGCCCCTATGAAGTGTTGAACAAGATCGGCGCAGTGGCGTATCGATTGAAATTGCCCCCATCAGCCACCATACATCCAGTTTTTCACGTATCTCAGTTAAGGAGAGCGATTGGAGAGCATGCAGTTAGTACGGAGTTACCAGTGACATTGACTGAGGAATTATAAGTGATATTAGAGCCTTTGGAGCTCGCAGGAGTAAGAATAGATAAAGATGGCAATAAAGAAGTGCTGATCAATTGGAGGGGTCTGCCCGATTTCGATGCTACTTGGGAGCCAATGGAGAGAATGAAAGAGCAATTCCCGTCCTTCCACCTTGAGGACAAGGTGAGTTTTTGGGAGGGGAGTATTGATATGCCGCCGGCCCAGGAGGGGCCGGCTGGACCGGTCCTGGTTTACTCCAGACGGGAGAAAACAACCAGCGAGGGGCGGAAGTCCTGTGGGCCCCATGAGGGGCTTAATGCAATTTTTGGGGGAAAATATTTGAAAGGGTGATTAGGTAATTTGTAATCCTCCTTTCATGTTAATTAGGGGGAATATGAGGGAATTAGGGTTATCTTGAATTTGAATCTTATTTGAGATATAGGTTTTATTCTTGGGCTCTTGGTGTTGCCGGAGATCGCGGAGAGTATTTCCTTCCTCTCGAATTGAAGGAAAATTGTATCTTTCTTTGTTGTCTTGCATCTACTATTGGAATACAAGAGATTTGCTTGGTTTTCTCTCAGATTTCTAGCATAACTCTCCTGTTTCTCTCTGTTTTGGGTTGTTTTCTGCTGTGGACAGCAATAATATTGCGGCAGTTTACTGATTTTGGCTAGGAATACTTGTGAATACAAGTGTTTCCTATCAGGTTGTTGCACTGGCACGCTGGTGCAATACAAAATAAGTGTTCCCACATCATGGATGGATGTGGGCAAAGAAACTGATTCATGAAATTAAAATTATGATAGAAATTTGGAATATATATTCTCTTACAGACAAATTAATATAATTAATAGATATTGTGATTCATAAGAAGATAAATATTATATGTATTTATAAAATTAAATTGTTTGGAGAAAAGAAAAGAGTTAATAATGCTTATATTCAAGTCATTAAGGATATGCATGTAGGAGTTGTTACTTGTGTTCAAACACAAGGTGGTTTGACCAAGTATTTTCCTATTTCAGTTAGATTATATCAATTATCAGCTTTATGCCCATATCGTTTTTCTTTAGTTTTGGATGTTCTTACTATACATTTGCAAGAGGATGTACCCTAGTGTATGATTTTTGCTGATGATATTTTTTTTATTGATAAGGCTAGAGAGGAAATTGAAGGAAAGATGAAATTAGGGAGTTTAACCTTAGAGTCTAAAGGTTTTCATTTGAGTATATCTAAAATTAAATACATGGACTGTAATTTTATTACTATTAGATCTAGTAGGGGGATTATGACTTTGGGCGATCTAGTCATTAATAAGAGTACACATTTTAAATATCTCAGGTTTATTATTCAAAATGATTGTGAGATAGATGAGGATATTTGATACGTCCTCTAAAAAGTATCTTGATCGGGCACAAATCTCGAGGCAAAATGAAGCTGGAAATTTTAAAATTTAAATTTGGGAGCATCTGAACTTTGATTTCAACAAACTTACAGTCAAACTGAGCGTCTCGGAATACGAACCCAACGACACCAAATTCGACTAAATCCGAGCCCAAATGAGTCCAAATCAAGGACCCAAAGCGCTATTGGAAGCTTCGTGCCACTGTTTGAGTTACCAAACGGTTTCCAAACATAACGAGCTTATAGTCGAATCGAGCGGCTCGACGAGACAAATCCAACGAGCCTAAGATCGCTAAATTCTGATATCATTAAGGTCTTCAAATGTCTGACAAACGGTCCATGAACAAGGGATTCAACATCGGCCGTCCATTCGAGCACTCCCCCATTACCCTTGATCTCTCACCTATTTATGGGCTATGCCACTCCAGAAAATCTATAATAGACCCCTCATTTCTCTTGAGAGGGGGACCCAAGCAAGAAGAGAAGAAGAGAAGAGAAGGAAGAGAAGAAAGAGAATGAAGAAGCTCCTCCTCGACCACCGCCGGAACTTCGCCGGACCACCGCAGGAGCCTCGCCGTACCACCGCCGGAGCCTCGCCGGACCACTGCCGGAGCCTCGCCGGACCACCACCTGAGGCCCTCACCTTCGTTAGAGGCCCTCACATTCGCCAGAGGCCCTCACCTTCGTCAGAGGCCCTCACCTTAGTCAGAGTACCTCACCTTCGTTAGAGGCCCTCACCTTCGCCAGACCACCATCTGAGGCCCTCACCTTCGTTAGAGGCCCTCACATTCGCCAGAGGCCCTCACCTTCATTAGACCATCACCTGAGGCCCGAAGTTCTGCCAAACCATCACCTGACGCCCGGACTTCTACCGAAGTTTCTCCCTCCAACTACGGTCGTTCGGACCTCCGTTGCCTATTATGGTCCTTCCGACCTCCATCAACAGACAATGGTTTTTCTGATCCCGATCTCCTGCCGACTATAGTCCTTCTGACCTCCGTCGCTTATTATGGTCCTTCCGACCTCCATCAACAGACAACGGTCTTTCTGACCCCGGTCTCCTGCCGACTACGGTCTTTTGACCTCCGTCGCCTACTATGGTCCTTCCGACCTCCATCAACAGACAACAGTCTTTCTGACCCCGGTCTCCTGCCAACTACGGTCCTTCGGACCTCTGTTGCCTACTATGGTCCTTCCGACCTCAATCACCAGACAACGGTCTTTCTGTCCCTAGTCTCCTGCCGACTACGGTCCTTCTGACCTCCATCGCCTACTATGGTCCTTCCGGCCTCCATCAAAAGACAACAGTCTTTTTGACCCCGGTCTCCTGCCAACTACGGTCCTTCGGATCTCCGTTGCCTACTATGGTCCTTCTGACCTCCATCACCAGACAACAGTCTTTCTGACCCCGGTCTCCTGCCGACTACGGTCCTTCTGACCTCCGCCGCCTATTATGGTCCTTCCGACCTCCATCAACAGACAACGGTCTTTCTGACCTCGGTCTTCTGCTGACTACGGTCCTTCGGACCTCCGTCGCCTTCTATAGTCCTTCCGACCTCCATCAACAAACAACGGTCTTTCTGACCCCGGTCTCCTGCCGACTACGATCCTTCTGAACTCCATTGCCTACTATGATCCTTCAAACTTCCATCACATGAAAACGGTCTTTCCGACCTCCATCCTATCGATTATGATCATGCCGACCAAATAAACATGTCTACATTGTAACTCCTACCATGTAATGCGCTCTATATGATGTACATTTGTACCATCAATCCAAGGCCTTCTCCCAAGGAAGGGCCTCATTTGTAATTGACAGCAAATACTAGTGGATTCATTCAAACTGGGCCCGGCCCCGTAGTTTTTCCCCCTTTTCAGGAGTTTTCCACGTAAAAACTCTGGTGTCTCTTATGAATGCTACACCCTCTTTCTTATGTGCTTGTGTGCTGGATCTTCGTACAATGCTAAGACGTTAAACTATATATTTCTCTACCGCTGCGAATATTCCAGGACGCAACAATATTATTAGTAGAATTCAAGTTAAATGGTTGAAGTGAAAGAATGCATTGGGCATGTTGTGTGATAGAAAGTACCCCTCAAACTTAAGAGAAATTTTATAAGATGCTGGTGAGACCTGCCATGCTTTATGGTGCAGAATGTTGGCCATTAAAAGAGAAACATAAAATTAAGTTAAGTGTTGCTGAGATGCGGATGCTTAGGTAGATGAGTGGTTTCACTCTTAGAGACATAATGCGAAACGAGTATATAAGTGAAAAGGTTGGAGTAGCTCTAGTGGTAAATAAGATTAGAGAGAGTCACCTTACATGGTTTGGACACATAAAACTTAGGCCTAGTCTAATGATATTCTAATAGAAATGTGAAAATGCTTATGAGATCAATGAATTTGTTACCTTACTAAATCTTTTAATATAATTTTGAAGACCAAAAAGATGCCATAGAGTGAAGAAGTGAGTTAGTTCATATTTTTAAGAATAAAGGTGATGCATAAAAGTGTATGAATTGTAGAGGAATTAAGTTAATGTGTCATACATTAAAATTATGGGAGAGTAATTGAGATTAGGTTATGATGTGATACTAATGTTTCTTAAAATCAGTTTTGATTCATGTCGGGTAGGTCTACCGTGTAAGCTATACATTTGTTGAGAGGTTTGATGGAGAAGTATAGAGTGAGCAAGGAGGATCCATATATGATATTTAATGATTTAGAGAAAGAATATGATAAAGGTCCAAGATAAGTAGTCTGGAGAGTTCTAGAAAAGAAAGGAGTTAATAATACTTATATTCAAGTCATTAATGTATATTCCAAGATAAGTGCTCTTGAGAGTTCTAGAAAAGAAAGAAGTTAATAATGCTTATATTAAAGTTATTAATGTACATTAGAAGATAAGTGCTTTGGAGAGTTCTAGAAAAGAATGGAGTTAATAATGCTTATATTCCAAGATAAGTGCTCTGTAGAGTTCTATGAAAGAAAGGAGTTAATATGCCGGATAAAAAAAAAAAAAGGAGTTAATATGCTGGGTATGTCTACCATTTAATGTATATTGAAGCTATCACTTGTGTTCAAAATAAAAGGGGGTTTGACAAAGTTTTTTTTTTTAATTTCAGTTGAATTACATCAAGGATCAACTTTAAGCTCATATCTTTTTGTTTTAATCATTGATGTTCTTTCTAGATATTTACAAGAGTATGTATCCTAATGTATGCTTTTTGCTGATGATATTCTCCTAGTTGATAAGACTAGAGAGAGATAGTTGAAGGAAAACTTGAATTATGGAGGTCAACCTTAGAGTCTAAAAGTTTTCATTTTGAGTAGATCTAAAATTGAATACATAAGTGTAATTTCAGTAGTACTAGATCTAGTAGTGTTATTGTGACTTAGGGTGATCAAGTCATTAAAAAGAGTGCACATTTTAGATATCTCGAGTCTATTGTTCAAAGCGATGGTGAAGTAGATGGGGACATTATTAGTAGAATTCAAGTTTGGTGGTTGAAGTGAAGGAATGCATTGGACTTGTTGTGTGATAGAAAAATACTCGTCAAACTTAAGGGAAAAAATTATAAGATGGTGGTGAGACCTACAAAGCTTTATAGCTCGGAATGTTGGCCATTAAAAGAGAAGCACAAAATTAAGTGTAGTAGAGATAAGAATGCTCAAGTGGATGAGTGGTTTTATACTTGGAGACAGAACGCGAAATGAGTATATACGTGAAAAGGTTGTAGTAACTTACGTGGCAGATAAGATTGTCTTAGATGAATTGGTCACATAAAACGTCGGCCTTCTGATGATCCGTTTAAGACAGTAGATGTGTTAAGATCTAATAGAGGCAGACCTAAAAAGGCTTGATTAGGAAGTATTAAAAATGACTTTTTAATTATATTTAAATGAAAATTTGATTCTTAATAGAACACAGTGGAGAAAAATGATTCATATAACTGACTCCACGTAGTGGGATAAAGGCTTGATGTTATTGTTGTATTGCCCAACATTTTAATCCATTTATTGAAACTGGTATAGCTTATCTTTTTTTCTTCTTGATATTCCCTTATATTGTAGTATTTTCAATGCACGTCCATATCAGTCTCGCAACATCAACTGTAGCAATTATATTCTCATCCATATCGTGAATCTTTGATGCTTCAAATCCTTCTATTAATCAGAGATTTCCTTAAGCCTACGTTCCATCATCTTCTTCCATAAATTCCTACATCATTGTTATGTTGGATAATTACATAAAGAAAAAAATTTTCTAATATGGAAAAACTTACTAGAAGAATTTAACTGTACTTGAACTTTGTTTGTTATAATCCTTTTTACCTCTTCAAGGGGAACATATAAGATTCGGTGAATCATTTCGTTGTCAAGGCCTCTTTTGAACATGGAAATCTCCCAGAGCAATGAATTTTAGCCTCATTTATCTATCTACTTCTGTCTTTCTAAAAATTTTATTGAATGCTTGTAGCTTCTTTTTTGACAATTTATAGATCCTTCAAGATTCAGATTAGTCCGTGAAACATCCTTTGTTAAAGAACACACAACTTTGTGGGACAGGCATCCTATTCTGCTTTATTTTGTAAGTAAAATATTCTCTCTCAACATTGTCATCAATATACATAATGACTCACATTATTTTTTGAGTTTTGGAGCAAGTTGTGGTAGAAATTTTATGCTTAACCAGAAGTATTAATTCACTAGCTTGCTTTTCATAGAGGATCTGACATTCTTTTTAATTTTTCTGACATAAAATGAATATAAACCTGCAGCACAGTACACTTGGTTTAACTTTTTCCCCATGATTTTTTTGTACTCTTGTGTTTATTTTCTGGTTAGCTAATTTTCTGAAGGGTGGTAGTCAAGATTACAAATGTCCTAAGAAGGTGATGGAATTAAGATACGATCTCCTGTATAAAAGTTACTTATTGCATTATGTAAATTTTGAAGAAAAAGGCTTTAATTATATAAAAATAAATCATTGCCTGATCTAGTTTACTTCTACCGTAACAAATATTATCATTGAATTATTTATTTTTAAAAATATTTATAAAAAAAATTGGGTGAGGATATCGTTACTAAAATTTGGCCAAGATTTATTTTGAAGCCCTTGGATTTACTTTACTTTGAAATGAGTGCAAAACAAGACTTAGATTGATTACTGTCTATATACTTTCCTCTACGGGTAAGTACAATCCTAGTCTAAATTATAATTTTTTAACCTCATTAAGTCAATGATTTAGGCTTCGTTTGGGATAGCTTTTTTACTGCTTCTTAAAGCAGCTTTCTAGTTAAAAAAATTTAGTTTTTGTACTAAAAAGCTGTTTTAAGAAGCATTAAAAATGCCGTCCTAAACGAAGCCTTAGTTGAAAAAAAAAACTAATTTAGACAATCTATAAGTTATTGATTTTTGCCAAAATAAAAATATAATTGATAATCTTATTATTCTTTATGAAAACTATTATAAACAATTTATAAGATCTCGATTTTTTGTAAAATAAAAATACAATTGGTCATCTTACAAGTCTCTTAATATCTCCCAACAACTATAAGTTACAATGATTTAACAAATATTATGCTCACAAATTGATTTGATAAACTTCATCTCTTGATAGATAATAAAAATGTGAAATCTAATTTATAGTAAATTAAATTAGATAAATATGGTCATTGTTTTAGTGTGAAGATTTTTCTAGATTAAGGCGTTGGCCTTGATCTTAGAATGATTGGGAAGCTTATCATTTTTTGAAGAAGAATTGAATAGCTTCCATTAAGGGGGATCCATCAATCTTCCATGAGTTCATAAAAAAATTACCCCTAAAACCATAAGAACCTAGGCATTTATCTTTCATAATATTGAATAAGACATATTTGCTATCATCACTGGAGGAAGGTGCAGCAAGGAGATTACATTCTGCAATAGACAAATTATAATCAACATTCTTGTAGATATTCTTGAACCAACTTTTTTAGGTATACATCTTTTATCTCACTAGTACCTTTATATGTAAAAATGAGCTTGTCCCATATCTCCTTTGTTACTCTAAGTAATAAAATTCTTATATAATCATCAGATCATAAAGCATAATGAAGAGTGTTGTAGGCCTTAACATTTAATTTATACAATTTCCTTTCGGTTGCAGTATTTTCCTCCAAGGATTTTCAATTTTTATTAACTTCAACAGTTGTGTGATATTGATGTATATACATGTGCCACACATGTGCATGTCAGCCTCCTAGAAATATGCTAACCCTATTCTTCCAATAATCAAAGGGCATATTGTCAAGCAGTGGTGATCTATATGTAGATTAGCCTTCAAGTAAAGAACCCTTGGAAAACTCTTGTGACAGTGTATGTATGGATCTACTCTAGGTTTTTTTACTAGAAGAAATAAAATTAAGCCTTGACTAAAATACCAAATATGGGATGGCTATGGCTCCCCAAGAGAAGGTGAATTATGCTTTTTGAAAAATCTATTTTCTTTTGAATCAAATGTGGAATATATAATTTCTTCTAATTAAAACTCCACACAATTTTAATGATATTTGGAAATGAGATGCTAGATTAAAAAAAAGTTAATGAAAGAGTAGACACTATAGTTTTATGTGGTTCAACCACCAACCCTGCTAATGTCCTAGCCAATAGCCGGGCTAGGATTCCAATATCCCTAAAGTTTGTCTTACAAATTTCACTTCTCAATAATTAGAAAAGTTCAATACAATATAAGTACTCTTCTCCATGAGCAAATACCAGTTCAATCTAAGTTATAGTTTTTGAACCACACTAGGCTAACAACTTGGGTAAAAAATAAATAAAAACTAATCTAGACAATTAATAAGATCTCAACTTTTTGCAAAATAAAAATATAATTGGTGATCTCACAATCTTTTATGATCGCCCAACAATTATGAGCAAGTTACAGTGATTTAACAAATATTATATTCACAATTGAATTTGATTAACTTCATATTTTGATAAATAATAATTTATTATCAATTTTAAATAAATTTGAAAACTAATCTCTAGTGGATTAAAACGATCTTGCTTTGAAATAATTTTGAAGAAAACGAAAAACAATGTCAAGGCTCTTTTTTAGTTTCATAGAAAAATATGTACTGAAAAACTTACTAATGATTAAAACCTTTGATGCAAATATTCACTTACAAAGTTATTAAAATTAAAACCAAATGATCTATATCATGCAACTATCAAGGTAAAATATCGAAAAAAAGAAAGAAAGAATAACTCCAATAAAATCAAAACAATGATCTTTCAGTCACTTCAATCACGATGAATAATTTTGCTCTTGAAACCTTGAATGTTCCCATAAGAACTTGTTATCCAAGGGAAAAAAGAGAGATTTTGAAAGCAATAGAAGCAGCCCTTGGAATGAAAAATTGGATCGTGAGAGCAAGTGAACAAATATTATGCTCATGAGTTAATTTGATTAACTTCAAATTTTAGATAAATAATAATTTATTATTAAATATAAATAAATATGAAAACTAATATGTAGTAGATTAAAACAATTTTGCTTTGAAATAATTTTGAAAAAAACGAAAAACTAAATCAAAGCTATTTTTGAGTTTTTTAGAAAAATAAATAATGAAAAACTTATGAATGATTAAAACCTTTGATGCAGATATTTTAAAATAAAACCACCTACAAAGTTCTTGAAATCAAAACTAAATGATCTATATTATGCAAAGATCAAGGTAAAATATCTAGGAAAAAAAAGAGAGAATAACCACAATAAAATTAAAACAATGATCTTATAATCACTTGAATCACAGTCAATAATTTTGCTCTTGAAACTTTGAATGTTGCCATAAGAGCTTGTCATCCAAGAGAAAAAAGAGAAAGAATTTGAAAACAATAAAAGCAGCCCTTGTAATGAAGAATTAGACCATGAAAGCAAGAGAAACTAGGATTTCTTTACTCCGCCTCCGCTCTCCCCCCTCGTTGTTTAGAAGGATTAATTGTTATATAATTTGTTATATAATATTCCTATTAATTAGCAATGAATTGACTTGAATTTCATAGCAATCAAGTCAATATTCAAAAGGGAAGGGTCAACAAAGAAAATTGAAAGGGCAAATTACTTAAATGTTTTTGATATTTGATTTGATTGATTTGAAGTAAGTGTTTCAAATTAAACATTTACAAAAAGGTTTTCTATTAAATTAAAACTAAGTATAATATTTAAAAAAAATTATTCCAAAAAAAGAATAATTTATAGAAAACAATTTGAGAAAAATAACATTACATTTTATGATAACTAGAAAATACCATATATGAATTTTAATTCTGAAAATAATAAATACTTAATTTCCCAAAATTGCATTATCATAAAAATATGAATTGATATATGATTTTGACTCTGATCAATTCTAGATCTAGCTAAAGTAAAATCAGAGACTGAAAATGAGTGTATAAAAATTATTACTTTTTGATAATAAATATAAGAAATGTTTAATTAATTTTAATTAGATATAAAAATTTTAAAATACATCAACTTTAAATCTAATTTTTGCAAAATTTTGTACACAAAATTCAATTTTCTTCAATTGAATAAAAATATTTTTTTTGGGCAAAATCTAAAATGCTTAAGTGAACTTATTTTGTTGAGTCATATAATTTATTCTATATGAACCTCAATGATACTAACAACCTTATGTAACCTTGAAACTCATGTCTCGAGCTTCATTGCATTTGTCATGAATATGCTAATGTGATTTCATGGCTGCTTGAATGCACATATTATGCAACCTATGGTAGTGTATTGTGTGTTAAACAGTCTTGGTTCAATGATTCTCTTAACACTTAATAAACATATTAGAGTCTTCAATTATATATTTATTATCATCAAAATCATAATGCTAAACCTTGAAGCTCATGAGGCTACCATTAAAAATCAAACTTTACGAATTTTTGGTTAGAATATCTTGACTGAGTTTTTCTGTTTTTAATTTTTTATTATATCATTTGATGCTCTTCTAGTTATTTGGTATTGTCAACTTTGCATGTAATGCTTATGTTTGTTAAGCTTTTCATTGAAATTTGTTTTATTATGCTTATGTTACAGGTTTGTTTCTTCCATCAATTTTTTAGATCTGTTCGAAAAGCAGATTACCTTACTCTACGTCATGGTTTCATCAACGTGAGTTGCAACAAACATGTTATTTTTATTTTGTCTTATGTATAGTTTGTATCTCTTATTGCCAGAACATGTTTTCAGGTCCATTTGGCTTCCGGAAGCAAATTTAATTTCCGAAAATATATACAAAGGTCACTGGAAGACGACTTCAAGGTAGTAGTTGGAATCAGGTACTGGAAGTTACTAGCTCATTGGTTTCTAACCTTTGATTTGTTCACCCATCCGTAAAATAGTATTTGACACCCAAATGATAGTAGTTTGGGAGCTTTCTTACTGAGAATCTTAAAGCATTTTGTCTTAGGACTGCAGTTCATTGTTATTAATGTCACCTTTGATTATTCTTTATTTTCTATTATTAGGCTCATTCTTATGTTTTTCCAGTCCTCTCCTGTGGGCTTCTGCTGTTGTCTTTTTGCTGCTTAATGTTCACGGCAAGTAATACTATTAAGCAGAATTTTGAACGCAGTATTCAATAAGCATATTAGCTCTCTTAGATTCGTTTAAATCTGTTAACTTCTTTTGTTTAAACAGGATGGAAAGAACTATTTTGGTTGTCACTACTTCCCCCAATTGTACGATCCATATAAACCGTTGATCTTAAACAATAATTGGACTGTAACAAACTCTTCAAAATTTTACTTGTCGTCCACTTCTGCAGATTCTCTTGGCTATTGGGACAGATCTACAGGCTATAATTGCTAAGATGGCAATTGAAATAAAAGAAAGACATGCTGTTGTTCAAGGAATTCCTTTGGTTCAACTAAGTGATAATCATTTTTGGTTTAAGAATCCCGGCTTGATTCTCTTTTTAATACATTTCACATCGTTTATGGTTGGTTCCTGTTTTCCTTGCTATTAAATTCACCTAAATTTACCTATCTTGTAGATTATACTCTTTATCATTATTTTTTGGATCTTTTGGGTGGCAGTTTAAGTTTCATTTATCATCATATGCTATTTGCAATATAATTGTTCTCATGACTTGATTATCTGATTATGCAATTTTTTTTTTTCAAGCCTGACATTTAAAAATATTCTATGCAGAATGCATTCCAATTAACGTACTTCTTCTGGATCTGGGTATGGAAATTGTCCTAAATCAAGTATGCTATTATTTCCATGTCTTGATTTTTATTTAAACATAACTAAAATTTTCTCCTAAATTGTCCTTGTATAGTTTGACTACGGCTTGAGATCTTGCTTCCATCAAAATTTCAGGTTAATCATCACACGGGTCGTGCTTGGGTAAGTTAATTCCTTATTTTTTCATTTGCCATGGACTACGTTGTATGCGTGGAGCCTTCAAATAGATTGAAATGGTAGCAATTATCAACTGCACCTTTTCTTATTAGATATTATTATTATTATTTTTAACATCATTTTAATTTTGAGAGAGCATGGTGATAGAGCTGCTTTAGAAAATGGGATTGTTGAAAATCACAGAAGTGGAATTAGATGAACAATGGGCAATCTTGTGGGGAAAATTATTCTCTTTTTATTCTGAATTCCTTCAACAAGTAGATAGAAGGCTTCCTCTCTTATAGCGTATGAAAATTTGAAAAATTTCCCCGCAACTGTAATCTAGATAGCGGTTGTACATAGGTTTGTCAATTGAGTTGAGTGGATAGCACTTGATTAGTTGAAGATGCTGGTGGGAAAATAAGTTGGCATGTGCTTCCTCCATTTTTGTATGCAATCAACCTTTCTTTATAATGTTGTTGGTTAGATGAGTAAATTGAAGAGTTCATAATGTGTACATTAATCTTTTGACAATAATTGTATGCAATTGAAAGTCATTTTGAGAATGACCTAATATCCTGCATAAGTAATTACTTAATTTTTTGGTATAGTTTATGCATAGTTGAGTGAATGCTATCAACTAAATTGAGCCATTAGTTTAGGTTAAACCAAGAGATGTGTGGTCATGAATCATCACTAAGTAGTTTTAAATCGGCATTTGGGCTTGACCATTGTATTGGTTCGGACCAACCTTGAAGTTTATGGATCACTCATGGGACATTTGTTTTATAAAGAATTTTGAAGGGGTGATATTTCTTGAGTGAGCATCTGTTACAGCAGGAGGAGGCTGGGTGGAATCAGGAAGGGAGCCATGGGGAGGTTCGGCTAGAGTTGTTGGGCCCAGTAGAGCTGTCATGCATTACAGAAGGAGGAGAGATCATGGGAAGCTATTTAGGAAGGTTTTCTAATTATGTTTATTGTGTTTAGGATGGTTTTAATTGTTTAGAAAGGTTTCCTAAATTATGTTTATGTTATTTAGGAATGTTTTATTTATGTTATTCTATGCTAGGGCTATTTAAGAGATTTTTTTTTCTAGGGTTAGGGCATGAGATAATTTTTGTGTTTGTCGTTGTTTTATTTTGGAGATCTTCCAAGTGGCGTCTAGGGTTCATGGGAGAGCTGATCTACCTCTCGAATAGTAGATCAATCGTATCTTTCTATCATATTGAAGAGATATTCATATTTATGCCCAAATCTTTGAATTCCTACATTTTTTTATTGCCTACTTGCTGTTTTTAATTTCAAGACGCATTAAATTAATATTAGAGCGAGGTTTTGGAAGAGATGGCAGCAAAGAAGATGGATGCTTTGAAAGGCGAAGTGGAGGAAATCAAAACCGGGATTTAGGAGTTCTCAACCATTGAAGAAAGATTTTCAACCATTTTAGGAAAGTTTTCATCCATGGAATACCGATTTGGAGGGCTAGAGGAGATGATGAGGAAGCTCTTGGAGATGCAATAAAACACTCCATCGGTGGTTCCAATGGCTTTCCCTAACCAAGATTTGACCGGGATTTTCTTGTCCAAATTAAAGGGAAAGGAGATTGGATAGGAGTTATGCGAGACATGTTTCTATTATCAAGAGCCAACTCCTGGGCTCCGATATAGGGCGAATCATGGTTTTTGGATGAGGGGACAACAAGGAGGGAATTTTTTGTTGGAGGTAGTAGGGTGGTTGACCACTATGGGAGGCATTTTTGGCAAGGGGAGTGGGCCATCAAAAAAGGAGGTGGTCAATAGCCACCTCCTAGGGCTCCGATAAGGGGCAGATTAGGGTTTTCGGATGGGGAGGATGGGGAGATAGCAGGAAGGGAGTTTCGTGGTGGAGGTGATGGGGTGGCTGACCACTATGAGAGGTCTTTTGGGCAAAGAGAGTGGACAACTAGAGAAGCGCGGGGACAAGCTAGACATGGGGATTAGGTCATGTGAGGCAGGTGGAAGAAAGATGAGATTCTAACCCTCGATACACGGGGGAAATATGGAGGGATCACAATAACCGCTACACTAGAGAAGGAAGAAGCTATTGGGGCGGTGGTAATGCTAGGGCGAGGAAGTTGAAGATGCTGGTATTTGAAGGGAAGGATGCCCATGGGTGGGTATATCGGTTGGAGAGGTATTTCGCGGTGACTAGGTTGAGAGAGAAGGAGAAGCTTACAGCCACAGGGTTATATCTGGAAGGGAAAGCCCTCTCTTGCTTCCAATTGGAGGCTAGATATCTAATCCGTTCGTGGTTGGAGTTTAAGGATTGCTTGTTAGAACATTTCCGTACCATCAGGAAAGAGACCTAGCCGAGCAAGTCCTTGCCTCGACTCAGGAGGGGACCATCATGGAGTATAGGGAGAGATTTGAGTTGCTCCAAATGATCGGATCAATCTCGATCTCCCTCTCCCACACCCATCCATAAGCCCTCTGCCAACCTAGCTCTACACAACTGATCCCTCTCCTTCAACCTCCAGCCCATCTTCTTCACACCAGAGTCGTCGGCTTCACGATCTCCACTCCACTCGATCAGTTCGCCTCCTACAACAATCGAGATCTCTTGGTAATCTCTTTGTTATTTTTATTTATTTATTATATTAATATTGATTATTAATAATATTTATTATTATTAGCATTATTATTATTATTATTAAATATTATTGTATGTGTGTGTATAAAGAAAAATACAAAAAATTAAAACAGATAAGAAATGGAAAATGACAAAAAAGGGAGAAGAAAAATAAATAAAAAAGTAAAAAATAGACATTTTGCTCATTTTTTGTCGACGTCATCTTGACATTGCTGTTGGCATCATTTGCGAGGTATAATGCTTAAACTTGAAGACCTTCAAAATCTCGTCCTCAGTGCTGGTGGTGCGTCGGGAAACCATCTATATATGCTTCTTTTAACGTTGTAGGAGGGAACCTGATACAACACTTACAGTGAGGCCAATAGGCTCTGAACATGCTTTTCCTAGCATGACAGGCATAATTTTAAGTACCCGTGTACGAGCTTTAGTGCTTGCAGGGAAAAACTGCATTTCAAATAGATACCTTTGAAGATCCATACACACTTTTCTTAGCATGGTGGGGTTGAAGAGCATGACCGCGGTGTCGTTCGACACCTACCATGCATGCTTTTCTTAGCGTGGTGGGAAAATTCAGCTCCCTAAATTTCTCTTAAATGTGCGAGACGTCGGGATGTGCGAGACTTCGGGATGCTATTAAAATTTTCCATGAACAAAGGACCTAACTTGAATAATAATATAGGGGACCTGAATGGGGCACAAGGAACAGAGCATGAACTGAACAACAGTGAATGGACCCTAAACTCTAAATTCACAATTAATTTGAAAATACAAATGCTAAATAACAGTTCAAGTCATTCAAATAAACATGAATGAACAAACAGGGAACTTGCGACAGATGAGATTCCAAGCACTGCTTGTGTGCAAACAAAGATCAAGTAATTAATGTGCAATAATCATATCAATAGTATCCTGCAAGCAAGAGGAACAATAATGAATGTAGCATACTGACAATCAACAGTATTATGTAAATGAACATGTTAAACCTATCTGCAACTGATATACATGCAATAGTTCCTACGAACACTGAAAGAGGTACAAGTGAGTGTAGCAACTCGTCAACTAATAAGTGCAGGGAAATCAAAGATAAATGATGTTACTGGTAATCAACAGTAGCATATAGATGAAAATGCTAGACATGCAATGATTATAAAAATATCCTCACGGTAAATGTCAATCAAACATTTAGCCAATGCATAAGCTTCCTGCAGATGAGTACACGACCCTGCTTGCAATCAATAGTAACTAGTTGACAAATAAGTACCTCAACTTGTTTATGAAGAGCAACAACAAATGTAACGACCTGTCAGCTAATGTGCATAGAGCAATCAATGATGAATGTAGCTCAACTGGTAGCCTACATCAACATGATAGCGAAGAACAAAACCCACCTGGAAATCATAATGCTATATGCATAGGTGTACATGTAGCATGTAGCAGATGTCAGGGTATTCATGTAGTCAAAAGTAGCCAATCTTTCAGTAAATACACCAATATCCTGCAAGCAAAGATGATCTATTTGCAATAGATACAAACACCTACGAGCTGCTGTAGGAATCTCGTCATACGTGCTACGTGCCATTCATAGGCAAATGTATTGATCCCTCGCAAGTAGAAGCAATTAATATACATCGAATGTAAACACGTACGAGCTGCTATAGAAAGCCCTTGTAATTAACAATCATGCTGAGAAGAAGCATACTCAGTGTACATTGGACTTGGAAGTTTTATTAATCAAGTACATCTAAGTCCTCCAATTGACAACTCTAGAAACTCTGATAAGTGATAGTTGGAATAAAAGCCACTCGGTGTAAGGAGAAAACCCGCCGATGTATTACCAAAGGAATGTCCTAACTATGACACTAAGCATATAAGATTGAATGATTCTGTAGTGTCAAAGAATGATTAGTTGAAAAGACGTTTCGATGGGAGGGCACACCAAAGTTCAGTCGGATGGAAGTACCATTGAGACTTATATATGCTATCATCTTCGCAGAAATATTGAGGCTTCTAGAGAAATGTCGCATTATTTGAATAAAGGACAAATAGTCGGAGATCAAGCTTCACAACCTAATGTCCTACACTTGCACAATAAAATGTTGCAGTTGTGGGTTGAAGGGAGCTGCTTCTAGTTGCCATGTCAAAGACTGTGGGAGAAACTTCCATGTCTCGTACACATCAGATACTAGAATGTCATTGGAATATCAAAACTTATCTTGTGTCTTGTCCTATTCATGCTTTGAGGAGACTATCTTGTGACAAATTGAAGACGAGGAGAGCCAACAGTGCATCAGTCGAGCCTCTGGTCTCGGGCTCTCGTTAGATTATGATACCTCATATGTCACAAAATGACCTCATGCAATTTGGATGTCCTCGTCTGGTCTAAGCAAAGGATTGGATGATTCGTGGATTTGATCTCTCGAAGGTCGAGAAGATCGAGCTTGCATTAGAACAATGCATGGTTTAAAATTGCGCAATATGAGGCTTGCCTTGAGGCCCGCCTTTGCGCAATTCCAGTAAAAAACGCCTCGATGCTTACGCCTCGAGCTTTTTTTATGAGGCTTGCGCCTCAACTTGGTTGAGGCCCGCCTTGAGGCCCGCCTCGCCTCACTGGCATGAGGCTTACGCCTCAAGCTATATATATTAAAACTTACATAAATCTTGAAGTAAATGCCCGACATTGGACTCTATAGGAGAGGGGGAAGGGGAGAGAACAGTTCACCATAATGATGATTCAAATGAAGAACCCCTTAGCGATGACAGTGCTGATGACTTATGAGTTCTTATGTGATATGTCATTGCTATTTATTTTTGAAATTTGGAATTAGATGTTAATGAAAAGAATACTGGGATTTGGGAAAGATAGAATTTTGAGTTGAACTATATTTCATGTTGTGTTATTATTGAGATATTTTGATTTCACTTCATATCTTATGTTTTTTTATGTTTTATATTATTCACTCATTAGTATATAAAAAATTTGATCATTTTAAATTTGATCATTTTATGTTTACGCAATCTTTTGATTTTGAGGCTTACGCCTCAAAACGCCTTGAGGCTTACGCCTCATCTCACGAATGAAAAACGCCTCAATACCTGAATACGCAATTTTAAAAATTGGAACAATGAAGTATCTCATGGCTATTCTGGATGAAATGTTATGATTCACCTGTAAGAAATATCAAGAAATCTATAGTAAAGACTACGGGCCATTGATGGACTGAAGCAGTAAACTTACAGCGCTAGGTCATCACACCAGACAAATCAAGTTACTTGCAAATGACAGGTGGAAGACCTTGATGCATCATGCAATGCATTTGCAGACAGAAGTACATCTCTACGGGCTGAACATTAAAGAAAGTAGCGACATGCATCAGATAAAATGAGTTAAATTGCATCATCGATACATGATAAATAAAGCCTAGCGTAGCACATTACTGCCGAATTCGTACCACTCATACGAGTGGACAGAAAACGTTTATAAATTCTCAAATGAAACCCATCACATTTCTCAGGAACAATCATTTGCATAGCTGAATATTGCAAAAATAGCCCCTATGCATTGAAATGCGCACAAATAGCTTCATATTCCTATAAAATACACTTAATGATGTCAATATTTAAAATGAAAATATCACGCAAAATGCATGTAAAATCATACACCCGCATGGGCCGTGGCGAGTGTGTTGTAGGTACACACGTGACGTTTGAGGATGCTGCACGGATTAAGAAATAAATTGAGATTGGAACCTGATCCTATGTCGACAAATTAACAAAGTCGACAAGGTTCAATCAACAAAAATGAAATTTCCTATGGAAACCCCAATAATGGTAGTGTTGATTGAAAATCTCAACTCGAGGGAACCCCAAATATTTAAAATGCCTCCCAAATGCCCATAAAATTTAAAATCCCAAAATACCAAAATTTAAAAATATTTAAAATTAAAATAAATCATCAAACATTAAAAGAAAATATCTATCCATCTCCGTAAAAGTTTGCCAGAATGAGCAAATTAAAAATTATTTCAGTTTACAAAAAGCTAATGTATGGTCGAGAATATCAATAGGATTAATTCTCAATCAGTCTCTTGTCAGTAAGGACATGGCACATGTACTTTAACCGGTGGTTTCACCGCCAAATGACACCACACTGATGGTTTCTCCATTAAATGGAACCACTAGTAAACGGTTTTTATCAGGACCCTTTAACCAAGTGATTTTACCACCAAATGACACCATTATATTACGGTCATGGTCAAAGCCCATATGTTCCCCAATGGCGTTAAATCATTGAGCAATAAATCAATAGGATATAATCGATAGGGCACAAAGCCCTCTGTCAGCTAAGATGGATTCCAATTTGTCCCCTTAGATAAATATTAACCCCATGTCTACAAAGTTCCTTTGGATGATGCAACCCATGACTGTCGACAAGGATCTTTCTGTCAGGTTGGGTCGATTAGCTCCTCTGACTAGGTAGATTAGGAACCATGATGACTCGGGACGATGGAATCATGGGATCTTGATCAAGCTCATCATCATTCCCCCACCATCCGCTTTAAGTATGAGGTGGTGAAATTTCTATTTTTAAATGTTAAATTCTCAAATAAATAAACCATAGTGCTACTATACACCATATACTATGTATCTGTTTGACGACTATCCTTAATCGAAAGTTCTCTGTCGTTATCAGAAGGGTAATTAACTATAGAGGCTTGCGCCTATAAGAAACCAGAACTCATATCATAAAGTTCTCGCAAAATGAGGGAGAAATCTCTGGGTAGTGTCTTATTTAAAACCCAATCTGCCTTATGAAAAATTTCCTCGGAACATAAAACCCCCCTCGAAAACCTGAAGATGAAATAAAGAGGCGTTGAGAAGAGGTTGGGGCGCGAATTTTAGAAGCCCACATATACAAAAATTAAACACTCACAAAAAAAAGTTGTAGGAGATTTGAAAAACTTTTTATTTGGAAAAGAGAAAAAATCACGAGGTCTGACCCAATTGCAATAATCCACTATAGATTTGGAGATGTACAAATCCTCCCTTTTTCACAATTGAAAAAGAAGAGATTATGTTGGAAACAATGGACTGATTCCCATTGTAGGGATTATAAAAATCTGGTGTCTATAAGTGTACAATTAAAAACCAAAAAATAGGATTAAATATTGATAGAGTTTGGACATGTGAAGACATCTACTTGTAGTTGTTGTCAGTGGTGATAGCCGTGAAATGCAATAGAGTTTTTTTGTTCTCTTTGCTCTCCCTCCCCCTTTTCTATAGAGAATGAGATCTTATTTATAGCTTTTTTAAGATGGACATTTTGATACATTTGGCCAGAATAAAAAACACTCCGTCGTACGGATCATATTGATCCCTTTAATAAATAAAAATAATAATGAACTACTCACTCATTTCTGGCAAAAGAAAATACAAACTTCTTGTACATGTACGACTTTTTTCTTCCAGACCCGAACTATCTCTCTCCTTTGGCTTTACTAGATGAAATGAAATCAACTTTTATCTCACACAAGGAGTCGCATTTGTCTGCTCACGATCACTCTTGAATCCGCTTGCGCTCAAGTTGTAGTCGTCTGCTCGCTGGCTCGCTGCTTCGCTCGCAAGCTCACTTACCTGTTGCTTTGCTTGCCCGGTGTTTTGCAAAAAGGGACTAGTTTGATTGAACCGGTACAAAATGGTTATTAAAAGTAACGCAAAGCTTTCATTGTCCTAATTCATCGAAGATACTAGCAAATAAAGCCTCAACTATGTCACTTGATTATAATGTAGTAAAAGAACAGGTCTGATCTCGGGTATTTTTTTTTTTTAATATAGGCAGGAGAAGTACTGCAATGCACTTAAGGCTTATTTTGGTTTAACTTTTAAATTTTTATTAGCTGGTTAAACCACCATTTACTAGGATAATGTTGTTTGGAGGGAAGAAACATGATATCATTTCCAACAATTTGTTTGAATTTACTAATTCAACAGCATGAGAATGGTTGCAGCCCATAAATCAACTTTTATTTGTGGAAAATGCCCATTTAACCCGCTTGTGTTTACCCCATGTCAACCCATTACATGTTTTTCATTCCTTTTTCTTTTTCTTTTAATTATTTAAATCTTTTATTTCAATAAAGCATAATATTTAATCATCATTAAAGAGGGGTTGAGGAGGGCTAAATTTGAGTGGGATGGGCAAATATTGTTCTTTATAAAAATCCGCCTAGAAGTTTAAACTAGCAGTGTTCTTACACAAACAGAGTCCTGATAAACTAGTTCACAAGAGACCGAAGTGAAAATTAAATGTTCTTCTTTGCATCTCAATATCTGAACTTAATTTATCTCATAAAAATATGGCTTTTCAACAGCTAATTTTATTGTTGTTGGGTTCTTTCCAGGGTGATTGTCCAATTCATGTGCTGCTACGTTACTCTTCCTCTTTATGCACTTGTATCTCAGGTATATTTCTTCCCTTTCTGCATCGCTGTGCAAACTTTAAACACATATGTTCATGTACCATATATTCTACAGGTTTGTAAAAATATCAGGCTTCATTTGGGACAGTTATTTTACTGTTTTTAAAACAGTTTTCTAGTACAAAAGTTTCTAATTTAAAAAAATTATACTAGAAAGTTACTTCAACATTGAAACAGCTCAAACTCTTAACTATCAATATTTTTTCTGCTTTGGCTTAAGAGCCTCATAATTTTGTCCTGTTGGAGTAACTTCCCAGTAGGTCACCCATCTCAGAATTTCCCTGGGATAAGCATTCTTAACTTCGGTGTTTCTTAATGAAATTCCAACCATTACACCAAAAGACGCTTCGATATTTAAGAATTTAGCTTTCTTTTACTTAAAGGGGTTCACTAGAAAACAGTAAGAAAACTGTCCCAAATGAAGCCTTAGTTGATGTATAAGATATTTTACTCCATAGAAAATTGGTTAAACTTATATCAAACAGATTTAATTGAAAGCTGTTGCTTATTATTTGATTAGATGAAAACGTATAATCTGTTTACTTGAGATAAGGAGGTGAATGGTGAAGATCTCATAGGGTTGCACCTACTTTTGATGCCTCCTTTTGAAAAGTCTCATGCATTCCAAGAGTTTCTACCGCTTATTATAGTTCATATCAAAACTGCTTTTTACCATTTAAATTAATAAAACAAAACATTTGATTCGAGTACATTATTAACATTTAAATTTATGGGATTTAAATACTTATCACAGAATTATTATGTATTAATGTATCTAATATTTACATATTTATATTTACTTATATAATAATTGTATTTCTAAATCATATATATTTGATGTGATTTAAACATTGCTGTTAAACAAATAAATATAATAATTTAAATATTAGATATATAAATACATAATAATTATGTAATATATATATATATATATATATATATATATATATATATATATATATATATATATATATATATATATATATATATATGCAAATCTCCCTTAAATTTCTCTCTCAAAAAAGGTCAAAATAAATTGCAAAATATTTGCTATTTATTGAAATAATTGTCCTTTTGATGGGATGGAGACAGACACTGAATGTTAATCTATTAGAAACTAGTAAGTTAGTGTGTTTGAGCCTATGCTGTGATTGAGGAGTTGAAGCTTCAACCACTCGGTCACGAGAAATTATTCTATGCAGACATTGGATCCTTTGGAGACGAATCAGAGCATGTCACATCATCTGGTACACAATGGTTATACAGCCGCAAAGCGAAAGGATGTTGTGTCGCACTCTGATTTGCTTCTAAGCTTCTGAATGGCGTTCGTATCCGCACAGAATAATTTCATCTCAGCCACACCCATATTTGCATAATTTTATATCCTTAAGAATCTGTAACCTTCAATAACGGAGAACTTAAGAGGTCGCATTTGCATAACACTGTTCTGTTTTTGTTAGATGGGATCACACATGAAGAGGTCCATTTTCGATGAGCAGACTAATCAGGCTCTGAAGAGATGGCACCAAGCTGTAAGAAAGCGTCACAAGAAGGGATCGTCTTCCCGTTCCCCCACCATAAGTGCAACCTCAACTCCATTAACAAGCACTAGTTCATCCCCCATTCACCTTCTTCATCGTTACATCGACACGGGCTACTCTGATATGATGCAAACAAGATACTATTCAGACAAGGAAATTGAAAGCCCTGTAATGAAGAAACGCGCAAAGAATTTCACAATTGAAGATAACTTGTATGCAGAGATTGATTCTATCACAGCCACCAACCAGATGCCAGAAATCATCAAGCACAGTGTAGTGGAAATCAATGCAGCTGAACGTTGTCAGCAGGGAGAGGAAGAGCAGAGGGATGAAGAGTTCAGTTTTGTTAAGCCTTCAACAGATTCTAAAGAACAATCACAAGATCTTCCTTGAATCCACAATCCCAACTGCACTGCATAGTATTCTTTTAGTTCATTTCAAATCACTGTTCATAACAAACTTTGAAATAATTTTAAAATAAATTAATGTATGTCTTATGAAATTTTCTACATATGTCAAAAAATCTATTACAACTTTTAAGTGCTCTTAGACTTTGTGACGGCTTTTTTTATTGTTTTTTAAAGCATAATTTTTGTATTAAAAAGTTGCTTAAGAAGCAATAAGAAAGTCATTCCAAACAATGCCTAGGTGCAATTACATGCTTGCTATTTATGACACTGAATTGTAATGGATGTATGCACACAAGTGCAAATTGTATCTTTGTTTGTAATATTCTGAATCAATCTTTAGTTCAGCATGTTTTTACATGCAGAGAAATTTATAAGAAAGCATGATACTATTCCAAATGAATGGCTGCCACGGATCACTCGTTACATGTTCAGAATGGTTAGCTAAAATGTTACTCGTTACTGTATGCAAAAACTCTATGTTAGTAATAAAATGGCTTAAAATGAGAGTGAGATTAATCACTTATGTGGCACAATCTATCTGAAATTAGCTAAAATATGATGCCAATCCTTCTTTAATGAGCCAAAGGCACCTTGCTTTTGCTTTTATGGCAGACAGAAATTGGTAATTGTAGTGTTGATCTTCAGAGCCGTCTGGGCAAAGCTCAGGTTCCTGATTTGAATTCCTTGGCAAGCAGTGAAAGTCTTAAGTGTTAGCCCGTGGAAATTGGTGTGGTTTGCATGCTAGGTCGATCGGAGTTTTTACTGGCCTAAAGACAGCGTTTTCTCAAAAGTGTTGTTCTTATGGTAACTCGTCATCTTGTCAGAGTGAACAAATAACTATTTGTTTTATCTTTGCTCATCAGATCATCAGCAAAATCAGAATTGACATCTTCAATTAGACAATTTGTAGTCGCCTTATTCTTTCTTGAACTTTGGGCTAATATAGGTAATATTTTGAATATACTGCAGAATCTACTTCTGTCAACATATTAACATATTAGATATCATTTGGGGTGCAAACTGAGTTGAGTCAAGTTTGAGTTGTAACAAATTTGAGATCAACTTGCCCCTCAAAAGAGCAGTTCGAGTCGAGCCCATAGTGCATGCTCGAGCTCAACTCGTCCATTTTTACTCGTGCTTGAGAGCTCGGTTCAAGGTGAAATCGAGGGAGCTCGGCTTCGTTGTTGCCGAGCAAGAGCAAACTTCGACGAAGGAAGATTGAAGTCGGAGGCCTTTGTCATTGTTGAGGATGAGCGGAGTTTTACGTGCTTGATGGTTGATGCTCATCTTGAAGAAGAAAGAGAAGTGACAGAGAAGAAATGATAGGAGTTTGGCAAAATGGCAGAATTTGGGAATTGAGATTTTGCGTTTTCAATTTTTTTTTTTTTACATGTGAATTAATCATTTAGATTATTTTACTTCTATTGAAAATTGTAGAACCACATTTAATTTGTCATTAAATTATATAACTGCTTTTGATGTTTCTTTAATATTTTTTTTGCAAAATTGTATAGCGGCAATTTTTTTAAAATTATCTTTTGAGTAGGCTTTAAGGTTTAAATTAATTTTTTTTAGATGGCTCACGAGCTGAGCTTTCTCAAGCTTGAACTTCAGTTCGTTTAATTTTCTAGCTCGAGTTTGAGCTCAAGCTCGATAAGATTGACTCTTAAAACTCGTTCGCAATTCCAATTCAAGTCGAGCCTAGCGAGTCGAATTCAAGCTGGCTCGGCTTATTTACACCCCAAGATATCATATCTTGTACATATAATTACATACATCAAATCTATTATCGCATTTGCATAAAGAACACACCATCCCTCTAAAGAATATTCTTCATCATATAATAACTTCCAATAAATATATATTAAGGCTTTGTTTGGGATGACTTTATTACTGCTTCTTAAAGTACTTTTTAGAATAAAAATTTTAATTTTGTAATAAAAAGCTGCTTTAGGAGGAATTAAAAAAGCCAGCCCAAACGTAGCCGAAGGATTCATATGGAACGGCTTTCTTCAAGCTGTTGTAGCAAAAATAACTTCTTAAAGATGTCGAGAAAGCAACTTCTTAGTACAAAATTTTTTTCAACAACGAAAAAGTTGCATCTAAATAAAAATTTTGATTGCGATTTAAAATTCAAAGTAGTAAGAAAACTATCTCAAACAAAATCTAAATGAAATTTTGAATATTTTAGGAATGTTCTGATAAAGTTTATTGTTGTTGTTAAGCAACCAAAAATGGAAGGAAAAGCAACAAAGTTGATAGAGACCGACTGCTTCTATCTATATCATGATATACATTATCTCAATTGCTTGTAATGCCGCTTGTGCTATCTATCTTATTCTCTGCATGTGATACCTTTTAATTAAGACCGCCAACAAATGATATTGCTCAGAGCACTGAGCTTAAATCTCAGTGGAAGTCTCTATGGCTGAACTGACATAATGTCTCCTCCTTCTCAATAACATATCAGTTCATATTAATATATTTTTATATATTATTAAATTATAATTTGTTAAACTTTCATTATGAAATTATCTTTACTTTTTTAAACTATATTTTGTTATTTAAATACATAATATTAAGATTGAGAGCGAGAACTTTTTAGTCATCAAAGCTCAATAAAATAATGTATAATTATTTTAAAATGAGGGTCTCTCTCAAAAAAAAAAAAATATATATATATATATATATATAGCGGAGAGGTTATTTGATAATTTGTTAATTTATTCTTCTAAATTAGATTCAAAGATTGGAAGTCACTCATAATGACCCTCTTAAATTCAGAAAATAAATTATATTTACCTATTATGATAATCGATTAGTTAATATTTGATTTATTTTATTTTATTATATATATATATATATATATATATATATATATATATATAATTTTAATTACATTATGAATTAATTTACTTAATGGCTCTTTGATTTGAAATAAAATAGGTGTAAAGCACTCCAAATATAAAGGCTTTGAGAGTATTGGTGCTTGGTTTGAAGTAAATAAATGTAGTGTAGAATTGTGGTGTATTTGGTATGCACCATTTAATGTAAATGTGGTGTATTTAGAATTTGTCTTATTTGAACAATTTTCAAATACACCACAAATTCTTCTTCATTGTCGTTGCCTGCAACCACCTTCACCACCATCGACACCACCACCATCACCATCACCGACCTACGGCCATTGCCACCACTACTGTTGGCCACCCGCCAGCTCCAATCACCTCCGGCTGCCACCAACACCATTCAACATTGATGTTGTTGCCACCACTGTCGATCGTTATAGCTGTCACTTACCTTTGTTTGATGCTGCCACCTATGACCAGTAGTTGTTGTCGCCACTCATCTGCAATCGTCGTCAACTGCCAACAGCCATCGCTTGCCACCATATCCGACTCTGGCCGTTGCCACCGCCCATCTCCATTTGCACCTTGCCTCCCACTATTTTCACCAGCTATCATTGGAAGTTATAATGTGGCCATGTTACTTCAAGCCAAATCCAAAAAAAGTAATCACGTGTATTTATTTATAATCATTCAAACAACTCCAAATTTCTTTTTATAAATTATATTCCTTTCATTGTGCATTCTTTTTTTCTCGTTCAGCCAACCAAACTGTAACACATGCTATTTGAAAACCTAGGTAAATTAAAATAAATGTTCATTTAAATAAATATTCGAAGTTTTTTCCCGACCAATGCCTGCTCGTTCATCGATCATCGCCAGGACTTCCACCCAATCATCGCCAAACTTATGTCAAATTCTCTAATCTATTGTAATTCCATCATCTCCAAGTAAAATGGGTGAATCAAGCTTTCTAATTCCTTCAAACTTAGTGAAATTTCTCATCTGGGCTAGGCCTCATGATTTTTCCCTTTCCCAAATTTTCACTAAAAAAACTTTGTGTTTCTCTCTCTCTCTAAATTATCTGTTGGTGTGCTCGATATACGTATATTGCTAAGACACTTTTTTCGTTTACTCTACTTCCACATATATTCTCCCCCGCAGCATGAATGAAATCAAATGGTTCTTTCCATTCCTCTTCTTATTATATGTTAAAACACATAAACAATGTAAAATCTACTTTTGTTTTATATTTTTGCTCCTTTTTTTAAGCTTCTTCTTAAGTACGCTCCTATAACTTAATTTATTCCTAAATCATGCTCTCTCTCCACACACACATATATATATTAAAAGATGATTATCCTCACACTTAAATGTGTTGGCCCATCACTTGTGATTCACTATTGTCATAACATGGAAGGTTCTGTATTGATATAGTGTTGTAATTCTATTGGTGCTTTTTGGAAGTCATTGAATGAGGGAGAACAAATCCTTATCACTTATTTCAGTTTCAGTCTATTTTCACCATAACGTGTTGCCAATATTTCTTTTATCTTTACACTTTTCAGGCCAATATTAATTGCTTATGAATAGGATTGGTTCCATTCTTTTCATTCTCTACACTTTTACTTTTACTTGATGCAAAAGTGTTAAATTTCTAAGCTAATACTTGATTTCAGTCTAATTTTAGTCCTCATGGATGTGACATTTCCAATGAAAGGACCTATCACTGGCCCCAAAGGAACAATCAACAGTGGCCTTCACTTGCCACTTCAAGCACATCATGGAAGAAAAGATGAAGGCACATTTCATGGAAATTCTTAATGCCTTTTACACTTTTGCTCATACACCTCTAGGAGTGATAGAAAGTGCAAAATTCACCCTTCTTTTTTTTTTTTTCATAGGACTCTATGATTGATAGTGAGCACAAGGTTTCTTTTGAGATGCCATAGCTCAAAGGAAACAACCTATAAATAGTAAGTGGAGTGGGCTATGTGGTGCTTTGTGGCCTACACATATATCAGGAGGGGCCGAATTCGTGTTTTGAATCTTTTTAAGTGTAAAAATAAATTTAGAAGAAAAATATAGAACGCTGAATTTAATTTTATTGAGGTTAGATCTCAAAACCGATCTAAATTCACGAATAATCCTCATATGAATTAGGATTTCAGTTTTTTTCGCTTACTAATGCAAGCCTAACTTCTTTGCACATCAAAATAGATGTGTAAAAACGGGATGATAAGTCGGATTCAGATCCGACCAAAAATTGTCCTGATCTAAAGAATATAGTTAACATGAACTCAACATGTTTAATAAATAAGTCAAAAATATTGACCCAAATTTAATCCACTAGCAACCTGAATGGCCCGCAGCCTAACCATTTTGGTTAATTTTTTTTAAAAAAATTATTAATTATAAAGTTTATGATATTTGATAAAACAAATTAGAAGATTATACTTATAAATAAAAAATTAAGAAAAAAAAGGTTAAGCGAGTTATTTTTTGGTAAAAAACTGGTTGGTGGGTCAACCCAAACCCTATTGGCTTAATTAACGAGTCTGAATACTCAACCCAAACATGACCCATTTAACCTGAACCTTTTGTTAAACGTGTCAACCCAAATTAGGAATTTTTTAGTCGAATTCAAGTCACATTGACAGGCTAACCCATTTGTTGACACCTAACGGTCATGATGTGCAAAAAGTGTGTGATAATTGTAAGCTTTTTATGAATTCCAACCATAACGGTGCAGCTTAAGATTTTACATATGCTAAATAAATTTATGATTAAATTCACTCAAAATGTTAGAAAATGGCACCCATAAATCTCTTTTTTTTTTCAGCTTGAATTTATATTCAATACTTCTCATTATCTCTTCATTTTTCTACGAGTATCAACGTATCAAAATTTTTATAAAATTATAAATGATGCAAAATAATATATATTTTTTAAATAATTAGCATCAAACTTAATATAGATAAGATTTAAATTTAAAATCTTTAAAATCTTCATAATAATATTTAAAAGGTTTATCAACTAAATTAGTTAGGCTCACACAATGTAAATATTTCCTCTATGATTTATTTTGAGACACGTGTCAAAAAATCAAACCATTGCTTTTTTTTTTTTTTTAATTTCCTTAGAAAGTGGCAAGCCTTTCATTATTTGGTCAACACGCCTAATATTCCCCACTAATATTAGAATATAATAAGCAAAATGATTGTTGGTAAGACTTAGGAGATAGGATTTTGCCACTAAAGAAGGCCTTTATTAGATATTCCACTAACATAAGATTGGGCTGAAAAGAAGTTATCATGAAAATTATGAGATTGAGATTATATTTGAGATATTTTTTTACTTGTATTTTTTAAAAGAAAAATAATTGATAAAGATATTTTTTTATGTTAGTTTTTTTTTTAATTTTGTTTTAAATTACTTTTGAAAAATAAAAGAAATTATGAATGAGAAAATAATTTTTAATAAAAATTAGAAATATAGAAAATTGACCTAAATTGCATTTGATTTTATTTATATCAAATTTCTATTTGAAAATTAAATATAAAAATAGTTGAGGCTGTACAAATGGATTCCTATCCTTATCTACGTATATTGGCATCAATATATCATTGATAATAGTGCATAGTCTCATATGTCCTAATATACAAATGAATTATGTAAGATCAAGTTATGTCAATAAAATGTTTGTCTGGATGTCAATATAATTACGCCATGTGTATTATCATGAGTACTAGCATGTCATCACATGTATCATACATTATAAATAAGGTATTATGTATATCCTATCATATTAGAATTATTATCATATATAGCAACACTTTCATCATATGAAATTATCATATATATCAAATGGTATGCACGACATGACTTTTAGAATAGTCATGTATCAACATTGGGTGTATTCATGTGTATCATCATATAATGTCATATCACATCATGTGAAACACCATATCTTAGCATCATAACATCATATGCATATAAAAAATACATATAATATCAAGTAATACATGACTTCCAACTAACTATGTCATATGTAGAGTTTTTCCTGTACATAATCATATCATATCATTATATGAATAAGTGTATCATAGCAAGTTAGGAATTACAGCTAATTATATCACGTGGTGTTTACCCCTGCACCTATCATGTGAATCAAGTACAATACCATACCATATTATATCATATCATATCATGTGGAATAGTTAGGTGGTACAATGTACATAAGTTGCCATTCCAATCATAATTATATTATGTCCCCTTGTACCTCCCATCATGTTATATATTAGGTTCACACCACTAACATCATACTTGAAGAAAAGTTTGTCACCACATCCTCCTACACATGTGTGTGTATATATATATATATATATATAATCTCAACATATGAACCATATCTGGTGTGCATGTAATAACAAAATGGGTCATATCAACTATACATGTCCTTTCAGTTAAACATTGTCAAATATGCATGTCATTTCTTATGTCTAGAATGAATGCAATAACCAATCATCATTTTATTAATATATTTCTCAAATTTAGGGTTATGCCTCAATTTATAAATTGCCTATTCAAATCCAATATGAATATGTCAATAAGTGCAGAATGAGCACATACATCTATGTCATACTAAATGTTACTCTTTAAAAGTTTACTATGAATCATGATATTATGTCTTGTGCAAATTCTAACCAAATTGAATTTCAGAAATCTTATATAAATCAAAACTATTTAAAATAAAGGTAGGATAATAGTAGCCTATGCTAAACAAATAATTTTTTAATTGATTTAGAGACCCCTTAACTCATTTTATCTCTCTTCCTTCTCTTATATTCTTCCTCTCCTTCACTTCTTCCTTCCCCAAGCAAAATGAGGAGAATGAAAATGAATATTGATTTTTATTAAATTTTCTTAATGGATTTAGATATTTTACCAAAATTCTAGCATAGTGCTACAACACTACATTTCCCAATGCCACATCGCTCTTAAAATAGAGACCTTGGCTACATAGTGCCACTTTCCAACATCATAGCGCCACTTCCTAACATTATAATGCCCTATTTATAGCACCACGTGCTAAGAAATAGAAAGAGCAATGTCGTAGTGCAATGAAACTTTTACAATGCCGCAGTACCCCTAAGTGCAAACTCAACTTGACAAATTTTCATTATAAATTCAAGTCACAAGTCACTTTTCAACGCCAAATAAACATAAGAATGACTCAAAATAGCTTATTGAATATCAATAATGTTATATAAAATTATAAATCTTACTAAGTCCAATTCAAGTTATTAGTTTATCTAATCACTATAGCAGTGTTTATTACAATCACTACCATGCTTCTCATCTCTATATTGATGGGAAACCTCAACTCAATTGCCATTGTCTTCTTCTTGATTACTTGTTGGTGACCTGGACTTCTTTTTCTCACCTTCTTATAGCTATTGCTTGTGTAAGAGTACCTGCTTCATCTTCTTGTTACTTCTTTTAATAAGCCTCAACTGACTCATATCAACCATGTATATATAGTGATTCAGTAATGCGTATGCACTTGAAGGCTTAAGGAAAGAAGCACAACTGCATTGCCACCCCTCCCATTCATGCATTATTGTTTATACCTAAAGATAGTGTAGGAGGTTAGATTAGTGTTATAATGAAGAATATTCAAAGAGGGTGCAACACTCGAAGTAATAATAATGACGGAGCAACAACTCTTACTTACTCTCCTTTTATAATATTCATTTAAAATAATAAACGCTCCTCAACTTATATTTACTTATCCATTTCATAACTCATCTCTCAAAGGAGTGAGTTAGGGAACTAAAAGTATACTCAAATAAACTCATGCATATATTTTCTTATAAGAAAAATAGATTAAAAAAAAAAAAGAAATATGCTCATGTAGGAAACTCGCAAGTATCTAATATGTTTACATCAATAAACCATACTAAGTGGGTCACACATGTAAAGAAGCACTCGCCTGAATGAAGAATGACCTTTGTAGAGTAGTAGTTGGCACCAACTCATTAATAAATGACCACTCTTTCCTGTAGATATCACAACATGTAGAATCACCTTAAGAGATAAAATTAATGGTACTACATTCCTAAGTAATTTCCTTCAAAGGATAAACCCAGACAAGTCTATCTCATAAGGATCACTCACCACAACAAAGTCAGCTCATCTATATCAGTTGTATGTTATCAAGGTCACCCACCTGCCATAAACATCCCTAATCCAACTACAATAAGCACACAATTCTAAAGCCACTACAGGAAAAATGCTGATTTCTGTCGGATTTTCCGGCAAAAAAAATCCATCATAATTTCTGGCGAATTTTTCGACGGAATAATTCCAGCGAATTTTCCTGCGTATTACCAATGAATTTTTTGGTGGTATTTCCTACAGATTTTCAGTTGAATTTTTCAGAGGAATTTCAGGCAGATTTTTGAGGAAATTATAATTTTCGTGGAAAATTATTATTAGAAAATAAATTTAAAATTTTAAAAATTTAATATTAGAAAATTTAAAATTTTATTTTGAAATATATTTACAAATTTAGAAAAATGATTATTATATAATTTATTGTTAAATTAAATATAATAATTATTTTGATATAAATTAATTTTAAATATTTTAATTATTTTAAATAAAATATAAATTATTTTAATTAATTTATATTTCATTAAGTTTATATTTTATTAAGCTTATTATTTAAATATATTAATTATTTAAAATTTAATGTTCTGTAAATATAATTTAAATAATAAAACACAATATCTATAGCAGATTTGCAACATTGGTGTGGTGGTAAGATGGTGAGCGTGCATACGAGGTGTGCAGGTTTCGAATCCCGCTTTGACGCAGGAGTGCCGGCAGGTCGAGTTTGTGGGCTACGGGTCGCGCTGGCTTGAGCTAGGCGGAGTGGGTGGGCCTGCTGGGCGGGTAGGGGACATTATGCAGGGCTATGGGCTGTCAGCTAAATTTTTTTCATTTTCTTATTTTTCGGCGGAGTAGATTCGCCGGACAAATTTCCGACGTTTTTTCCGCCAGAAATATTTCTGATGGATTATTTTACGCCGTAAACATTTTTCCTACGCACGTTTTACCATTAAAAAAAATTCGTCAGAAATTCACCAGAAATTCTAATTTCCGACGAATTTTGGGCATTTTTTGGCGGATTTGGTCCGCCGATAATGCATGTTTTTCTTGTAGTGAGCATATGAATACTGCTTTACTAGTTAAACTTGTCTTTAGGTCACAGTCACCTTCACCTAAGGAACTTGCCTCTCACTTTTAAGGTGTTTTAACACACTTGCTCGTCACTCCTAGGGACTCGATTTTGATTCTTAGGGACTCACCTTTCATTCGCGGGTGGGTCTACTGGGCGGGTAGGAGGCATTAGGCAAGGCTATGGGTTGTCAGCTAATTTTTTTTTTTCATTTTCTTATTTTTTCCGGTAAAGTAGATTCGCCGGACAAATTTCTGACATTTTTTTCGCCGGAAATATTTCTAACGGATTATTTTACGCCGGAAACATTTTTCCGACGCACGTTTTACCGTTAAAAAAAATTCGTCGGAAATCCGCTGGAAATCCTAATTTACGATAGATTTTGGGCATTTTTCGACGGATTTTGTCCACCGATAATGCACTTTTTTTCTATCGTGAGCATATGAATACTACTTTACTAGTTAAACTCGTCTTTAGGTCACAGTCACCTTCACCTAGGGGACTTGCCTCTCACTTTTAAGTAGGGGTGTCAATATTTGACACGACACGACAACCCGACCCGGAAAATCCGGGTTGGACCCGACCCGTTTGATAAACGGGTCGGGTTCGGGTTCACAGATTTGACCCGTTTGATAAAATGGGTCGGGTCGGGTTGACCCGGCGGGTTACCGGGTCAACCCGAAAACCCGTTTAATTTAAAAAAATAAAGAAATGTTTTTGTACAAATGAGTTCCCCTATGCTCATTTGATGGATTCCTCAGCCACTCCATAACAAGCTCCTTAATCCTTATCCTTGCCCCACCCAATGAGATCATTTTTAGGCAAGGATCCTATTTCACGTGCTCCGTGCAGCTCAAGCTGCTGCTTATGAAGCTCCTGCTTTGCGTCTTTTACAAGATCAAGGAAAGTATCAACACCAGTTGTTGTAACTTTATCAAGTTTCTGTATAGCCATCTCCAGTCGCTTCAAGGTGGGATCAATTTTGAGAGCACGTTTGCTAAATTTGACAAGATTTTTTTCATGGATTTCATGATGGAACGCACGTTTGCCAAAAAAAAGGAGATTGGAAGAACGCTGTCAGGTTGCGGGTCGGGTCGGGTCAACCCGGCAACCCGACCGGGTCGGGTCCGGGTTGAAATGTCCGACCCGTTTGTAAAAATGGGTCGGGTTTGGGTTGACCCGTTTAGATACGGGTCGGGTCGGGTTCGACCCGAACCCGACGGGTTGACCCGAATTGACACCCCTACTTTTAAGGTGTCTTAACACACTTGCTCCTCGCTCCTAGAGACTCGATTTTGATTCTTAGGGACTCACCTTTTGGTCGCGGGTGGGCCTACTGGGCGGGTAGGGGGCATTAGGTAGGGCTATGGACTGTCAGCTAATTTTTTTTTCATTTTCTTATTTTTCCGGCGGAGTAGATTCGCCGGACAAGTTTCCGACGTTTTTTTCACTGGAAATATTTATGACGGAAACATTTTTCCGACCCACGTTTTACCGTTAAAAAAATTCACCGAAAATCCTAATTTCCGACGGATTTTGGGCATTTTCGACATATTTGGTCCGCCTATAATGCACGTTTTTCCTGTAGTGAGCATATGAATACTACTTTACTAGTTAAACTCGTCTTTAGGCCATAGTCACCTTCACCCAAGGAATTTCCCTCTCACATTTAAGGTGTCTTAACACACTCTCTCCTCGCTCCTAGGGACTCGATTTTGATTCTCAGGGGATCACCTTTCGTTCGAATTAACTTGTGGTCATAAACTCTCTGTACAAGCCAAATCTAATAGACCAACCTAAGATACTTGCCTATGAAGACTCATCCAAGGCACTTGCCTGATAAAAAGAGGCCACATCAAAGATAAGGATCCACATGTATATCATTCAACTAGTTCGTGTGTTTGTGTCAATCTGTATTAGGCACAACATATACTATTTTTTTTCTATTTAATTATAGGTGTAGGGTTTCTTGTAGCCCTCTTAGTCCTATAACTAAAAGATGACGAGGAGACAAATTTTTTATATGCATGCTATTGGGAATATTTATCGAAATATTATAGCTTTCCATTGATTCTTCATACTCTTCAATTTCACTCACTTAGGATTCATTGGGAAGGTCGCAACTTTTTAAAAAATGATTATAAAATTGTTGTCAAGAAAATGACTTTTTAAAAGTTGTTACAACAAACTACTTTCTCGCACATAAATTTATCGGAAGTATAGAAAAATAACAGTCAAATAGAAACTTTAATTGCGACCTGAAAAAATAAAAATAGTAAGAAAATTATCTCAAAGGAAACCTTACTTTTCTAGCTTTAACCTATAAATAACTAAGCCTAAATTTGAATCCAACAATAATAATATTTCCAATAAAAGCCATTTAAATGAACATTTTATTTTATTTTCTTCAAAATACTTTTGAAATAACTCCAACATTTTACTTCGAATATTTTTTTAATCATTGAAAAGTGTATAAGAATTACGAATGTGCAATTAATTGTACTATTTAATATATAAATAATATGGCAATTGGCAACTAAATATGAACTTTTTAGAACGCGGAGCTTTGTGGATAGCTCTCCCAAAATCATACCGGCAATCCACTTATTGTAACCCAATTAATAATCACTGACGCTTCAATAAAGTTGGCCAGTCAAACAAGGAAGAACCTTTCAGAAGAACAAATAAGTCGGCCCAGACCGACCCACTATTTTCGGTTCTATGCCTAACACGGACCACTTCGTCGGACTAATAAATAACATAAAAAGTATATTAAAATTTATTTAATTAATTTATAAATTAATATAATAGAATATTTTCATGCATTGTATTATTTTTAAAACAATTTTGATATTTTTTTAATTTATTTTGACGAAGTTTTTATCAAAATGTTCTAATAATTTTTATTTTTCTCACAAAAACAGTTTCCCCATGGTCTTAGTGGCGCATACCGTCAATCTGCCCTTTGATAGTGCATCCAACGGCAGAATTCACAGCTATTTTACACGACTTAAGCACGAATCTTGCACACCGACAAGACCACGGAATCACGCCACGTCACCTCCTAAGCTTAGCAGTCCAATAAAATGCTGACACCTAGAGCCCGACGATCCAACCTGACCCGAGGTGAAAATTTTAATCCTGTAGTGAAATTTTAAATTCGCGTCAAACTAAAACTCATAGTATTTGAACGTTCCGCCTCAAGCATGACCTCCCTGCTCAAACCCCTCGCTTCATCGGAATGGCAGTTCGGATGGCCCGAAATTCCCTTCTCCACTAGAACAATGGAGGAGGCAATTTCCACATTTTCTTAAAAACTCGTACTTTCAATAGTTCTGCTCTTCTCAGCACTGCTATTAATGACATTTTATCTCAATATATGTTGAATCCTAGAACCCTGTCTGGTTCTTGTTCTTGAGGAAGAACCGAGAGTGGTTGCACGTAAGGGAAAAGCAGGAAGATAACAGAGGAACAATTGTTTTGTATTTCATACATATTTTCCTTACTACAGGATATTATATATAGACAAAATGAGGTAAAGAAAGTACATCCTATTTTACTGTTACACATGAAACCCAATATTAATGTGCCACGTGTATTGTGAGTTAACAGCCCCCTTCAAGCTGATGGCTGCGTAGTGGCTGTCAGCTTGCTTGAGATTTGTTTAAACCGTTGTGTTGGTAAGGCTTTGGTGAGGATATCTGCGAGTTGATCGTTGGTGCAAATATGGTGAACGGAAATCTGCTTTTTCTTGATGCAATCTCGGATGAAGTGGAAGTCGACCTCGATATGTTTGGTGCGAGCGTGGAATACGGGATTATTGGCGAGTGCGATGGCCGACGTGTTGTCGCAATAGACTATGGTCGGTTGCTCTTGTGGTGTGTGTAAGTCTTCCAGTAGTCGGCGCAGCCATAATATTTCGGTAGCTTCGGTTGCGAGTGCACGATATTCCGCTTCGGTTGACGAGCGAGCGATCGTGCTTTGTTTCTTCACTTGCCATGAGATAGGAGATTGTCCGATGAAGTTGCAGAATCCTGAGACGGATGCTCGGTTGTGGGAGTTGCTGGCCCAGTCGGCATCCACGAAGCCCTGTAAGAGGAGTTGATCTCGGGAGAGAGGAATACCTGTGTTGGTCGAGCCGTGTATATAGCGTAGTAAACGTTTCAGTGCTTCATGATGTATTTGGAGTGGTTTGTGCATGTGCTGACATAACTGTTGCACCGCAAATTGAATATCCGGTCGCGTTAAGGTTAGGTACTGGAGGGAGCCTATAATTTGCCGGTATAGGTGGGGGTTGTCGTATGTTTCGTTGCTGCTGGTATGAAGATTGATTTTGCAAGGAATCGGCGTAGACACCGGCTTGGATTGTGACATCCCTGCGCGTTCGATGATTTTCTTTGCGTAGTTTTGTTGATGAAGGATGACGCCAGATTTTGTGTTGTAGGTTTGGATCCCGAGGAATTGCGATAGGGGTCCTAAATTGCGCATCTGAAAGGTATTGTGAAGGTTAGAAAGAAGTTGATTAATTTCGGTTGTTGAATTACCTGTCAAAAGGATGTCGTCGACGTAGATGAGGATATACATCCTGGTGCCGCCGGATCTGTAAGTCAGCAAGGATTGATCCGACGAGCTGACTTGGAAGCCGTAGGTGATCAGGTGATTTGATAGTGTAGCGTACCATTCGCGAGGGGACTGTTTGAGACCGTATAAAGCTTTCTTTAATCTGCATACGTGGTGAGGATGAAGTGAATCCTGAAAGCCTGGTGGTTGTTGCATGTAGACAACGTCGGATAGGTGACCGTGGAGGAAAGCGTTGGAGACGTCTAATTGATGAATTACCCAATTGTGGTGAAGAGAGAGAAGAATAAGGACGCGGATGGTTGGCATTTTTGCCACTGGGCTGAATGTCTCCGTGTAGTCTATGTCGTATTCTTGATCGTATCCCTTGGCGACGAGTCTAGCTTTGTAGCGTGAGATAGAGCCGTCGGAATTGTATTTGATGCGATATGTCCATTTTGATCCGAGTACGTTGAAGGAAGGGTCGGGTGACACCAATTCCCAGGTGCCTTGAGACTGAAGTGCCTTGAATTCTTGTGACATTGCAGCACGCCAATTTTCTGATTTATTGGCTTGAGCGAATGTAGTGGGTTCGGTTGGTTGTAGTACGTGGGCTAGATCAAAGATTTTCTTTGGTTTGGTGATTCCGGTTTTAAGTCTGGTAGTCATGTGATGTTGCGAAGCTGGTATGAGCTGATCGGGAGCAGTGGACGGGTTACTGGCTATGGGTTGTGAAGTAGTGTTAGTCAGTGGGATTGAAGTATCTTCGGATCTACTACGGTTTGTGTTGAGGTGATTTGGCAAGGTCAGTGAAGTTGTGCTTGGTTTGGATAATGAGGAAGGAATGCCCGAGGCTGGCACGAGAAGAAGTGGAGGGGTGAACTGTTGTGTGTCTGAGTTGTTTGTGAGAGGAGGTGTGGGTTGGGCGAAGGGAAAGATGCCTTCGTTAAAGATTACGTGGGTGGAGGTGTAGATTTTGTTGGTGGCGAGATCTAAGCATCGGTACCCCTTTTGAGACGAGGCGTACCCAATAAAGACGCAAGGGTTTGAAACCGGAGACAATTTGTTGGCGGTATAGGGCTTGAGCCACGGATAACATAGGCAACCGAAGACCCGGAAGTAGTTGTAATCTGGTGGTTTACCGAATAGAAGTTCGTGAGGGGATTTGAGTTGTGTGTTGGGGGATGGTAGGCAGTTTATAAGGAGGTTGGCGGTGAGGATTGTGTCTACCCAGAGGTGTTGTGGTAACGACGCTTGGATGAGGAGCGCGCGGGCTGTCTCAATGAGATGCCGATGTTTGCGCTCGGCGACTCCGTTCTGCGATGGTGTGTATGGGCAGGTGGTTTGGTGAACTAAACCAGTGGCTCGGCAGTATGTGGAAAATTTGCTGTTAATGTATTCGCTGCCATTGTCAGTACGGATAGTTCGAATGTTAGTATTAAATTGACGAGAAATAAACCTTTGAAATTCAACAAATTTTGTAAAGACATCAGACTTTTGCATAATAGGAAAAATCCAAGAAAATTTAGAAAAATCGTCAATAAAAGAGACATAAAATCTAAATCCGTTGTTTGATACAATAGGGAATGGTCCCCAAACGTCCGAGTGGACAAGTATGAACGGTGAGGTGGTGACCGTTTCGGATCTTGTGGTAGGAAGTCGATGGCTTTTGGATCGTCTGCAGGATTCGCAGTCGAGGCGAGCGGCATGAATGTGTTGATGTTGTTTGGAAATTACTGCTAGTGTGGATGCGGCTGGGTGACCAAGCCTTCGGTGCCAGAGATCCGGTACGTGCTGGACTGAGATGAGAGCAAGGTTCTGAATGTAGTTGGCTGGTCGATTGGGGCCAAGAAGTGGGTACAGTCCGTTAATAGATGGACCCGTGAGAAGACGGCGGTGGGTCTTCCGGTCCTGTATTGTATAACCGTTAGAAGAGAAGGTGATAAGGCAATCGTTGTCATGAGTTAGTTTGTGTACCGATAAGAGATTGAAAGAGAGATTCGGAACAAGATTTAAATTCTTTAGTTGGAGGCTACCTGATGGGGTTGGGAGAAGACCTTTACCGGTGTTTTGGATTGGTAGCTGATGTCCGTTGCCAAGAATTACTTGACTTGATCCTGTATATTGCTGCGGTTGCTGGATGCTATTGGGATCGGACGTTAGGTGGGAGGAAGCGCCGCTGTCAAGAAACCATTCCGATGGGGCGGGCTGAGTTGGTGTGGTGAAGAGAGCCGGTGTAGGTTCGGAGTTGTAGTTGTCGTCGTGACGATACCAACACTTGACTGCGGAGTGCCCGAATTTTCCGCAGATTTGGCAAGTTATGGACGGTCTGCTCTGCTTGGTTCCTCGTGATGAATTCGATGTTGTTTGAGGACGATTGTATGATCTGCCTCTGGATTGTGAAGAACGTCCACGACCTCTGCCTCGGCCGGCTGTGAGAGCCGTTTGATTGCCCGCCAGGTTGAGTGCTTGGAGATCTTTGATTGTTTCATGTGCGAGGTTGAGTTCTTCGCTGCATAACAGAGTATATAGTTCATCGAGACTAACCGAGCGCATATTGGTTCTAATAGCCGTTTTGAATGCTTGATAGTTGTTCGGTAGGCCGTTTAGCGTATAGTGGATTACTTCCTCAACGTCTACGGGTGCTCCGACGGCTGCGAGCGCGTCGACTTTGGATTTTACGTCGAGTAGATATTGTGTCATACTTTTGTCTTTCATTGATAAGAAATGGAGCTCGTTCTTTAGGTGGGCGATTCTTGAGCGCGTGTTTGATTGGAGACGAGTGTCCAATGTGCGCCAAATTTCGGAGCAGTGGTCGATGGAGAGGACGTAGGGGAGGATTGCTGGAGATATGACCGAGTAGAGTGCCGCGGCGAGGTTTTGATCGATGGAGATCCAGGTGTTGTAGTCTGGATTCGGTATTTGTTGACCAGATCCAGAGAGGATCGTAGGGGTTGGAGCTGATGCTGTGCCGGTCAAGAAGCCTTCGAATCCGTTTGCTCGAAATAGTTTCTGGACTTGAGATCGCCAGAGAGAGTAGTTTTCGGCGGTGAGGGTGTTGGTGGCGATGTTCTTGATGTTGTGCATTAGGAATTTGAGGGAGGACGGTATTGGCGATGAGGAGAATGCGCCATCTGTGTGGGATGTGGTGTCCTGGGTGGAGGAGGAGGAGGCGGTATTGCTGGAGGCCATTGCCGCGGTGTGGATCAATGGAGATTGCCGGAGGATAGAACTTGAACTTCTGATACCATGTTGAATCCTAGAACCCTGTCTGGTTCTTGTTCTTGAGGAAGAACCGAGAGTGGTTGCACGTAAGGGAAAAGCAGGAAGATAACAGAGGAACAATTGTTTTGTATTTCATACATATTTTCCTTACTACAGGGTATTATATATAGACAAAATGAGGTAAAGAAAGTACATCCTATTTTACTGTTACACATGAAACCCAATATTAATGTGCCACGTGTATTGTGAGTTAACAATATATCATACTAAATTTTTAGAGAATAATGAAGCTTTTTTATTACCTGCAACGACAAAGGTGGTGAGAGCAACGATATTGCCAGTAGTTCGGACACTGTGGGCAGAGGCGACAACTGCAGCTAGGTGGCCATGTTCGACCCCTAGAGCCTCGGTATCCTCAACGCACTACACACCACAAGAGTGGCGGCGAAGGCAATGGTCTAGTTGGTGCGAGGTGCACAATCATCTTCCACGAAAGTGGCACTTGCATTGGCGGCGACTATGGCGGACATTGCAGCAACGAGGCTGGTGACACATATGACACGGTTGAGCTTCGCATTTTGAGCACGCGCCTTGGCCTTCCGTTCTATGTTGTCTTTAAGCCACTTACTCAATGTTTTGCTTCCTCATCTATAGCTTGGCTTTGGTAGTTTAATTATTCTGTAGTTTTGCAACAAAAAAATCTACACTTTTATGTACTGGGTCTTAAATTTAGATATTCTAACCTCTTGAATTAAAATAGAAGTTTGGATGATCCCGAATTTAATTTTAGAAGCTTCCAATTTATATTTTCATCGAGATTCACTTCCGATCAAAATAATTTTGTGTTGATATATTAGGAGTATTGAGAGATAGACTGATGAATATAATGACAATCTCTCGGTTATTGTAAATTGAATTTTGATGAAGGAATATAAAAATAGTTTAATGTATATGATTTATAATTATTTCTACTTGATTTATTTATATCATATCATATTGAAAAGATCTTAGATTTTAAGTTGTGTGCTCCCCAAATATATAGCTAAGATTAACTAAAATGGTGCGCTTTTCAAATGCACACTGCTCGCTAATACTAAATCATCCAATTCACCTCTTCATTTTAGAGTTCCGTGATTTTCTCCTATAGTGCAAGTTTAGAGTGCAAGATTATCATATGAACACCAGAGATTAACATAAATTAATATCTTATTAAACTCATTAATTCCAATTCAAAATGAAAAATAAGGGTGTCAAACTAGGTTAACGGGTCAGATTCGGATCCAAATCAGATCAACTCGATTCTAAAATGTTTAATAAATAGTTCAAAATGCGGACGCAAACCTGACTCACTAGCAATCTGAATGACCCGAACCCAATAGATAACCCGTTTTGATAGAAAGCAATTATAACTTTAAATAATAAGTTTTAGATTAATTAGTAAAAAAAATAAGATACACATGCCAACAAATTAAAAATTTAAAGAAAAAAATATTTTAAACAAATCATTTCATATCAAAATCAGGATTACAGATCCATCTAAATTCGACCTTTTTATTATAGGGGTCAAGATCAGATTAAGATCAGATATTCAGATAGATGAATCGGATTTTTTTTAACACCCCCATTAAAATTTAAATTTATTTTTGTTTGTGTCCTTCAATATCAAAATCATTTTTTTTAAACCCTAATATTTAATCATTCTCGTATCACACAAAACATCATAGTCTGCTAGGGTTTCGCCTTTTTAGGGCTTTTGCCCTAGCGCCGCCTCTTCCTTGTCGCCGGTACGCTTCTTGATGGCTAAAAAGTTGCTTGATCCTGGATTCCTTTCGGGTAAGCATCCTAAATCATTTAAGGATGCTCTATCTGGCTCTAGTGATTCGAGTGTTTTTCCGGAATTTCGTATTTCTTCCAATCGGGGAATGCCTTCTCTGTGGTTTTCGGAGGAAGAATTTTTGCATCTAGCTAAGCCTTTTGAGTTTGCGTTGGTGGGGAGATTCCCCTTAAGCGTCCTTCTTTAGATTCCATTCGTAGATTTTTTGTTATCTTAAAACTTTCTGGGGAGTTTTCAGTGACTTTGTTGGATCAAGCGAATGTTTTAATTAAGCTTGCCAATGATATGGATTATGCTAGGGTTTTTGCTCACAGATCTTACCTAGTTTATGGCTGTTTTATGAAAGTTATTAAGTGGTCTCCAGTTATTGATTTGTCGGATGAATCTCCGATCGTCCCTGTTTGGTTGTCTTTTCCTGGTTTACGACCCCATCTTTTCTCTTCCCGTATACTTTTTGGTTTGGGATCAGTTTTTGGCAGGCCGATTCATACTGATCAGGCTACGGCTGCTGGATCCCGTCCATCTGTTGCGCGTGTTCTTGTTGAACTTGATGTCACCAAATCCTTTTCTGATACTGTTTGGTTGGGTCCGGAGAAATTTGGGTATGTCCAGAAAGTCGTTTTTGAGGGCATGCCAAATTTTTGCTCTTATTGCAAGACCTTAGGTCATAAAAAATCGGATTGTCCTAAATTTTCATCCAAACCAGCCCCGGGTGCCTCCTCTGCTCCTCTGGAAACTCCTACTGTCCCTAATTCTATTGAAAATCCTATTATTGCTCCTGGTGGTGGTAATTCTGCTAATTTCTGTAATGTTGTCTTAGAGCCTGCAGTTTTGGATGGTGAAAATCTTATTTTTAATCAATCTGCTGTTGTGGAGGGTTTGATTGGGCCTGATGTTAATTGTCGGGTTGGTTCTCCTCCTGCGGGTGTGCTAAATGATTTGGCTCAGGGGTGTGCTTCTCCTATTGATGTGGTTACTGATGTTTCTAATGGTGTTGGTTTGGAGCAAAATAATTCTAATGCTTCTATACCTGCTTCTGTCGAGGTCGGTGCTAGACTGGAGGAGGATTTGGATATTAATTTTGTCTTATCTCCTAATGCTGTGCCGTTTTTTCCTCCTACTTTACCGTCAGTTTGTGTTGAGGTTGTGCCGGTAAATTCTGTGGGTGAGCCTCCTGTGGTTTTACCTAAACCTTTGCCTCCAGCTCATAATGCGAGCTCTACGATTTCAAATAATTACATCGAAGTTCCTGTTAATTTAGTTGATACGCGATTTGCGGGCAATTCATTAGGTGACAGCTCTGGACTGGATATTAGGAATCATTTGAACTGGTTGGAGTCGTCTGCGGGTGAATCTGACTCCGATTTTTCTGATGCTGCTGGTCTGGCGTCGCCGGATTTTTGTGGTGGTTCTGACCCGGTGGTGATTTCACTGTTGCTAATGTTAGACCCTCCTCTTTTGGGTCTCGGGGTGGATCTCGTGGCAGAGGCAGGGGTCGCCGGAGGCGTTAGTTTCTTCTGTGGAGTGTTTTTCTCTTTTTGTGGTTTGTCGTTTTATCGTTGAATGGGCAATGATGGGCTTGGGGCTCGCATCATTATACCTCGCTTGTGGCAACCATTGTTGTGGTTTTTCCGGGTTGGTTAGGGTCGGCTATTTTCTCCACCTTTTGGACGGTCCTGGTGGGTTTTGGTGGTGCTGGGAGCCTCATCCACTAACTGAGCCCGCTTTTGGTTTGGTTTTTTCTTTTCTTTTGTTCTTTTTCTTTTCGTAATATTGTAGTTTGTAATCGTTTCATTATCTTTAATATAAGTGTTTGGTTTTTTTTTTTTTTTTTAAAAAAAAAAAAAAAAAATAGCTTAAGCAAAAAAAAAAAAAAATCATAGCTTAAGCATTTACTTGGTCAATAACGAGAAACGTTGGGCTCGAGGGTAGTCATCGTAATTGACGGGAGAAAGTGCGGGCTATCGGTCATTTCAACCGATCTTCGAGGATATAAATAGAATGAAACGAATCCTGAAAGAAATATCTCAAATCCTTATCCATCTTTACTGCTTTTTCCTCTCCGAGTTCTGAGTTCTCCGTCTAGAAAAACATGCCGCCGTCGGTAAGATTTCTCCAGTCGAGTTCTGGCACATCACCGGCGGACAAGACTACTGACACAGCAACAATGGATTCTGACGTGGTTGTCATCCTCGCGGCGCTGCTTTGTGCTCTGATCTGCGTGGTCGGCCTTGCTCTGGTGGCCCGCTGCGCCTGGCTCCGTCACTCCTTTTCGGCTTCTGGAAGAGCTCCGCAGCCTCCTCCGCCACCAAGCAAAGGACTCAAGAAGAAGGTGTTGCGATCGCTTCCCAAGACATCATTTGACATCGAGGCTGCCGCCGGCGGACGGCTGGCCGACTGCCCGATCTGCTTGGTGGATTTTGCACAGGGGGATGAAATACGAATTCTGCCGGAGTGTGGACATGGCTTCCATGTCAGTTGCGTGGACAAGTGGCTTGGATCTCACTCTTCCTGCCCCTCCTGTCGCCGGATCCTGATCGTCGCTCCGCCGTCCAGGTGTCAGCTCTGCGGCGCCAATTCAGCCTCCAGTGCAGCTCCCTTATCGGAAACCGGATCCAAAGCAAGGGAGGATGGTGACGCCAACAGGTTCCTGCCCTAAGTCGCATCAATCTTCCTCTCCGTTTCTATCAAAAGAAATGTAATTAGATATAGATTTTATTTAAGGTTTCGTAGTAGAATCCGATTCCTATGTAATATTAGGATTTCAAGAAAAAAACAATAATAAAATTATGATATCTACATCTAAGATGGCTTCTCTGATTTCCTCTTTCCAATTCTTGCCCCTTTTTCTGTTTCACAATGGACTGTAGCTCCTAATTCATACAATCCTATTTAATTTTTCAAAACAATGTGAAATTCTGATTTTTTTTTTTTTAATAAAACTAAATTATCTTCAATATTGACGGTTAAAAGTTACTGGCGATTACATTTACTATTTCATTATTATTATTTTTATTTATTTTACTATTTTCTCATCCATTGATTAATTTTTCTCAGAGAAATCTCATCCATTGATACAGTTTTGGTATTGCTTTATAAAGTAATTTTTTAATATAAATTCTTTTTAAACAAAAAAATTTTTTGTATGTTTGATTTCACTGCTTACAATGTAAGATGCTCGCATAAATAATGAGCACTAAGATCATTATAACATCAAATAGATAATATAATTTATTCATTCAGTCTTGATGACTTGATGCCTACACCATAAGAGCTTTTCATTTGAGAAGATGCCTTCAAAGCCATCAGCATCATTCACTATGAGAATGTCCACTAAAGAGAACTAGAGAACTAACAAAAAGATACTAAATTAGAAGAACAAGAAAAAGTGGTCTGAAGTCATACAATTAAAAAATATATATAATTATTTGATGACAATTATAGGTTTTAGTTGATAAAGTTTTCTCAAGGAAAGGAAACTTTGAAGAAGAAGTGGGTGCATGGATTGTAAGTGGGACCTAGCTCACATCTAAGTCTTTGTTTGGTACTGTTTTTTTATTGTTTTATAAAGTTGCTTTTTAGCACAAAAATCTCTTAAAAGTAGAAAAAAGATAGTGATTTGAAGCTATCCCAAACGAAGCCTTAGATATAAAGTAGGATAAATTACACATGATTTTAGTCAAATAAATAAATGAGTTGGTTGTTTTGTTTATCTCATTCATGCCATAGGAATCCCTATGCTTCTTATTAATGTCATCATCTTACACTGTTGAAAGTGAAATCAAACTTTAATCTTTAGAATTATCTCTAAATTATATGTGATTTTAAACTTAGAATCTTTCATAATTTGATCTCCTAAGAACATACCATCTCTGCTCCTAATTTTGATTAATTGAATACTAAAAATTGTATTCAAATTCTTCATGACTTTAAACTAAGAAAAAAAATATTGCTTTATCTCCATCCTATTTAGACTCATATAACTTTGTCTTCATTTGAGCTTAACAAGTTTTCCTTAAGAAGTAAAAAAACTCCTAACTTTCTAAAAAATGAAAGAGGATTGTAAGAATTAGGAGCTATATGAATGAGAAAATGGGATAAAAATTAGAAAGTTGAGATCAAAGAAGCCGCCTTAAATGTTAATATATAATAATTTTGTTAATTTGTTGAAGTCTTATTATTACAGGGCATCAAATTTTATTTAGAAACCCTGAAATAAAATACACAACTTATTACATTTCTTTTGATAGAATGAATATGAAGATGCAACTTAGGGTAGGAAAACATTGTCATCACCATCCTCAATTACTTTGGATATGTTCTCAAAAGCTCCACTGACGACTGAGTTAGCCTCGTAGAATTGACCCCCTTAAAGGAAGCAACGTTTAGAAGGAAGAGAGAGATTCAAGCCACACGTCCACAAAGTTAGAAAATCAAATTGTGAGGACAAAGCAAAGCTGCGAGCATGACAATCATGTTTGAATCCACCTTTATTGTGTTAGTAATCTTTATTGTTAGGGATGTGCTTCAGGTTTACTTGAGAAATCTTGATGAAGGCAGCATGGTTTTCTTAACAAAAAAACTCAAATTGTGAGGAGGGAGTAGAAAGGATGGATAAAGGATTTGAGATATTTTTTTGGGAATTGTTTCACTCTACTTATGTACTGAAAGGTTCAATAGAATCACTTATGAAATAGCAATGGGATAAATCTCAAGTTAATAATACTTTTATTCTTAGGCTATGAATAAGTAAATTTTAGTTCTCCATCATGAAGAATTGACTTAATGCCACAAATGAGTTATTGTAGAAAGTAATCAAGTACAATATTATTGAGGAATTTGTTTAATTTTTTAGAAAGTTAGGAGTTTTTCACTTCTTATGGAAACTTGTTAAGCTGAAATGAAGACAAAGATGATGAGGAGGAGAAGAAGAAAAAGGGGTATTTTTCCTATAATATGTTAGTGATGATTGAAATAGAAAACGAGCTTCTATCAATCTATAAGTTATATGGGTCTAAATAGAATGGGAATAAAGCACTATATTTTCTTAGTTTAAAGTCATGAAGAATTTGAATACAACTATTAGTATTCAATTAATAAAAATTAGGAGCAGAGATGTTATGTTCTTAGGAGATCAAATTACATAAGATTCTAAGTTCAAAATCACATATATTTTAGAGATAAATTCTAATGATTAAAGCTTGATTTCACTTTCAGCAGTGTAAGATGATGACATTAATAAGAAACATAGGGATTCCTATGGCATGAATGAGATAAACAAAACAACCAACTCATTTATTTATTTGACTAAAATCATGTGTAATTTATCCTATTTTATATCTAATGCTTCGTTTGGGATAGCTTTAGATCACTGTCTTTTTTCTACTTTTAAGAGATTTTTGTGCTAAAAAGTAACTTTATAAAATAAAAAAATTGTACCAAACAAAGACTTAGATGTGAGCTAGGTCCCACTTACAACATTATTGAGGAATTTGTTTAAGAAATAAAGCTACCATTCCAAAATCTCCAAGTTTCATTCAAGAAGAAGAGAGAATATGATAGAGATAACTCCTTCATGTTACTTGTTATCTTGAGAGGAAGTATTGAAAATTAACTTGGCTCTTTTAGGAAGACATTATCATGATCATCAATAAACAAATCTAAGGAGACATAATACCGTTATGCATTAAAAATACAATGATGCATATTTTATTCTAAAAAATAATCACTTGATGACAACATATCAATTATATAAAAAGGACACTTCATGTCACAAATGCCCTTGAAAAGGCTTGTTTGGGCTAGAGATATATTAAATTTCGATAATTACCACTATGGACATTTTCATGATACCAAAATTAATGGGTGTTATAGGCCTTATTGGTGAATAATATTAAGAAGGATCAATTGAACTTTGACTAACACCCAAAAGAAAAAAAAGGTCAAACAAGGAACCAATGGACACATAAAACAATTAGGGCTATGAAGTTTTATGAAACCATGTAAGGACTAATTCCTGAAATGTATCTTGAGGCCACTCAATGGAGAAACATAAGAGACTAAGTAAATATGAGGCGCACACATAAATTTCCTCCCAAATCCCTCTAAATTCTTTTTCTAGTTGCAACTTTCCATCACATCATAACATATATAATGATGAGATTGTCATGACCATTGTATTGAATCACTACATAATTTTGAGATTTTTTATCAATATTAGAGAAGCTTTATCAATGTCCACTTTCTATAGTTGACCGAGAAGATGGGCTTATCTCTAAAAATCTTAGGTTTTTAAAAGGGTCATTGTTTATTTTTGGAGAGAGTTGCCTCTTTGAAGTCTTGATAATATTGGAAGTCACCAGGGTAAGAAATAATGCCTATAAGATCTAATAATTTGATTTTATTATTGTTTGAACCCTGTTGGCCTATGATTGTAGTTTTGGGGGACCCTTACTAAACTCTTTCTATGCTGCAAAATATACTTATCACTTTGGCATAAAGTTTCCTTCTTCTGAAAAAGTTTTTTCCCAAAGTGGTGATTTGATCCATAATAGCCTTAAGGAAAACCCCCACTAATCAAGAAATTATGCTATATATTCGAACTTTGTGACTTCTTTCTAATTTATATTTATAAATCATCAAAGTTTTTTTATTTTTTTTGCTCTCCCGACATGAACAAGAATATAAAAATAAAGATAAAAGGCTCAAATCATTTCAAGGAGCAATTATTACGTCTGGTCAAATCCGAACGTATCTGAATGTATACCGAGCAATACCGAGTTTCAGATGACGTGACGCGTGGTTATTGATCTATGAACGCGTTCGGTGACTGGACGTAATAATTGCTCCATTTCAAGTTATTCATTTGTATGTATGCTCTCATTTATTTTTTATAATCAATTCATTTATGTTCTTACATATCCAATTATTTGGTACTTTGATTATTTGTTACATTATATGAAATAAATTAGGAAATAAAGGACTATACAAATCTCAATTAATCAAAAAGTCATATATTCATTCAAATTAATAAGTTTGGTATAAAAAATAAGATGTGATGTTGAATTTTTTATTTAAAAAAGGTTATAATATGAAAGAGGAACTTTTTTCAAGGGAGATTCCATATGTAGAGATAAGGACAAAAGTTTAAGAAGGTATTACTAAATAACATTATTAGGACTCATATAAAATAATTGCAAAAATTTTAACATTGAAAATTTTTATTTTTAAATTTGATTTTAAATGAGAATATGATTCATAAGTCTTCCAAACAGAAATAGTTCCTATAATTTTTTTTTCAAATACATTTTGTTTATTGCTACATAATAAAAAAGAAAGCAATTGTTGGGATGCTTATTTAGAGTTTTCGTACATGGGCTTGCGTATTATGTTAAAATATGTAATTTATTTCTTATTTGCCTCAATAACATTAAAGCTCTTACATAAACTTCAAACATGTGTCTCGAGATCTATTACAACTTTTTTTAGCTGCTTGAGATAATATTATGATCACTTGATTGTCAAGGTGAGTGACACATCATGTAAGCTATACCAATGTATTTAGCCAAGAAATTGTGTTTAATTATTCTTGAAACACTTAACAAATATATTAGACTACATTGCATATGTCATGCCGCATAATCTAATTTGGAAAAATTATTTTTTTATCTTTTAATTTACGCAATTTGAGTTACCTAATTTCTTTTATCAATATAAATATCAAGAAAATAGAACTATCGATCAAAATATCAATACATACACTATATTCCTTTCCTAAAAATCATGAATTTATAAAAAAAAAATAGTAAAACTCACATGTAGTAGAGGTAAATGCTATAAACAGTAAAAAAGTACTGTACAAAAGCTAGTAAAACAATATAATATAGAGATTAGTAAACTGGTACTAGTGTCGAATCACTAAAGCAGTTATCATATTGGTATTTTCAATCAATAGAGAAATCATATAAAATAGTAAAACTAAAACAATGACAGTAAAATCATAGAAGATTGTACACATAATATCCAATGTGTCACATATTCAGTATATTACTTGCTTCTTATGTCACATACTCGGTATCATGTTAACCTCATTTATGTATGAGGTCACTAGGACCTACTTGGGTTTTCTTCTGGTGACCTAATGATTGGCAGGTTCTTACTTGTTAATCATGTAGGTCCCAATCAAACCTCAATCCAACTCTTAATCAAATTTTAGTCTAACTTCTAATCCAACCTTCAATCCAGTTCTCATATCCCTAAGTTCCAATCTAGCCTTCCACCAATTTTCAATCAACCTTCAAATCATATACAATCAATTTCAATCATGAATTTGATTTTCATTAATGTGGATAATCCAAACTCAAACATTCAATTCCAAAATTCAATCCAAATCCAACATTCCAAACCAAATCCCAAGGTTAAGGACCCAAGTCCTAAAACCATTTTTGGGTGATTTTTTAGTTACCCTGAAACCCAACCAAATGACATTTGATTTAGGGTCTATCAATTGCATATTGTTTAATATGTCTCCAAAGTCAACCCACAAAATTTGAACTCATTCTGAGGCCCTTAACTGCAGAAACTAAATTAATTTCTAATGACAGCAAAACCTTCAAATATTTATATCCTATGTCATTGGACTTGCCATTCAATGGAATTTAATCTTGGGACTCTTTCTAAAGCTTCTAACCACATACATGACTTTTTTCATGGCTTGTTAACCAATAATCTATACTTTGCTAAACCCAATTCAAGGATCAAAATAACCAAAATACCCTTTGAAGGGGTTTTTGGTCTTTTCCCCAAAACTCAACTTAGTTCAAACTTATCAACCTTTAGAACCTATCCCAATGGATCATAAATATAATTAAGAGCACATCAAATCCAAACCCACTCTTTGGTTGGACATGTTTGACCAAGTCAACCATGATTTACCAAAGTGCCCCTTAAGG